>JALAZF010000530.1:3560000-4143609 GCA_022829125.1 Lathyrus tuberosus
TCTGGGTGAGATCTAGGGAAGTTACTTTCTGGTGTAAAGATGGACAAAGAAGTTGGAGGATTTGTCAACAGACCCCCTATTTTGGATGGATCCAATTATGACTATTGGAAGCCAAGGATGACCACCTTCTTAAAATCCTTGGACAGTAGGGCTTGGAAGGTTGTTATTAAAGAATGGAAAGCTCCTGTCATGTGTGAAAAGGATGATGCTGGCAAAGATAAAGAAGGCACCTCTAAGCCAAAGCCTGAAGAAGAGTGGACCAAGGAGGAAGATGAGCTTGCCCTTGGAAATTCCAAAGCTCTGAATGCTATCTTCAATGGAGTAGATAAGAACATCTTCAGGTTAATCAATACCTGTGAAGTGGCTAAAGAAGCATGGGATATCTTGCAGGCTACTCATGAAGGAACATCTAGAGTAAAGATGTCACGACTTCAGATTTTAACATCAAAATTTGAAAGCCTGAAGATGAAGGATGATGAGACCATCCATGATTTCCACATGAATGTTCTGGAGTTGGCTAATGCATCCAGTGCTCTTGGTGAGAAGATGTCAGAGGACAAGCTCGTGAGGAAGATCCTTAGGTCCCTACCTAAGAGGTATAAGATGAAAGTGACTGCTATTGAAGAAGCTCAAGACATCAGCAAGATGAGAGTAGATGAGCTCATTGGATCTCTTCAGACTTTTGAACTTGGTTTAAATGAAGAAGAACCAGAAAAGAAGCCCAAGGGTATTGCTTTGGTCTCCACTCCTGCAGAAGATAAGGTAGTCAAAGATTCTCAGAAATATTTGTCACGAGTCGTTGCAATGTTGGGAAGGCAGTTCAACAAAGTGTTAAAAAGATGGAACAATAACTACAAGCCTAGTGTCAAGAACAGTTCCTCTGACATCACCAATTTAAAAGAGCAAGATGAAGAGAAGACTGCTCAGGATAGAGGTGTTCAGTGCTTTGAATGTGAAGGGTATGGACATGTCAAGAAAGAATGTCCCACATTCTTGAAGAAGCAGAAGAAGAGCATGTCAGTTTCCTGGTCTGAATCTGATAGTGAAAGTGATGGTGAGTCAGCAAAGCATGCCAGAGCCTTAACAGGAACTGTTGTGGCTGATGATGATAGTGATGAAGAAATAACTTATGAGGAGCTAGCTTCTACTTATCGGGAGCTATGTTTGAAAAGTACTGAGATCTGTCAAGAAAATAAGTATCATAAGCAACAGATTGCTCAGCTTGAAAATGAAAAAGCTGATCGGGAAAACGAAGTTGTGCTAGTTAAGTCCCAACTGGATCAGATGACTAAATTCATTAGGATGATGAACAGTGGTACTGCTGATCTTGATAAGATTCTTCAGTTAGAGAAATCTGCTGGAGATAAATCAGGCATAGGATATGTGGCTAGCACTTCAGGAACAAAAAGGGAGATGTCTCAACCATTGTCTCAACATCAATCTACGAAACAGGGCCCTTCCCCAAAGAAGGTTGTTCAGCCCCAGAATGCTGAGAAGAAGAATGGTCCTCATCAGAGGAAGATACAGCCCCAAGGAGCTAGTCAGTATATGCCTCCCCAATATCACCAGAAATTGTAAGCTGTCAAGTTCAAGCAGAACATGTCTCAGCAGAGGTTTCGACATCAGGAAAAATGGTATGGAAGAAGGAAACCTCATCACCATAGAAGACGTCCTAAGAGACAGCATCGTCAATACAGGAAAAGACAATTCAACTATGGAATAAGGAGACAACAGTATGGGTAGCAATCACAGAATTATCAAAGTGGGAGAAGATTTAACCACTTCAGAAACGGCAGAGTCAGATGCTTCTATTGTGGCAGGATTGGTCATATGCAGTCCTCGTGCTTCAAGCTTCACGGATATCCTAATTCTGCTCCTCACCCAAACAGCAAGAGGTTAGGCCTAAGGTGATGAAGAAATGGATACCTAAAGTTACCTGCTTGATAGCTCACACTTCCTTGAGGGTTTCTACCAAAGATGACTGGTATTTTGACAGTGGGTGTTCAAGACACATGACTGGAGTAAAGAATCTTCTTGTTGATGTGAAACCTCAGTCTTCTGGCTATGTTACATTTGGTGATGGGATCAAAGGAGAGATAAAGGGGATTGGAAGACTAAATTGTGACAGTACTCCCAAGCTGGAGAATGTTCTTCTTGTTAAAGGACTAACAGCTAATCTGATTAGTATTAGTCAACTTTGTGATCAAGGATTCAAAGTAGACTTCACCAAGTCCGAATGTAATGTGAAAGATGACAAAGGAGAAGTCATTATGACGGGAGCCAGATCTAAGGACAATTGTTATCTTTGGGTGCCGCAAAATTCAAATTCATCCACGTGTGTGCTTGCTAAAGAAGATGATGTCAAAATCTGGCATCAGAAGCTGGGACATCTTCACCTAAAGGGAATGAAGAGAATTATCTCCTCAGAAGCAGTCAGAGGGATTCCCAAACTTAGTATTGAGGAAGGAAAGGTGTGTGGAGACTGTCAAAAAGGAAAGCAGACAAAGATGTCTCATCCGAAGCTTCAACATGACACCACCTCCAAGGTATTGGAACTTCTTCATATGGATTTGATGGGACCTATGCAGGTTGAAAGTCTGGGTGGAAAGAAATATGCTTATGTAGTTGTGGATGACTACTCAAGATACACCTGGGTGAATTTCATCAAAGACAAATCTGAGGTGTTTGATGTCTTTAAAGAGCTCTGTCATAAACTCCAAAGAGAAAAGGAGAGTAAGGTCATCAGAATTAGAAGTGATCATGGAAGAGAGTTTGAAAATAGCAAGTTTGAAGAATTTTGCTCGTCTGAAGGTATAAGTCATGATTTTTCATCTCCTATCACCCCTCAGCAAAATGGAGTTGTTGAGAGGAAGAACATAACTATACAAGAGTCGGCTAGAGCAATGATTCATGCCAAGAAACTACCTTATCACTTCTGGGCTGAAGCCATGAACACTGCCTGCTACATTCACAACAGAGTTACCCTAAGAAGAGGCACTTCATCCACTCTATATGAACTATGGAAGGGAAGAAAACCTAATGTTAAGTACTTCCATGTGTTTGGTAGTAAATGTTACATTCTGGCAGATAGAGAGCAGAGAAGGAAATTAGATTCCAAAAGCGATGAAGGGATATTTTTGGGGTACTCCATCAACAGCAGAGCTTATCGGGTCTTCAACTCCAGGACCAAAGTGATGATGGAATCAATCAATGTTGTGATTGATGATGAAGAAAAGCATGAAGTTGAGGATGTCATAGAAGATGTTGGAACATTAACTGATGAGGTAGCTGTTGAAGTTGAAGAAAGAAATCCATCCCCTAGTACTGCTGACACTGAGCCTGAGCAACCTCAGAAGGATCCTTCTATCAGAATTCAGAAGGATCATCCTAAGAAGCTGATCATAGGTGATCCAAATTCTGGAGTAAGAACTAGGTCCAGAGAAATCATAGCTAGCTCGTGCTTTGTATCCAAAATTGAGCCCAAAAATGTCAAGGAAGCTCTAACAGATGAATTTTGGATAAATGCTATGCAAGAAGAACTGCAGCAGTTCAAGAGAAATGAAGTCTGGGATCTTGTGCCAAGACCATAAGGGGTGAATGTTATTGGAACAAAGTGGATCTACAAAAACAAGTCAGACGAGCTTGGAGTGGTTACAAGAAACAAAGCGAGACTTGTTGCACAAGGTTATACTCAAGTGGAGGGAATCGACTTTGATGAGACGTTTGCTCCAGTGGCAAGACTAGAATCCATCAGACTACTTTTGGGTATGGCTTGTAACCTAAGATTCAAGCTGTTCCAAATGGATGTGAAGAGTGCCTTTCTAAATGGCTATCTGAATGAAGAAGTCTATGTAGATTAACCTAAAGGATTCACTGATCCAAACTTCCCCAATCATGTGTTCAAACTGAGGAAGGCACTGTATGGCTTAAAACAAGCTCCAAGGGCCTGGTATGAGCGGTTGACAGAATTCTTAGTAGCAAATGGGTATAGAAAAGGAGGCATTGACAAAACCTTGTTTGTCAAGGAAGAAGGAGGAAAATTAATGGTAGCCCAAATTTATGTGGATGACATTGTATTTGGGGGGATGTCAGATGCTATGGTAAAACAGTTTGTCCAACAAATGCAATCAGAATTTGAAATGAGTTTGGTTGGAGAACTTAGCTACTTCCTTGGGTTGCAAGTCAGACAAATGGAGGATTCTATCTTTATTTCTCAAAGCAAATATGCTAAGAGCATAGTAAAGAAGTTTGGCCTAGATAAAGCCAATCACAAAAGGACACCTGCTCCCACCCATTTGAAGCTATCCAAGGATGAGAATGGAGTGAGTGTGGATCACAGCTTGTACAGAAGTATGATTGGGAGTTTACTATATCTCACAGCAAGCAGACCTGATATTTCCTTTGCTGTTGGAGTATGTGCTAGATATCAGTCTGATCCAAAGGTAAGTCACTTGAATCAAGTAAAGAGGATTCTGAAATATGTAAATGGCACAAGTGACTATGGAATGTTATATAGCCGTGACTCTGGGACTGTTTTAAAAGGATACTGTGATGCTGATTGGGCTGGAAGTGCAGATGATAGAAAAAGCACTTCAGGAGGATGTTTCTTTCTAGGGAACAATCTGATTTCCTGGTTCAGCAAGAAGCAGAATTGTGTATCTCTCTCAACTGCTGAAGCGGAGTATATAGCAGCAGGAAGTAGTTGCTCTCAACTGGTCTGGATGAAGCAGATGTTGAGTAAATACAATGTTAAACAAGATGTTATGACTTTGTACTGCGATAATCTGAGTGCAATTAATATATCTAAAAATCCTATACAGCACAGTAGGACAAAGCACATAGACATAAGGCATCATTTCATAAGGGATTTGGTAGAAGAAAAAGTTGTTACCTTGGAACATGTAGCCACAGAGAACCAGCTGGCTGACATATTCACTAAAGCCTTGGATGCAAACCAATTTGAAAGATTAAGAAGCAAATTGGGAATCTGCATTTATGAAGACTGAATCTGCTAGAGAGGTTGTGGGCAGTTGGGGTGGTTCTGAAAATACGTAGTCAACTGCCAGGTGGAGATTGCCTAATTATGGCTAAAAAGGAGGAGAAGATAGCCAAGATAGTCAAGAGGATTATTGCCATATGCTGCTAACGTGATGCAGAGATTAAGGGGGAGATAGATTGATGCTGCTAAAAGGTGTTTAGTTGAAAAGTGGTGATGCAGTTATTGAGGGGGGGTATTGAAGATATCATGACATGTGAAGAGTGCAGCCAAGCAGACATCTAGGGGGAGTAATGTGCTGCACATTGTGGGCTACTGAACAGTTGTGATGCTGGTTCATGTTTTTGAGGGGGAGCACCAATTGGCTGTTGTCAATAATGAAGATGGTGCTGCAGCAGATCAAGTGATGAAGACTTTGAAGATTATCAAACTGCTGCTGATTGAGAGTTTCAAATTGATTGAAGATTATTCCGCTGCTGAAATCTCTGAAGGTGCAGAGTGCAGAAGTTGTTTACAGAGTGCAGAGATTGTTTTAGCCAAAATTAGCCAAAGGGGGAGATTGATAGTTCCTGGATTGGCTGGAATTTTGGTAAAACAAAGTATATTCAATGTTGATGTCAAGGTGCTGATGTTGTAACATTGAAGTCTTAACACTGGGCTATGTTAAGTAGTTAAGTGCTGAAGTTGGATGTCTGATGTCACACAGGTGATGTTGTAACATCAGACCTGCAGAATTAATAACAGCAGGATATGTTGTTAGGGCACGCGTATTAGCTGGAATTGTGGAGAGTGGTTGACTCATTGGAAGAGAATATCTTGGGATAGATATTTTCTGTTACATGGGAGATTTGATTGCAGATCTGTTGGAGAATTAAAAGGTTGAAGATTTAAAAAGATTTTGGGGATAAAATCTGTTTTGAAGATTCAGTTTTAATTAACAAATCTGATCAAATATTGTGACAAGTCCAAGCCCAATTCAGGAGCTATATAAAGCGCACAAGACCAAAGGAAAAAGTACATATTGAAGATCAAGAGCAGAGGCTGAGTGTCTTAGATATTTGTACGAATCGTGAGTAAACCATTCAAGGGTGAATTGGTGATATGTCCTCTCTAAAGCTGTGAAGCAAAGAGAGTTGTGTGATTTGATCGAAGCTGTGAAGTAAGATCAAGGGTACTCAAAGTGGTTTCTTTGAGTGTTTGTAAGGGATTGAGTGGTGTTCTCATACCTAAGTGGTTTCTTAGGTAGGAAGTCATTAGTAGAGTATAAGTTTAGGAGATTGTCAACGGGTTGTTGAGTCTGTAAATTATATCTACAAGTAGTGAATTCCATCCCTGGCTTGGTAGCCCCCAGAGTAGGTTGGTTGTAACCGAACTGGGTCAACAATTCTTGGTGTTATTTTACTGTTATTGTTGTCCATTGTGCAGAGTGTGTTGTCGTGACATCACACCTTAACATCACACGTCTGATACCAAAATTGCACAAACTGACAATTACATATTAGCCTATGTAGACATTACATCAACAACACAATGATAAACTTTCCATTATCTTTGACTTCTCTTCAATACTCAGCCACTCAGCTTCATCTCCATCTATCAACTTGTAAGGTTAGGACTGTCAGAGTTTTATAAATACTATCCCTTTACATCTAACACAATATAGTTGTTGAAAGCTCCGATTAAGACAAGCCAAAAATGTTGTGATTATGTGATAGAGAGTATCAAGTTATATTTTAGTTTATTAATTTAAGGTTTTATCTTAGTTGGTATTTTAGTTTAATTGTTATTGAATTGGACTTCCACTAGTATTTGGGTATTTTAGTCATTGGCCCATTAGTATCATTATATATGTAAGTGTCTTAGACACATTTGAGGTATCAATCAAAAAAATTAAAGTTATCTTATTTCTATTTTTTTAGTTTTCCCTTAGATTCATAGTTGTTTCATACCTTGTTAGGGTTAGGATTTTTGCTTCCTAACAATTGGTGTTTTCATCATGTACTCAAATCCTCCTATGGATTATCCTTACCATACACCTTCATATCATCCATGGAGCATTCCTCCTACCTATCTCAAAAACCCATCTTTCACAACTCCTACCACACCTTCATTTCCATCTTTTCCATGGGAACTTTTTACACCTTGTTACACTCATGTTGGTTCTTCATCACCAAGTTTGTATCCAAATCATGGGTATTCACCACATACACCTAATGCTAACCCATATTCATCCTATTCTACATCTCATTATCCATACTACTACAATAATTCCTATCAATTCCAAAACTCACCAAACAATTTCTCCATAATTAGTCACAAATATCAAACCCATTCTAGTATTAGAAGTGATTATAAGAAGCATTTAAAAGTGTTTCCTCCTTGTTTTAAGAAAACAACCAAAAAAACCAACTATTTGCAGAAGATAAGCATGTCTTGGACAAAACCCCCTCATATATTCACTTCACATAGACCCACATCAATCCCGGCTCAAAAACCCGTAACCCGACCCATTGCTCGTGTTGATCATACAGTTACCGCCATGGAGGAAACCTACGCTCCCTTCGAGTCCGCCGAATCTAACGGAGTTTCTCGCACCGATTTCGATGATGCTCCGGTCAGATCAAAGCAGAGGTCTCGTCTTAATGATGATGACTATGATGAGGATGATGAGGATGTGGATCGCTTGGACAAAGAAGCAGTTTGTGGAAGTGATAATGCAGGAAAAATTGAGACAGACACTGCTGAAGTTTTAGACAATGAAGACTCAGTGGTCTGTGGTAAGCCTGATGGGGAAGGTGTGGACATTGGTGAGATTGCAAGGACAAGGGAGTGTATTCAACCGGAAGATCGGAAGTGTACAACGGAGATTGCTTTGGCGGCTGGTTATCAAGTTGTCAGGGTTGGTGAGATTTCAAGACCATGCAAGCTTATTACAAAGTCAAAGGCTCCGGTAAACAAAGAAAAGAATGTTGAGGAGGTTAACATTTCACCCGTTTCGTTCACTTTCTCCGCTCTTTTTTCATCCTTGAAAACCCCCACTTTAGAATCACAGCTTCATGTTCACGCACTGTTGTTTAGGTTTGTCTCTGATTTATACGTTAGCAACACCGTTATTGATATGTATGTGAAATGTGGGCTTTTGAGCTCCGCGCGTAAGGTGTTCGATGAAATGACGCACTGGGATGCGGTTTCTTGGACTGAGTTGATTGTTGCTTATTCAAAGAGTGGGGACATGGATTCCGCGCGGGAGTTGTTTGATGGGTTGCCCGGTAAAGATAAGGTTGCTTGGACTTCTATGGTTACTGGGTATGCTCAGAATGCCATGCCGAAGAAAGCGTTGGAATTTTTTCGATGGTTGCGAGAGGCTAGCGTAGAGACGGATGAGATTACATTGGTTGGTGTTATTTCTGCTTGTGCTCAATTGGGTGTTTCTGGGTATGCTGTGGAGGCCTTGGATTGCTTTAAATGTATAAGTTCTGAGGAAGTCTTACAGATGTATATGACAGAGCTACCTGGAATGAATTATGCTGCAAATACTGGAAAACAATCAAAGTTTCTTGAGAGATGTGTGACTAATGGGAAATATCGAACACTACTTCTAAAATCCAGTTTGGCTAGAGATTCAGGAAAGGTTATCGCTGTAATTACTTATCAAATCATCCCTGCAGATACAGAATATGCAGAGATCCCACTTGCAGCTGTCAATGCAATCTACCAACGGAAGGGTTTTTGTCATCTATTGTTTCTAGAGCTGAAGAATAGACTTCAAAATGTTGGCATTCACTCTATTTTCTATTGGGGAGACAAAGAATCTGAAGGATTTTGGCTTAAACAGGGTTTTTCATCAATAGCAGAGGTGGATACCAGAGGTAGAGCCCCCAGGTTACTTATAAGAGCCAATATTCGCAAAACATTATGCTTACCCGGTGGTTCAACACTGATGGTGTGCCACTTAAAGAAGGAATTGGTAGATGATGATGCTAACACTGGGAAGTGTCTCCTCTCAAAGCCTCATCGGAACTCATCTACTCCTGCAATTATTGAAAATGAGCAGTGTGAAGATTCAGACGAACTACTCATTGATTTTATATCTTCCCTTAGAAGAGACACAGCTCAAAGTAAACCTAAGGCTTTGGCAAAAGATGGATCATCACAGGGACATGGAAAACTCAGCGGCCACAATTCTAAGAACTGCTTCAATGACACTGTTCCATCTAACACAACAAATTGTTCTCAATCTACAAAAGTTGAGAAGAGGGCCTGGGAAGCCTCTTTATCCTCGTTGAAGTCAAAGAGAGTGAAGGGAAGCCAGTTAGTTGACTGTCGATCATATTCTAGCTGGGGTTTTGTGTCAGAGGCTGATAGGGTCAATCCTTGTTATGTGGAAGCCTCTCACGGTGATACTTTAATCACAAAGAAGTCGGAAAAATGTATTGGAGACCATATGCATTTCGAAGCTCCAATCAACCTAAAATTGCCATCAACTAAACAATGCTTTAGAATCATGTTAATGAATATCAATGATGATGCTAAGAAAACACAGCTTGCAAAGGTGATTGAAGACCTTGGTGGGACTGTTGCCTCTGATGGAAGCACAACCACACATGTTGTCACAGGAAAAGTGAGAAAAACTCTAAATTTCTGTACCGCTCTCTGTTCAGGTGCTTGGGTGGTCTCATCAAGTTGGTTAAAAGAAAGTTTTCGCTTGCGCAGATTTGTTGATGAATCACCTCACATACTGAATGATGAGAATTATTTGTTGAAGTACAGATTGGATTTAAGAAGTGCAGTTTTCCAAGCAAAAGCTTGTCCCCGTGCTTTATTTAAGGGGTATAATATTTGTATTGCAGCTAATGTTCAAAGTCCTGCAGAAACTCTGTCTGCTATTGTTAGCTCTGCTGGTGGTAATGTTATTAGTGGACTTGAAAAAGTAAATGAAGTATCAACAACGATCTTTGTGACATGTGAAGAAGATATAAAAGAAACTGCTAAAATTGCTAGAGCCATTAGAGATGCAACACTCGCAAATGATACTCTTGGTAGGTTCCTTAAAGAAGACAGTGCAAGTCGTGAAATTCTCCATACTCACACTGATCTTGCAAAAAGCAGTGACCTTAAAGATCTTCTGCCGTATGGTTTTGGTTTGGCTTCTATTGTTCTGTTTGAAGCAAATGTGTTGGCTGTTTTGTCGGAAGTTCAAATGCCAGCAGTTCCAACTTCTAAATTGTCTCAGTTCAAGAAGTGGGATCCAGGAAAAATATCTCTATTCTCATATTTGATTTTAGAACCTTGAGGATAAGGTTCAAGTGAACTCCGCGGCAATGATAGAGAGTATCAAGTTATATTTTAGTTTATTAATTTAAGGTTTTATCTTAGTTGGTATTTTAGTTTAATTGTTATTGAATTTGACTTCCACTAGTATTTGGGTATTTTAGTCATTGGCCCATTAGTATCATTATATATGTAAGTGTCTTGGACACATTTGAGGTATCAATAAAAAAAAATCAAAGTTATCTTATTTCTATTTTTTTAGTTTTCCCTTAGATTCATAGTTGTTTCATACCTTATTAGGGTTATCATTTTTGCTTCCTAACATTACGCGACCAGAGGCGAACAACAATGAAGATAGAATTTCCAACATATGTGGAAATAATTCCATATCTTCCATTTATTCTCATTTTCCTTCACCATTGAGCAGAGATGATGTATCTACACCATCAACTAACTTTTTGATCATGTCTGGAAACATACATTCAAATTTTACTATCTAAATTCAAGAAAGAAGCCCGTATTATTCTTGAAATGGTAGTTTTATGTGTGTTTCAAGAAAACTATGACCTTCAAATGAATGAAAGAATGTAGAGTTTTTTTTATTGCAATGACATTTGAAATGGGAAAAAGGGATCCTGAGAAGTCGAGTTCCTCATTGCAGAATTTCTAATTTTGACATCAAATATTGTAAGCCATTTGATTGACTAACTTTACTGACTCAAATTTGGTGTAAATCTTTTCACTTATACTTGGTGTTAATGAATCATGCCTCGTAAACAATTCTAGACAGGAGAATATATATCCCGTTTTTCAATTACATTATAATCTGCAGATAAAAAATATGATTAATTGAAATGAAACTGTTACTAGTTCATAACTTCAAAATATGAGGCCTAATCTCTTACTCCCTACTATCTGATCTTTAATAACAGCAAGGAGACTAAAGTTCAAAAACTTGTTTCAAATATAACTATAATAATGTGAAATTACTAATTAATATACAAAGTAAACATCAATTTTCTTTTAAGGTTTCGATGGATTTTCTACTAGAAAACTCTATATAAAAACCACTCGCTAGGAACATCATGATTAGGAGATATAACAGTAGTAACATATTAGAAAGGAACCTTAAGTTGATAGATTTGAATTTGATGTGATATACAAACACATGTCTAAGGAAGTTAGTGAGTGACACTTGATTTTGACGAATTCAAGTGCAGGGCATTTAGTTTCAAAACAAAGTCAATCTCAAAGTGTAATGCATAGAGCTAGGTGGTGCTGAATATAATTAATTATGCTCCAGCATCATATCAAATGGTGCAAAACTGTTTGATTATAACCAAGAAGCTAAAGGCACCTCTAAAATCACAAGATACAAAGACATTCATCTAAATCATACTTATAATCTTTAAAAATATAATTACAGTGAATTGTATAAATGTAATACAAGATGAGGGACTAAACAACAATGACAAAAAATGAAAATTACAATTTGTTAACAATAATCCATGAAGTAGCCGGTAATGATAACTAGCAAGTAGAAAATACAAACATAAATTAACATATATGCTCAAGTGGCATAGCATTGCATCTACAAACATGCCTCCTAACATTAAGAACAAGGTGAAATCAAACTTTCAAGACAGACGTATAGGGAGTTTTTAAACAAAGTAACCTTAAAAGTATCATTCTTTGGATCGTAAACAACGAGCTTCCTTTTCCAATCCTCATAAGTTTCGAGCAGCACTCGGTCATCCTCAAAAATATACAATGCATAGAACAAGATATAACACCACTTACTAGGATCTTGCATGTATGAAACAGAGAAGAATTTAGTCCAAGAGTCTTGAATTCCATATTCCTTCATGACCCAAACATGATGATCAGAAATTAAGCACAAGCAGTCCCTCAAGACAGACAATGACAAGTAATCGGGACTGATCTCTGCATGATCAGGAGGCAAAAGCTTTGTATAAGACTCCTTTCCCAAATCAAAAGAAACAATGAAGAGGGGACCTTTCCGAAACCATTCAGTATAGGCAATCCAATTAATTGTACCTAGTACGTATGTTCCAGGTTGCTCATCACAGACTGCACCAAAAGGAAAGCTTTCAGTGATTTTCCAAGAATTGGTACCCAAAGTATAAACTTTTACTTTAGTTGTGTCAACCACGTTAGATACGGTGTAATAAAGAACAACCACTTTGTAATGATCAGAAACGTGATCGTAGCCGAAGCCGAAGGTGGGATAAACCTTGCTAAGAATTTCAGTGTTTTCAAAAGGGGGTGTTTCCTTGAATTTTCTAATAGAAGGATTCCACAATGCAACTAAACCTTCCGGTTATTCGGAAAGACAAAGGATGCCGTCACAAGAAGAAACGATGCTGTTGAAAGGGAGGAGATGTTGAGTGAGTTTAGTTGATAAAACCGATTCGAGTGGATAAGAATTGTGAATTAACTCGTGTGGTTTATTTATGTAACTGGCGTAATGGAGGCGGCGAGTGGTTGAGAGACTAAGGTGCTTTCTGGTGAAATTGCGATCGGATATTAGAGAATTCCATGCCTTGCACGTGCATCGGAGCTGTAGGAGGAGTTTCACAGGTAGCCTGCACAAGATTTCACCGACCAGATCGATAGGAAGACTGGGAACTGAATCATTGTTGATTTCAGAGACGAGATCGAAAGGAAGACTGGGAACTGAATCATTGTTGATTTCAGAGACGAGATCGATACCAAGAGTGGGAAGTGAATCATTGTTGATTTCCTCCGCCGTCGCCATCTCTGATGCTAACCCCGACGGCCAACCAACCACCAAATTAGGGTTTCTCGTTAAACGAAACCGTTTTGCCGATTTTTTTGTTAGATAGATAGGTAGACATTATTATACTTTACTCCTTTTATCATCTCTATGTCTTATTTATAACATTTTTTTTTTGTTGACATTATTGTAACCCGTGTAACACCAATTCTTGGAGGAACATATGGGTCAAAAAGCCCACTTCTATGTCTTATTGGGCTTGTGTTTTCTCTCTTAAAAAAAATGTTCTACTTTATAAATATGCTTCATATATATTATTTAAGAATATATATATATATATATATATATATATATATATATATATATATATATATATATATATATATATATGCTTCATATATTATATATGATCAATTAATATAAAATTAAAATGTAATACATAATGAGTAATTATATTTTTAAATAATTTCAGATGTAAGATAATAATTAATTCAAAATATAGGAGCAATTGAACATGGTTATAGTTTTTAAAAGATAAAGAATAAAAAAGATTTTAAATTTTTTTTTGACATCTACATAAATCATATTCAAGAATTTCATATTCCTTTCTCATTTGTCATTGCGGCATATTCATATACTCGCTAAGACACTTTCATGCATCTCTCTAATATTTAAAAAGTGATAAGTGTTTTCAATGTGTACAACAATAACTTCCCAGTGGTAGCATTGGAAGATTATTGGCCTACACATCAAGGGGACATAATTTGGCACAACGAAAACATACGACAGAAGAAAAGGATTGCCCTAACAACACGCGAATTAGAACAGAAATGGATACGGCTGATAAAATGGTAAGACTATGTGGTTTATGTTGTTAGCTCGGACATAATCGGACAAAAATGTCCCTATGTTGGAGAAATTTCTATATGACCATTTATTTGTTTTCTTTAAATTTTTATAACCTTATTATTTGTAAAATATCAAATTTTGGTTACAACAAAAAGTTTTCACACACGAACAACACAAGACATAGTAATATAAAAAATTCGCATAAAACCACAACACAAACAACAAATAAAAAACTTAACACCATAACATGTCTAGGAGATTACAACAATCAGAACAATGTCATTTGCTGCAGACATCATATCTCTAACATCATTGTCATCTCTAACTTGCACCCACATACGCTGCGTTGCATTATTGTCATTTGTAATTGAGATGTATAAAACAAGTCTCTCAATATTTCTAATTTTTTCCCCGTCATTAATCTCTCCATATAACCAACTTTTCAAACTCATCTCAAGTTGCTCAAAGCTTTAGATGTTAAAAAAAACATTTTTATTGGAGGTTTCGTTGCGGAATAACCAACATGTCCATATCTTTTAACAATCATGATAGAGCTAGTGATGAAAATGAAAGAAGATTTTGAATGAGTTGTGAAGTAAAGCCAATGCTAGGAGATACCTCTATATTTTTAAAAAAAATTATGCATGTACACTGGTGTCAGGCTAATTGGCACCTCCCTTATACACTTGTACACTGACGCTAATTGAATTGGCAACACCATGTGCAGTCACCAATCCAATTGGCACATCATCTTAAAAATAGTGTTGTCGCCAACTTGCTTGGCAACAACACTTCGTCCCAACCTATTTTTTGTTTGAAATTGGGGTAGTTAGGGAATTTTCTAAAACATGGGTTATTTTGGGAATTCATTTGAAAAGGTGGATCATTTGGGTAAAAAATTCTTGATTTGACAATAATAAAGTAGTAAACATCTTTCTTAAAAAGATAAATGTGCCCTAATGAGATGTTTCAATAATATCATCAATATACCCTTTCTCATCATGTATAAGACCCCTTGAATAGCAAAAAAGATTTTTATATCTTGAAAAGAGGTCGACTTTACCCATGTAAAATTTTATCAATTAAAAATTCTCAAGTATTATTCCAAGTAAAATTCAAACTTGTCATTTGATTTGACAATAATAAACTAGTAAACATATGTCTAAAAAAGATGCATGTTGAAGGTGTGAGAAAAACAAAAGAAATTGGGGGTTTGAATTGGGTTTTCCAAAATGCAAGCTTTTTGTGACACTCAATCAAAGATCAAAAATAGACTAATAATAGAGAAAGACACACGATATATCCTGGTTCACTTGAAAACTATCAAGTTAATTCAGTCCACCCGCCAAGGTGATTTTGCCTCTCTCAAGCGAGGTCTTAATCCACTATAACCAAACTGATTACAATTGCACTAGCAACTGCTGGTGACTAACAATACACAGACTAACCGTCTCTTCTAAAGGCTTCTGACCTAACTGGTCCCTTAAGGAATTCAAACAACTGTTTGAAAATACAATGCACTAGCCAAACTGCAAGTGACTAACAACAATCTCTAAGATACACTAGTCATAGACTTCTCAAGAATTCTGACCTAACCGGTCTCTCAAGGAAATCAAACAATTGTTTGAACAGTAATTTGTTTATAGAAAATTGCTTCTACACAAGCTGATAAGTAAACAGATTTAAGAATAAATTGACTTAAGAATGATAAGAACAATAGAGCGTATGAACAGTGAAAATTCTGGTAACCATTCTTGAAGTCTTCAAGCCTTTATATAGCCATGCATAATGTGACTGTTGAAGGATATTTCTAACATTTCAGAATTATGGCGGCTTGAAAGAACGTGGGGGACAAATAGTACATTTGCGTCCGCCCTATTCGGAGTGGAGAAAAGCGTCCTCATAGTGCTGTTGCATTGTTGTACCACGTTGCTTAGCCTTCTCAACTTCCTGACTTCAGAGGCTTCTGAGAGCATGAGTTAGAAGAAGGACAAACGTAACTTTGGTCTTAAGAGCTTTAAGTCTTCAGAGTCTGCAGAGCTACATCTTCAGAGTCTTCAGCACTTGGTCTTCGGAACCCGTTGTCATTAGAAGCATAAGTCTTCAGCATCTGGACTTCTTCATCAGAACTTCTGTCTTCAGATATTCAGAACTTGTTTCCTTAAGTCTTCAGCATCTGGACTTATTCATCGGAACTTCTGTCTTCAGATCTTCAGAACTTGTTTCCTTAAGTCTTCAGCATCTGGACTTGTTCATCAGAACTTCTATCTTCAGATCTTCATAACTTGTTTCCTTAAGTCTTCAGCATCTGGACTTGTTTATCAGAACTTCTGTCTTTAGATCTTCAGAACTTGTTTCCTTAAGACCCCGTATCAGAGTCATATAGCTTCAGAGTCTTCTGAAGTAAATGTTACTGTTCAACAGAACAAATGTAGCGCAGAAGCGGGACAATTCTCTTCTAATAACTTAGCCACGCTATTTATCAGAAGTAGAACATGTTTGTTAAATTCTCAAAAATAACAAACATTAGAATACCAAAATTGTTCATACAAACATACTTGTTTGTTATCATCAAAACTTAGAGGTATTATTGCAGAACCAAACCTTGTTCTAACAATCTCCCCCTTTTTTATGATGACAAAACTATGTATTTTGATGACACAATTGTGTACATAACATAAAAAGGTAACCGAAATAAGAAGGTTAAGGAATACTTATCCTTCATATGAGAATCTCCCCCTGAGTCTTAGACTGGATGAAGATCAAATATCCTGACTTGTGAACCTTCTGGGTGAACTCCCCCTGGTTGCAATAGGTCAAATATTGAGATCTTTAGAGTCTTGATTCAGTTTCCAGAATTTAATTGTACCAATTGAGATCTTGAAATATCAAAGTCAAAAACATTGGATGCCAAAAATATTCGGATTCCATATCTCCTGAAGAAGAAAACAAGAAGACAAATCTAACAGAAACAAAAGTTTATTGGTTAGAATGTAAGCAGCTTATTTTTCAAAAATTGATTATGAGAATCAAAATATCACGTTCATATTACTTCTCCCCCTTTTTGTCAAAATCAAAAAGTTGAAATTTCATTAATTAAAAAAGATCAGAAGATCAAAACAAACAGAATCCTAATGTTCAGAGCCAAAGGAAAAAGAAAAGCCTAAGTGCCTAAGGTCTAGAGGATGAAGGATTTGTAGACAGCTTGTTCAGAATTTCTTGAAGCACATTCTGAAGAGAGTTGTTGACATCCTTCTGTTCAGCAATGCTTTCTCTGAAGATCTTATGTCCTGCCTTCATTGCCTGATGATCTTCTTTGATTTCTTCAACTGCACGTTCCAAACGCACAAAAGCAGGTTCAGAGGTGTTAACAACTTTAGCATTTCTATCTACTTCTTCTGCTTGATCATTAGCCTTCTTAGCTAATCTTTCAGCCTCTTCTTTGCCAAACCTTTCTGCCAGTTCCTTTTCTGCAGCTAGCTTAGCTTCGACTTCCTTCTTCTCTTGCAACCTCTTTTCATCTTCTTGAACGAAATAACCATTTATCTAAACAGAAAGATCTTGAAACTTCTGAAATTCCTCAGCCATCCACTGATTGAACATATCCCATTAAGCACCCAAATCAGAGCGGTCTTCACTAGAATTTGATTCATCAGAAAGTGTCTTGAACCTTGTAACCACACTGTCCCTAAAAACAGATATTGCTTCATCTAGGTTGGGAGGAAGTTCAGAGGTTTGATTTTCAGTTAAGGGTTGATCTTCTTCAACAGAGTCATCAAGAATGATGGTATCATTGTTTAGAGAAGATTCAGGATTATCAATTATTGATTTTGGAATAGGTTGTGGAGCAGTAATTGAAGTTGATAAAGGTGAGATGGTTGTTTGTGGATGTTCAGTGAGAATTTCTTCCATGGTTTGAATAATTGGAGATGGTGGAACAGATGTGACAAGAGTTGATTGGATAAAAATGGTGGAAGTTGGTTGAGATGAGGTAATTTTAAGCATTGGTGGAGTTAACTGTAAAGATGTAGGTGAAGTAGTGATTATTTCAGTAGAAGATTCAGAAATGGGTGTTGGAGAGGTGGTGACAGCAGTAGAGAATATTGGTGGATGAGTGGATAATAATGGTTGAATTGTAAGTGGTGGTGATGAAATGGGAAGGGATGAAGAAAAATTTCTGTCAATAGAAACAGATGCAGTTACAGAGGAGAATTCAAAAGACTTACTTTGTTCTGGAGCGGAGGAAGTAGATTTAGATGCCATCTTCATCTTCTTTGCTGATGGTCAGTCATCATCATCACTTTTATTTTTCTTGCCTTTCCCCTTTTTCTGAACAATTTCAGGGAGAGTATCAGGTAGATTTTCCATATCAATCCATGCATCTAATGGTTCCTCTTCACATCCAGCAAAATAGTTTGCCCGCTCTTCTGGATTATAGTGGTTTGAAAAAGGTGGAAATCTAGAGATTGGAAATCGAACAAAGGTAAGTTCAAACTGGTTTGGAATAGCAGGTCGATGAGTGATCTTCTTAAATCTTCATATTCTTTAAGTTTTTTGCCCAAAAAGTCTGTCCAGAAGATTTGTCTAGTTCCTTAGTGAACCCATCAACCAATAAATCTTCAACTAAGCCTGACTCAATGAAAATATCAGACAGAAGTCTGCCATAAGGGATATGATTTCCCTTCTTGGTGGAGCCAGTTCTTGAGTTAACTATAGCTTCTCCCAAAAAGTTGAACAAAATACAAGGGAGATGTATTTTCTTTCCTTTCAACAGGAAGTATAAAACATAGTTATGTGACAGATTAATGTAATCCGATGAATGAGTGGATGGACGATGATACATATTTCCCAACATGATTTTGAACCAAACCCTTAAAGTATCTTTCAAGAGCGATGATGGTGGATCCTTTTTAGAGTCTAGAGTTGTTCCTTATTTAAAAATAACGGTTGTGACCTTAGCTTCCCTTTGCTTATTTGGTTGAACATTGACAATTCTTATTCCCTTTTCATCATGAGAGATTAAGTAATTGATAGTCTTTTCTGTGATGATGATTTGTCTTTCAAACACAGTAGAAACAATGACATTTCTACTAGTGATTGCATGGATCCAGAAATCTTTAACCAAGTTTGGAAGTGAGGATCCTTGCAATCTATTAAAGTAACCATCCCATCCTTGAGAAATGAGTGTTCGAGTAAGATCACATCCATTATCCCTGAGGTTTGTGAAGTTAACCATGGATTCACTAAGAACTCGAAGTTCATTTACAGGCGTGTCGAGAGAGATAGGACATTCTTCAGGAATAGTACACTGATATTCAAGTAGCTTATCTTTGGAGATAGTTTGAGATGATTCTGCCATTGATGAAGATGATGGAGTTGCAGAGAACTGAAGGGATTTTAGGGTTTCTAAGACAAAAGTGTGAGATGAAATGGTGTGAGCGGGTATATAACGTGTGAGTGGAGTGAAGTATTAAACATAATATTGGGGGTTAGTAAATGAACGTAATCATGATTTAACCAATTCCAAGAAAAGTACTGCTCACGCATTAATCACCTTTTAATTAAGTGACACGTTTTGATATCCTCAGAGTTTGGAAAACCAAAAGGTTTCCATCTGATCAGAGACACTTCTGACAAAAGCATCTTCTGATGATTAAGGTTAAAAGCAAATGCTTCTTAGTTTACATGAAAATCTGATTTCTTCAGACTCTGACTAAACACACCTGATTCTGATAAAATCTTACTCTGGATAGAAGTCCATTTTCAGATGCTTCAGAATAAATAAAAATCTATCTTCAGCCAAGGGTTTTGTAAAAATATCAGCCCATTGATGGTCTGTAACTATAAATTTTAAACATAAGATTCCCTTCTGAACATAGTCTCTAATAAAATGATGTTTAATTTCTATGTGCTTAGCCCTAGAATGTAAGATTGGATTCTTACTTAAATAGATAGCAGCAGTATTATAACAAAAGATAGGAATGTTACTCTCATGTATCTGATAATCTTCTAGTTGGTTCTTCATCCACAGCATCTGCGTAATGCATAGAGACGCGGATATGTACTCTGCTTCTGCTGTTGAGAGAGCAATTGTTGATTGTCTCTTGCTTGACCATGAGATCAAATTCTTCCCGAGAAACTGACAGTTTCCAGAGGTACTTTTTCTTTCCAATTTGTCTTCTGCGTAATCTGCATCACAATAACCAGAAAGAGAGTACTCTGATGTTTTCTCATACATCAAGCCAAGGTTAGTAGTTCCTTTCAGATACCTTAGAATTCTTTTAACAGCAGTTAAGTGAGATTCTCTAGGATCTGATTGAAATCTAGCACACAGATGAACACTGAAAAGAATATCAGGTCTAGACACAGTTAAGTACAGAAGAGAGCCCATCATACCACGATAGAGCTTCTAACAAACCTTTCCACTTACCTCTTCCTTCTCCAGAATATGTGTTGGATGCATTGGAGTCTTATCTGGTGTACAATCCATCATTTTGAATTTCTTCAGAAGTTCTTTGGTGTACTTACTTTGATGAATGTAAGTTGCCTCTGATTTTTGGTCAATTTGAATTCCCATAAAGAACTTCAATTCACCCATTAGAGTCATCTTGAATTCTGCCTGCATTAGCTTAGAAAACTCTTCACAAAGAGAGGGATTAGCAGAACCAAAAAAATATCATCTATGTAAATCTGAACTAGAAGCATATCATTTTTTAACATTTTACAGAAGAGGGTGGTGTCAACCTTGCCTCTGGTGAAGTTATTTTCTAAAAGAAAATTACTCAATCTGTCATACCAAGCTCTGGGAGCTTGTTTCAGACCATAGAGAGATTTTTTAAGTTTAAAAACAAAATCTAACTTCTCAGAATTTTCAAATCCAGGAGGTTGTTTGACATAAACTTCTTCTGAAATATAACCATTCAAAAATGCACTCTTAACATCCATATGATATAAGACGATGTTATGATTTACAGAAAAGGAAATTAATAGGCGTATGGCTTCTAACCTAGCGACTGGAGCAAAGGTTTCTGTATAGTGTATTCCTTCTTGTTGACTATAACCTTGTGCAACCAGTCGTGCCTTGTTTCTGACAACCTCACCCTTCTCATTGAGCTTGTTTCTCAATACCCATTTAGTTCCAATAACGTGGACACCTTTAGGCTTCTGAACAAGATCCCAAACATTGTTCTTTGAAAACTGATTAAGTTCTTCTTCCATCGCTAGAATCCAATCTTTGTCCAGTAGAGCTTCATCAACAGATGTTGGCTCGATCAAGGACACCAAACCCAGAAATGTTTCTTCAGAAGGTTTGAAGGCTAATCTGGTTCTGATAGGAGCGTTCTTATTTCCCAGGATAAATTCTTCAGGGTATGAAGTTGCAATTATGCTTTTCTTTTGTTGTGGAGGATCAGTGGGAGCAACAGCAATATCAGAAGTAGGAGCTTCTGAATCTTTGAGTCCTTCTGCCTTTTCTTTAGGTTCTGAAAATCTGATCTCCAAATCTGGAAACTTTTCAACTAGCTTTGACTTTTCAAAGTCAAGCTTATCATCGAATCTGACATGAATTGATTCTTCCACAATTCTTGATTCTGTGTTATAGACTTTGTAGCCTTTAGAGCGTTCATAATATCCTAACAACAGACACTTATGTGCTTTGGAATCAAACTTGCCCGGATTCTCTTTAGTGTTCATCATAAAGCAGACACATCCAAAAGGATGAAAATAAGAAATGTTGGGCTTTCTATTCTTCCATAATTCATAAGGAGTCTTACCCAAAATAAGTCTTATTGAGATTCTATTTTGAATATAACATGCTGTGTTGACTGCCTCTGCCCAAAAGTGCTTAGCCATGTCAGTTTCTTGGATCATGGTGCGAGCCATTTCTTGCAGTGTCTTATTCTTTCTTTCTACAACCCCATTTTGTTGTGGAGTTCTAGGATAGGAGAAATCATGGGATATGCCATAAGAATAAAAAAGTTTTTCAAAATCTTTGTTTTCAAATTCTCCACCATGATCACTTCTGACTCTGACAATTTTGCAATTATTTTTATTTTACACTTGGGTGCAGAAGGAAGAAAATGCAGAATGTGACTCATCCTTGTGTCTTAAGAATTTTACCCATGTCCAATGACTGTAATAATCAACGATGACTAGTCCATATTTCTTTCCATTGACTGAAGCAGTTTTCACTGGTCCAAATAAGTCAATGTGAAGAAGTTCTAACGGTTTAGAGGTAGAAACAATCATTTTTTCTTTAAATGAAGTTTTTGAAAACTTGCCTTTCTGACATGCTTCACAAAGAGCATCTGAAGAATACTTCAGACTGGGCAAGCCCTTGACAAGTCCTAGCTTGTTCAGCTGAGCAATTCTTCTCACGCTAACATGACCCAGATGTCTGTGCCAGACCCATTGCTCTTCATTTACGGGCAGAAGACATTTTACATTCTGATTTTTCAAATTTGATAGTATGATTTTGTAAGTATTGTTTTTCCTCTTACCATTGAACAGAACTGGCCCATCCTTCTGACTAACAGCCTTACAGGACGTTTGATTAAAGATAACGTCATAACCATTGTCACTAAGTTTGCTAATTGACAATAAGTTATGCATTAGACCTTCAACTAAAAGAACACTGTTGATGGAAGGAAGTTTACCGTTACCAACAGTTCCAGAGCTAATCATCTTTCTCTTCTGGTTCCTTCTGAAACCAACGATGCCTCCAGACTTAAGTTCCAAATCTTGGAACATATGCCTTTCTCCCGTCATGTGTCGCGAGCATCCACTGTCCAGGTACCATGACTGGTGTTTCAGTGGCGCCATCAAGGATGTTTGCAACATAGATTATCTCACTCTTAGGTACCCATTTCTGGGTCCTTTCTTGTTAGTCTTTCCAGAGGTTCTAACACCTTTGGATCAACGGAATTTGTGCATGATATTTAGGCTTAGAAGTTTTCTTCTATGTCTGTGATTGTGGTGCAACGGAATCAGAACCTTCTAGTTCTGAACATTTCAAATTGGTGCCAGCAGGCACAAAATGTTCAGACAGAGGTTTTAGTTTGATACTCAGAGTCTCATCAATTGGTTTTAACAGTCTTGAATATCCTAGACCTCTACTTCCATTTCTGCTAACTCCATAGATCATTGAAGCCATCTTGCTTCTATCTATGCTTTTAGCAAGGAAGTGCTGAAAAGCTCTATCATATCTGATTACTTCATCAGTAACAGATATGTTAGAAATAATCTCTTATTCTAGCTTAGAGGCTTTACTTTTTAGAACAACATTAGATTTTTCTAAAGAATTTTTTTTTTCATTTAAATCAGAGATATTTGGCTCGCTCTTAGTAGAATTCTCAAAAACAACCACAAAATTCTTTTTTAGAATTTTGTGTTTACTTAGAAGAAGTTGATACCTTTTCATAAATTCTGATAAACCTAATTCAAGTTCAGAACGAGATAAGGAAGAAAGTACCTCTTTGTCGTCATCAGAGTCCGACTCTTCATCAAGTGTCAGTTGATCCTCTAATAAGACTTCGCTCATGCTAGTCTTTGCCATGAGTGCCACGTTGGCATGTTCTTCATCAGAATCTTCTTCTTCTGACTCTGAATCATCCCATGTTGCCATAAGACCATTTTTAGCTTTGAAAACATTCTAAGGTTTTCTATCTCTCTTGAGCTTTGGACACTTGTTCTTATAATCTCCAGGCTCCTTGCATTCGTAACAAGTAACTTCTTTTTCAGAAGCTTTCCTTTGACCAGATGTAGACTCAGGTCTACCTTTTCTTCTTGGCCCTCAGAACTTGCTCTGTCTGTGTTTCCACAGCTTATTAATCTTTCTTGATATGAGAGACAATTCATCTTCATCTGAATCTTCTTCATATTCTTCTGAGTTCTCCTCTATTTGGTAATCCTTTGTCATTTCAGACTTAGACTTCAGGGCAACAGACTTACCTCTTCTCTGAGGTTCATCTTCTTGAAGTTCTATCTCATGACTTCTTAAAGAACTAATCAGTTCCTCAAGACTTGTGTTGTTTAGATCCTTTGCCAATTTCAAAGCAGTTACCATTGGTCTCCATTTTACAAGCAGACTCCTGATAATCTTCTTGACATGATCAGCAGTAGAGTAACCTTTGTCCAGAACTCTGAGTCCTGCAACAAGTATTTGAAACCTTGAAAACATAGTTTCCACTATTTCATCATCCTCCATTCGAAATGCCTCATATTTCTGAATTAAGGCAAGTGCCTTTGTCTCCTTAACTTGAGCATTTCCTTCACGAGTCATTCTCAGAGAATAAAAAATGGATTTGGCAGTTCCTCTATTTGTTATCTTCTTATACTCAGTATAAGAGATAACATTTAGCAATATTGTTCTTGCCTTGTGATGATTCTTGTAATCTTTCTTTTGTTGGTTGGTCATAGTGCTTCTAGACACTTTAACACCTGTAGCATCAACTGGTGAGTGTAGCCATCGACTATAAGA
The DNA here is from genome assembly GCA_022829125.1 of Lathyrus tuberosus. Lineage (NCBI taxonomy): Eukaryota > Viridiplantae > Streptophyta > Magnoliopsida > Fabales > Fabaceae > Lathyrus > Lathyrus tuberosus. The sequence goes on from JALAZF010000530.1 coordinate 3,584,352, forward strand.
TCCCAAAGATCTACATCATAACCAAGAAAGAAACTTTCAATTCTATCTTTCCAGTAGTCAAATTTTTCACCATCAAAGACTGGTGGTTTGGCACTATAATGATCTTTCTCTTCTGTAGTGGAATTAGCAGGAGCTGCCATGATATCTCACACAAATACTGGATCGGTACTGAACACTGTTAAGTGCTGATAAAACGTTTATCACAATCAAAATCAGAGCTCTGATGCCAATTGAAGGTGTGAGAAAAACACAAGAAATGGGGGATTTGAATTGGGTTTTCCAAAATGCAAGCTTTTTTTGACAATCAATCAAAGATCACAAATAGACTAATAATAGAGAAAGACACACGATATATCCTGGTTCACTTGAAAACTATCAAGTTAATCCAGTCCAGCCGCCAAGGTGATTTTGCCTCTCTCAAACGAGGTCTTAATCCACTATAACCAAACTGATTACAACTGCACTAGCAACTGCTGGTGACTAACAATACACAGACTAACCGTCTCTTCTTAAAGCTTCTGACCTAACTGATCCCTTAAGGAATTCAAACAATTGTTTGAAAATACAACGCACAAGCCAAACTGCAAGTGACTAACAACAATCTCTAAGACACACTAGTCCTAGACTTCTCAAGAATTCTGACCTAACCGGCCTCTCAAGGAAATCAAACAACTGTTTGAACAATAATTTGTTTACAGAAAATTGCTTCTACACAAGCTGACAAGTAAACAGATTTAAGAACAAATTGACTTAAGAATGATAAGAACAATAGAGCGTATGAACAGTGAAAATTCCGGTAACCATTCTTGAAGTCTTCAAGCCTTTATATAGTCATGCATAATGTGACCGTTGAAGGATATTTCTGACATTTCAGAATTATGGCGGCTTGAAAGAACATGTGGGACAAATAGTACATTTGCGTCCGCCCTATTCGGAGTGGAGCAAAGCGTCCTCATAGTATTGTTGTACTGTTGTACCACGTTGCTTAGCCTTCTCAACTTCCTGACTTCAGAGGCTTCTGAGAGCATGAGTTAGAAGAAGGGAAAACGTAACTTTGGTCTTAAAAGCTTCAAGTCTTCAGAGTCTGCAGAGCTACATCTTCAGAGTCTTCAGCACTTGGTCTTCAGAACCCGTTGTCATTAGAAGCATAAGTCTTCAGCATCTGGACTTGTTCATAATAACTTCTGTCTTCAGATCTTCAGAACTTATTTCCTTAAGTCTTCAGCATCTGGACTTGTTCATCGGAACTTCTGTCTTCAGACCTTCAGAACTTGTTTCCTTAAGTCTTCAGCATCTAGACTTGTTCATCAGAACTTCTGTCTTCAGATCTTTAGAACTTGTTTCCTTAAGTCTTCAGCATCTGGACTTGTTCATCAGAACTTCTGTCTTCAGATCTTCAGAACTTGTTTCCTTAAGACATCATATCAGAGTCATGCACCTTCAGAGTCTTTTGAAGCAAATGCTACTGTTCAGCAGAACTAATGTAGCGCAGAAGCGGAACAATTCACTTCTAATAACTTAGCCACGCTATTTATCAGAAGCAGAACCTGTTTGTTAAATTCTCAAAAATAACAAACATTAGACTACCAAAATTGTTCATACAAACATACTTGTTTGTGATCATCAAAACTCAAAGGTATTATTGCAGAACCAAACCTTGTTCTAACACAAGTGCCCTCAATGAAATATTTCAATAATAACATCAATATACCCTCTCCCATCATGTATAAGACCATTTGCATAAAAATAATTTTTAAAATTTTTGGGGATCGTTGACGGTATTTATATCTTCAAAAGATGTCGCACCTTAAGAACAATTCAACAAATATCGCAAGTAATACAATTGACAACTCTGTGGATGAACAAAATATAGTCTTTCAATTTCAAATTCTCTTTTACTTGGATACCATTGCCATTCTTCTTTTGCAAACAACTTTAGAATGAATATATATATATATATATATATATATATATATATATATATATATATATATATATATATATATATATATATATATATATATATATATATATAAGGCTTTGCTAGGATACATCCATCTATTTTTATGAAGGTGTGTTTTAGCAACATACACCTTAAGGTGTATTTAATGAATTTTTAGTTATTAATTGCTAACACACTCCTTCTAAAAAATAAATAGGTGTATTATAGAAAATACCTAAAGCAAATGCTAACTTACACCCGCTTATTTTTTAGAAGGTGTGCTTTAGTAACATGCACTTTAGGGTGCATTTAAATGTTTTTTAATTAATATTTGCTAAAAGACACCTTCATAAAAATAGGTGGGTGTATCCTAGCAAAACCCATATATATATATATATATATATATACTCCTTTGCTTCAACCGATTTTCTATTGGCAATCCAACCATGCCAAAAATTTTAAGTGTTAAGATATTTCTTTATTCACCGCATGATCAATTCTTCTGAGATAAAAGAATGTAACAATTAATTTGTTTTCCAAATGAAAAAAGACAATATTTCAATCAATAGTTCTCTATAATTAATGTCAAAAGCAAAAATTATAATTTAATTTGAAAACATAATATAAAATACACCTGTATGAATTATATATATATATATATATATATATATATATATATATATATATATATATATATATATATATATATTGTGTTATTCATAAAAAAAAAAGTAAAGTAGTAACAGTTTAATAGTTTATATCTTATGTAAAAAATATAAATATGTATTCTTAACATAATTAAAAAATTTAGAGATATTAATAAAAAAAATGCAACAATTTAATAGTTTATATCTTATGTAAAAATAATAATATGATTCACATAATAATAATAATAATAATAATAATAATAATAATATGTATTCTTAAGTTTGATAAATTTGTAATATTTCGACGTCTTCTTCATTGTTGCAAATAATTGTGAATTAAGTGACATTGAGTTTTTATTTTATTTGATGAAATAAAGATGGCGAAAGTTTGTGACTTACACTTGTTTTTTCTAGAGAGAAGGCAGACATTCTCTCTATAAGAAACTTATCATGCTTCATCCACCCAAATCTAGGGTTTGTGGCGACTTTTCCTAGTCTCTCTCTGGATCTCATATCCACTTATTGATGGTTCTTTCAGATAGCTTCTATCTTATATTAACCGAGTCAGCTTCGTCACTTTCATGGAGAGATGGAGGAACATTCATTTGATAAAAGGGAAGATGAGGGAGTATCGGCAGAGGTTGAAGAAATCGGCGAAGAAGAGGTTTTTAATCGAACACTTGTCGGACGTTTGTGGACTGAGTGTAACACCCTTCTAAACTTCGAGGAAAATATATAAATAAATCATAGTAAATATCATGCATTTCACAAAAGGGTGTCACATACATATTCCAAACATCATAAAAACACCTGTCATGCTCTTTAACACTTAATTGATTTCATGCTTTTCAAACATTTTCACTTAGCATGTAGCAGCGGAATTAATTTAATCATGATAGACATAAAGAAGTCTCATGCTTATCTCATTCATAATCAATACTTAGGCATAAAATCCAATACTTCATACAATTCAAATAAACATAAAAGAATAAAATAGAGTACATAATGTATCTCTCAAACATAAACCGAAACGATCCCAGCGTTACATGATCAGAGCACGACTCGACCCAACAGAAATAAAGAAAACTAATCAGCTACTCCAACGGCTACCTCGCACTACGAGCAACTCTACTCCTCGGTAGCTGAGCGATGTCGTATAAAACATCATTCCAACAAAAGGGTGAGAATTCACATCATTATTGAAATCATAAGATAATAACTAATTTAAAGGCATACAAACATAATTACAATCATTCTCACACTTCAAAGTTTCATCAACAAAGTATTACTCAAGTAACTATACGATTCACAAGTACATGTACACAATTCTACAATTTCGCCAATTCAACAAGTCACATACATACACATACTTTCACATAACAGACATATATGTAATGTGACTCGATGCAAGACTCAATGCAACTCATGTCATGTGGTACCAACACTTGTTATTATTTTTTGGTTTTTACACTTAAACCGGGTTCGTTCCCTAGACCAATAACATACAAAAGCCCATTCCCTAAGCTTTCAAACCCCACTCTAGGTTTGAGACAAGTCACTAGCTCCCACGGAACTAGCAAGCATTGCCTCTTGACACAAATGAAGCATATGCAATCAACAATCATATGCAATCAACAATCATATGCAATTAAGACCATTCCCTAATCTTAACATCATGCATATCTTCAATAATTCATCACACTTGAATTACCACATATTGCACACACAATCACATTTCAAAAGCATAACATCCTTATTTCAAACATCATCACCATAATTAGCAAGTGATACGCGAGTATCAATTCGATTCAGTCGCAACTCACAAAACACATGTTACCGATTAAATATAGAATAATTAATCAATCACCAATAATGGAATCCAATATTCAATAAAACTTCACTATTCAATCAATAAGCAATTAATATTTTAAATAAATAATCCATATTTAATAAATAACTAATATTTAATTAAATAATTAATATTTTAATTAAATAATTAATATTTTATAAGACATTTAATCTTTTAACATAATGTCTAATTTATAATAATTTATATATATAAACCTCATTCACGTGGCCCTACATGTGAGTATATTAAGGAACTACTTCATATCCTAATAATATATAAGTCTGCTACAGGAAATAGTCATTTGCCACATGAGATTAATTAATCTATCTTCCCTTATAATCCCAGGCACATGGCTACAGTGAGAGAACACATTCTCATTGTCCAATTGAATTAATCAATTTATCTACTTTACATCGTATGGATTCTAGCGCAGCAATCAGGTTGGGGAGTAAATCATCATCAATAATATTACAGTATCACTACATTGGAGAGGGTTTCATTAAATTACTTGGCGCTATATATTGGGAAAGGAGTAAATAAAACACATTTCATTGCCTCATATATTATTCATATTAATTATTTTGTCATAAACTACCGATGAAATAGTAAAGGGGTTAGTAAATGACACCCTATTTCCATTACACTGCATTAAATGCTGCTACAGGGAATATTGAAACACAAAAACTAACACTAAATTGTAGTTTGATACGATTTTAGGTGTTGTTTTTTAATTTTTGAAGTAACATGGAGAACAGAGAGCAAGTCAGAAAAGAGGAAAGATGGACCTACGTGAGCTCAAGAAGGAGGAGAGCAAGAGGACTGGTAAGAGACAGGACAGACCCGAAAGCTACGAAATCGGAGAAGATAACAACCTGCTATGTCAATAATCTACCTCACGACATTAATGAAAAGGAAGTTTGGAGAACCTTCGAAAAATGGGGAAAAGTTACAGATGTGTACATCGCAAAAAAGAGGAACAAGTCGGGGAAAATATTCAGATTCGTCAAATACAAGGAGGTGAATGACGAAGATTGGTTGACGGAACAATTAGGTGACATATGGTTTGGGTCATACAAAACCTGGGTAAACATCTCAAGATTTGCAAAACCGAAAATCTTAGGGAGAAACAAGAAACAGAGTAATCTAATGGTTACTAATGAAGATTACAAGGAGGAAGCCGAAGGAAGCAAACTTAAGGGGACGAAGGTATCGATCAAGAAGACAGGAAATCTAAGCTTAAGGAAGGAAGGTTTATCATACGCTCAGGCCACAAAAAACACTAAGACATATCCTGTCAGAGAAAATTCGCGGAAGGGGACCTTCGAACATCGAAGCGTAAGTTCAAAAGAGGATATAGATTTGTCTTTACATGTCTCTGAAGAGGAGATGGAATGGGCTAGGAAAGGCTTTGTTGGATGTGTTCAAAATGCAGGAGACATCAAAGACCTTCAACAAAAACTCGTGGAGGAAGGAATATTGACCATCAACGTCATTTCAATGGGTGGTGAAAAAGTTTTCATAAAAGTCGACGAAGAAGAAGACTTTAGAGCCTTGCTAAAGGAATCACAATCCTTTTTCCAGAAGTGGTTCAGTTTGATAAGAGAATGGAAGTCAACCAATACAGGAGGGGTGAGATACATCTGGTGCAGAATTTATGGAGTCCCAATCCATGCTTGGAGAAGAAAAACCTTCGCATATTTGACGACACCATTCGGAGGTTTGATTAAGCTCGACCTGGCAACGGAAAATATTCAAAGACTCGACGTGGCTCGAGTGCTCGTTCGAACTCCATTATTGGAATTCATCAACAGGAGTTCCAAAATCAAAATTAACAACGAAGTCTTTCCGATCAGAATCACAGAAGAAATTTGCGAATGCGAGAATGAGGTATTGAAGAAAGAGTCCAGCGAGATTTCAGAAGAAGAAGAATGCTACGATTCAGACGATTCGAACAACTCATTCATCACTCCATCAGTGGATTCGAAGGAAGATGAAGATTTTCAGCAGAAGGTTGAAGAAAATCAGGCAATTATTACAGACGGTGGAGGTGGCTAACATGCGCGACAAAGAGCCAGAATTTTCAAAAACTTACTTGGAAAAAGTGCTAACAGGAAGGGATTCAGGTGACGTGACAACAGGCTTTGAGGAACTCAAAAAGGCGGCTTCTGCAACTAATAAATGCGACATTCATGGGAATACGGAAAACTCATCAAAAAACACGTCCCAACTCTTAACTGCAGGTGACAAGGATGGGATTTTTAATACGACTTGTATTGGGCCGGACACTTCAACTGTTAAAAGGCCCAATTTGATTGATCAACCCAATGAGAAAGAGTCTCCACAATCAGAAATCAGAGTTAACCTAGATGGAGTAAAATTAGGAGACGAAAGGCAAGACCAAGCTGTGAGTGTTCAAAAGGATGGAGACGATTCTAAACATTGCCACGAAGATTCCAAAAAAGAAACGGGAAGTGAAAAAGGGAAAGAAAACAAAAATTCTAAATTCGTATCAACTTCGAAAGGGGAAAGAAACAACTCTTTGGAGCAAGGGGAAGAAATGCTTCAGTTAATTACGCCTGCAAACGATCCTAAAGAGTACACATTTCAAAGGAACCAATCACCACAATCTTGCAAAGATAGAAGAAAGAGACGTCTGGAGATCCTAAAGGAAAAAAAGAAGGCAAGAAAAAGGGGGAAGAGAACGATGGCAAGATGCTCGTGCAATCAGCGCAAACCCGTTCAAAAAAAGGTAACTTCTATCTCAGACCTAAAATTATCGAGGAAGGAATTAGAGAAGCAAAACTGGAAAATCCTACTCGGAGATGCTAAAGAAATTGCCAGGGTTGTTTGGGACTTGGGCAAGAAGTATGGGTTAGTTCACAAAGGTGAAGAAGGGGAGATTGTTCAAGAACTTTTGGAGGCAGAAATAGGAGGGGATAGAGGTGTTTGATTAGTGTGGGTGGTTATTTCGGCGTCAGGTGTGTCTGCATTTTCATCATTATGAAGCTTTTATCTTACAACATAAGGGGGCTAGGAGGTGCGGCCAAGAAGAACGATATCAGAAGCCTAATTCTCAGTCAGAAGCCTGACTTCATTAGCATTCAAGAAACAAAAATGGAAGATATAGGGAACTCTCTCTGCGAGCAATTGTGGGGATCAGGTGATTTTGGGTTTGAATTCAAACCGTCAGAAGGGAGGTCGGGAGGCATTCTCTCTTTATGGGATAAAAACATGCTCACAATGAAGAGAAAGATTATTGACGATCTTGTCATCTGGTTGGAGGGAGATTGGGGAGATGACAAGATAAGAGTGATGTTAGCGAATGTGTACGCCCCTTGCGATTCAAGAAAGATGAAAGATTATGCATGATGGGGGATTTCAATGTGGTTCGGGACAAATCGGAAAGAAGAGGCGCTAGTGAAAACTCCAGAGGTGATGAAATGGATGCTTTCAACAATATTATCTCTGATTCAGAATTGCTGGACCTTCACCTTCAAGGCAGAAAATTCACCTGGGCCAGATCTGGAGGCATGGCCATGAGCCGTCTAGATCGATTTCTTATTTTCGAAGCGTGGATCTCAACTTGGCCCACAAGCAGTCAGTGGTGTCTAGATAAAAACTTATCGGACCATTGTCCGCTATCGCTTCGTGAATCAATTCATAACTGGGGACCGAAACCATTTCGCATGCTAAACTGTTGGAGAGACGTGGAGGGTTATCACAAGTTCGTAAAGTATCAGTGGGGCGGATTGCAAGTGAATGGCTGGGGGATGTTTGTGCTTAAAGAAAAATTTAAACAACTCAAGTTGAGACTCAAGGACTGGCACAGGAATCACACTCAAAACCTGGGGGGAGAAAATTCTAGTGGCTAAAAAGGAACTCAACAGGATCGAAATTAAAGGCGAGACAGAGGTTCTTTCGGAGGAAGAGATTATTAATAAGAGAGCTCTATCGGCGACAATTCATAGACTTTCAAGTCTCAATTGTAGTATACACTGGCAGAAGGCAAGATCCAGATGGTTAAAAGAGGGCGATGCCAACACAAAATATTTTCACGGTTGCGTAAACAAGCGGAGAAAAAGCAATGAGATCCTTTGCTTGGAAATCAACAATAGAAGGATCACAGATGTGGTGAATTTGAAGAATGCGGTTCTCGACCACTTCCAAAGTCATTTCGCTGCGAGAGGAGTGAGACCAATAATTGGCAACATTAAGGTTAAAAGATTGGATGATCTTCAAAACGCTGAGTTGGTCAAAGAATTCTCGGAGGAGGAAATCCGTCAAGCTGTCTAGGAATGCGATAATTATAAAAGTCCGGGTCCAGACGAGGTAAATTTTGGCTTCATTAAGGAGTTTTGGGAAGACTTAAAACCTGATTTTTGTAGAATCATGTCTGAATTTCACTCAAACGGAAGAATAACCAATGAGGGCTAATTGCTCTTTCATAGTCTTGATCCCGAAGAAGAAAAATCCGTTAAGACTATCAGACTTCAGACCAATATCGTTGATCGGATGCATTTATAAAGTGGTAGCTAAAGTGCTGGCTAATAGAATCAAATCTGTAATAGGTTCTATATTCTCAGAAGCGCAATCAGCATTTATCTCAGGAAGACAAATTCTGGATGGAATCCTAATTGCAAATGAAATTGTGGAGGAAGCAAGAAAAAGGAGCAAAGAGGTGCTTTTGTTTAAGGTTGACTTCGAGAAGGCATTCGATTCCTTAGATTGGAATTTCATTGACAACATGATGATGAACATGGGATTCAACGAAAAATGGAGGAAATGGATGTCTGAATATCTAAATTCTGCTTCGGTGTCGGTCTTGGTTAATGGAAGTCCCACAGAGGAATTCAAAATGGGACGTGGCCTAAGGCAAGGGGATTCACTGTCGCCATTCCTTTTCCTTATAGCAGCTGAAGGCTTCAACATTCTGATGAAAAGAGCAGTCGAGCTGGACAGATACAAAGGTTTTAAATTTGATAACGGAGCTGAAAGACTCACTCATCTGCAATTTGCAGACGACACCCTTTTAATCGGCGAGAAGAATTGGGAAAACATTAAAATCATCAAGGCAAACTTGAAGCTGTTTGAAGCAATGTCAGGTTTAAAGGTGAATTTCCACAAAAGTAAGCTTGTTGGAATTAATATCAATGAAAACTGGATCGAGGCGGCAGCAACAATGCTAAGATGCAAAATTGGTAAAATTCCTTTTATTTACCTTGACTTACCAATAGGTGCTAACCCGAGGAGAAAAAGTACATGGCAGATGGTGATCGATTCGGTTAGAGAGAGATTATCCAGATGGAAACACAACCAACTATCAATAGCAGGCAGGGTGGTAGTGATAAAGTCGGTTCTGTCAACTCTACCAGTCTATTTCCTCTCTTTCTTCAAAGCTCCGTCAGGTATCATTCTTAACCTTGAATCTCTTTTTAAAAAGTTTTTATGGGGAGGGAGAGAAGAAGAAAGAAAAATCAACTGGGTAAATTGGAACACAATTTGTAGACCCTTAGAGGAGGGAGGCCTTGGCATTAGAAACCTAAGGGTGTTTAACCAAGCTTTGTCGGGAAAATGGGATTGGAAACTGAGAAATGAGAAGGATGGTTTGTGGTACCGTGGGTTGATCAATAGATTTGGTCAGAGAGAGATAGATGAGCGTTCGGGGGGTAGAGGATGCTCCATTTGGTGGAAAGATTTAATTAATGCCAGCATAGCTTATCGGGAAACTTTGACGGATTACTCTGTCAAAGACGTCTACAAGGGATTATTGCACAATATCCCAAGTTATTCTAACCCAAGATGGAGTAAAGCTTGGATAAGGAGGTGCCTTCCAAAGTTTCGTGCTTGGTGTGGAGAATTTTCCAAAACAGAATAGCTACCAAAGACAACCTTCTCAAGAGAGGATTGATAGGCATAGGATCGACTCTTTGCGTGGAAGGGTGTGGTTGTGAAGAATCAATTAATCATCTTTTTTTCGAGTGTCCCATTTTTGCAGGTATCTGGTACTTAATATGCCAATGGATAGGGATAAAAACTGCTATGCAAAATGACAGCTTGGCGCACTTAGAGCGGTTCTCGAATATTCTCAGGCTGGACAGTGCTTCTCAGAAGATTTCAGCCACAATCTGGTTCGCCTGCATCTGGATCATCAGGAAGTCGAGGAACAACAAGGTGTTTCGAAATAAAGAAGTGTGCTTAGATAGGCTGCTTAAGAACGTAAAACTCTCGTCTTGGAACTGGCTGAAAAATAAGTTTAACAACATCAATCACAACTTAGTTTCTTGGTGGCAAAATCCAACAATTTGCTTCGCAGCTTAATGCTCATGGCTTCTGACAGACTTGGTGTTCAGTCGTTTGACTTTTTCTGTATTGGCGGTTTGCATTTCTGCTTTGCAGTTTTGTTGTTTTTGCGGTTTCTGCAGTGAGGTTCTCTGGTTCTGCTTTTTTTGCTGCCAGCCTGGGTTTGCCTTTTGCTAGGGAGTTTGGCAGCTCTTGATCTTGGCTGCCCAGTCTTTTGTTGGAGTTTTGTTGTGGCAGTGGGGGCTTTGGCTTTGCTGTGTTTTTCTGTCGCCTGAGGATTGGCTAGCATTGCGGTTCAGGTGCTTTGCGTTTTAGTTGGCCGCTGGCATCGCTGTGTTTTTTAGCCTGTTAGCTTGGGTCTTTTGTGGGTTTGGTGGCTGCTTGCTTAAGGTGTTGGGGCTGTTTTGTTGACATGTTGTGTCTTTGTTATTGTGTCTCTATTATATAGACTGGTTTTGGTGTAGCCTTCATTTAATTCAATCAGAGCATGTCCATCTGCCCTTAAGAGGACCTGTGGTGTTTGGATAGTATGGGTTTGAGCCTGGTTTGGTGTTGTTGGATGAAGGAACGGTGGAGTAATCTATTGGCATTTCAAACTCATTAGTTGTTTTGAGATTCTAAGTGTCAGAAAGAGCTGATTGAAATCATCAGGTTGGCCTGAGCTAGAGGGGACTATGTTTAGAAGTGAATTCCTGAAAATCGGGCGGTTTGTTCCGGTGGAGTTTTGGCTATTGTTGTTGTTAGAGGCTTTAGACCTCTTAGTTTTGTTGGTGTTGGCTGCTGGAGTGGAAGATTCAAAGGAGAATCTGCTCTTAGCTGGTTTTCTAGTCACTGGTTCGGGCGAATTTCCGACCTCCTCTACCATTAGTGGCTCGTGGTTCCTGAGATTTTCTCAGCTGGGAGTTGGTTGCTGCAACTGTTCTCAGTGTAGTCTAAGGGGGGAATTGGCCTCGGGAGATCTGATTGTACTGGGTGCTTTAGTGTAGTAGGTTTAATTCCTTTAAGAGGTGGGTCGGGAAGTTATTTTTTTTGGTCTTTCTACATTTTACTGTCATCTAGCTGTAGCACTTTAGCTTGTTTGGCTTGTTGCTCTCATTTCATATGTTTTTGGACTGGTGTATCAGTTATGATGTAGCACGGCTTGTGCTGATTAGTAATAAAAGTTTTGGCTTTTTCAAAAAAAAAAAAAGCTGCTACAGGGGAAAAGGTAGAAGAAAACATTCACTGCCAAATGGAAAGGGATGGGACGCTACAGTAATGGCATGTCGGAGAGTCATGCGCAACACTCTATGAGGGAACATTAATGGTTGCTACTTAATTTACCCACATTTCATTTCCAATTTTCCATTGCCTATTAATAATATATTGTGCTACAGAAAATGAATTGTTTTTCATTTCCACTAGATCAATAATGGCCACATTTCCATTGCCTTAGCATTATATATATACTATATAGCGCTGCAGCATCTAAAAAGTAGAGGGGTGGGGGTCACTTATTATCCTACCGGGAAAGGTGGTAAATAACTCACAAGATCTTCTCCTATTTCCTGCCCAACATGGACAAGGCATTTAAGAATCAAATTCTTAAGGAAGGGTGGCGCTGCATATGCCAAGGGAAAGGTGGATTAATACATTTCATTGCCTATTATTTTTATTGCAGTGTAATTAATGCTGCTACAGGAAGATTATGTATTGGTACCACTTTGAATTAAATAGTCCATTACTAGAATCTTTACCAACTTTATACCATGCGCTACAGTGAGAAAAGAAAGGAGGGGTACTCACATTCCAATAAATCCTGCGCATAATTATTGCATTATATAAATTTCATTCCTACACTCTAATTATTAATAGGTCTCTATAGCATTATTAAAAATCAATTTCAAACATACAAAATTAACATTTTTCAGAAATTAATATCAAAACCTAATAATATCAATATCATAGAAAATTTTGGGGATTTTAATCTATACATATTTGTACCCACTAATCATCATCAAATAATCTCAATACTAAGTAAAAACTCACCCTTACATTAATTTGAATGATTTTCTTGAGCTTTCTCTTCACTTCCCTTCTTCTTCTTCTCTCCTTCACTCTTGTTCCAACTTTTCCTTCTTTACTATCTTTCTATTCTCATTATTAAACCCTAAAATTGTCTTAAAACAAATTGGACATATCTCCACCTATTCTCACTTACTATTCATACACTACATTTAAGCCCACTAAAATCTAATAATTCTATATAATTTTACCAAATAGAATAAATTAAATAAATTACTTAATTTAAATAATCCAAATAAATTAATTAATTAAATAAATAAATAAATTTATATAAATTAAATAAATCACATAAATCAATTAATTCATAAAATCACTCAATTAATTAATATAAATAATTAATTACTAAAATTAGGGTGTTACAACCCTCCCCCACTAAAAAGATTTCCGCCCTCGAAAATTACCTCAAACGAACAACTCGGGATAAGACTCCCTCATCTGACTCTCAAGCTCCCAAGTCACGTTTCCACCGGCTGGTCCTCCTTAAGCGACCTTCACCAAAGAAATCTCTTTACCTCGAAGTTGCTTCAACTCCCGATCCTCAATCCGCATAGGTGATGTCTCCACAGTCAGGTTATCTCGCACCTGCACATCATCTACTTGGACTATATGAGACGAATCCGCAATGTATTTCATCAACTGAGATACATGGAACACGTCATGGAGATTAGCAAGCGACAGTGACAAAACAATCTGATAGGCTACCTCTCCTATTATTTGCAAAATCTGATAAGGACCAATGAAACGTGGCGTCAACTTACGCGACTTCAACGCCCTACCAACACCAGTCACAAGAGTAACTCGAAGAAACACATGATCTCCCTCTTGAAACTCAAGTTCTTTCCTCCTCTTTGTTAGACGATGGCTTGGATCTAGAAGGGGGGTTGAATAGATCCCACAATTCATTACACGCTAATGGTGTTCCAAAAATTGGTTTTAAAAATTTAATGCGGAAGCAACCACTGAATCAATTCGTCTACAACAAACCGCTACTAGAAAAATCAGATATGCGTAAAGCCACTACGAATGATGCGACGGATGAGAAAAACCAAACAGAATCAACAATACACAATGTAATCAACTCATATATATGTGCTTGATATTATCCAATCACCAACGGGTGAATACAACAAACTTAATTCACAAAGCGCTTTAGAAGCTTGTGCTTAATCAATTTATCGAACACTTGGCGTGCGAGGCACTCCAAGTGTAAATTTCTACGCAATGTGAGTTTATAGCTAATCCAAATACAATCGAAAGGATTGTAGTGTTTTTACAAATCATTATTCAGCTCTATACTACACTACACCAGAAATTTACAATCAATTGATAATTCACAAGCTTAATCAATATAAAAAATGTACAAGAATAGGGAAAGAGAGAACAAACACGATTTGTTTAGGCAGTTCCCCTATCGTCCTCACTAAGGGTACCTCTGCCCCCAATTCCGAACATGGAATTGAGATAGGTATATATTACGGTTGCAAATGTTTTTACAAGAGAAAAACTGATACACCAAACCCTTAAACGTCTTTGATGTCGATGCAAAGCCTTATCTCCCCTTGATTCAAGATGAATCAAGTACCCCGAATTTGGGCAAACAAATCACCGTCTCACGCTACTTGATTGTAAGAACCCGCAGCTCTTCAATCCCATTCACTCAATCGATTTCAATCTTCCATAATTCGATCCCAAACCTTTCTCGTACGATCCTCCGATTGTTGCTACTCGACTGAACGAACACTCCGTTCTTCAATCCCCTTTGCACGGTTGAATCCTTGTAGAGATACGATTTGTGAAAAAAACCCCCAAAATCACCCAGATTCTTTGAGGACAAAACTTAGGGTTTTATTCAAGAAACACCCACTGATTCTCAACCCAGCACGAAGGATACAACACACCTAAGTCTGAACGTTATCACTTCACAAAATACACAACACTAACAAAAATGGTTATGTGTAGTTGTTAGAGAATGTAAGGTTGAAGATGAAGATGAAGAGAAAAATCAGTGCCTATTTCACGTTTCTTGTTCTTTGATGTAAAAATGAGCCAAAAGCAATATATATATATATATATATATATATATATATATATATATATATATATATATATATATATATATGATACTATAACAAAGTAACAAGAATAACAAACATTTGAAATCAAAACACAGCAGAAAAATAGTGCAAAACTAGCGAACGATTGGCCTATGCAGATGGGGGGTCGACCTGAGCGATCTCGTTACTATGCCTACGCAGAAACAACATGTTTGCATCGACTGGAACAGGACATACGTCGACGCAAACCTCCCAGTTTTTGAGAATCTGAAATGCAGACAGTATGAGTCGACCGGAGGGTCGACGCGGGCCCTTTAGATGCTGACTCTGAGAGATACAACATAGATGAATCGACTAGAACAGGGTTGTGAGTCGACTCAAACCCTTCTAAAGGATCCTAACAACTCCTAATGCACATACAACATTATCAACAAGATCAAACACATTTAAAAACACATAGTATACATTTCTATATGAACCTACATGTGTGTTCTATATATGCTTGACATGATATACCATTCTACGCATAAATGTTTTGACATCATTAAAACCGAGTATAGATACAACTTGCCCTTACACTCTTGTCATGATAACTCTTCTGAAGACTCTGAGAAATCTTCATCTTCTCCCGAATCATCTTAATCTTATCAGTAGTCTGCTGAACTATCTCGGGTCCAACCACGACACTCTCTCCCGACTCATACCAACATAATGGCATCTTACACTTCCTACCATACAGTGCCTCTAACGGTGCCATCCCAATACTCGAATGAAAGTTTTTGTTGTAGCTGAACTTAATCAAAGGCAAGTAGCTATCCCAAGCTCTTCCCTTTTCCAACACCAAAGCTCTCAAAATATCCTAAAGTGATTGAATCATCCTCTCAGCCTGACCATCTGTCTGCAGATGATAAGCAGAACTCAAATGCAACTTCGTACCCAAGGCACCTTGCAAACTCTCCCAAAATCTCGAAGTAAACCTCAGATCTCTATCTGACATAATGCTAGACGGAATACCATGCAAACTGACAATCCTCTTAATGTACAACTTCACTAATTTCTCCAACGGGTAATCCATTCGCATTGGAATAAAGTGAGCAAATTTTGTCAATCTGTCCACAATAACCCAAATAGCTTCACTATTAATCAGTGTTCTAGTTAAACCAGACATAAAATCCATAGATATGTTATCCCGTTTACACTCAGGAATAGATAACAGTTGCATCAAACCCGACGATTTCTGTTGCTTAATTTTCGACTTCTAGCAAGTCAAACAAGAATACTCAATCCACTACGATACCCTTCCTCAAAAATATTCTTCTCCAGCTCAATAATATCCGGAACACAAACTCTATCACGACATCTCATGATACCGTTCTCATCAATCCAAAAATCACCACCTTGACCTTGATGGATTAAAGTCAACCGATCAACCAAACTCAAATCATATTTCTGACCTTCTCGAATCTCATAAAGAATGCCACTAGTAAGCTTCAACATACCAAGCTTAACTCCATAAGAAGTCTCATCACAAACTAATATCTCGAAATTGCTCAATCATTTCCAACTCTTTTACCATCATCATTGACATATGCAAAGATTTCCTACTCAATGCATCAGTTACCACGTTTGCTTTACCCGGATGGTAATTCAAACCAAAATCATAATCTTTCAGAAGTTCCAACCATCTCCTCTTCCTCGTATTCAATTCTTTTTGATCAAAGAGATACTTCAAACTCTTATGATCATTATACACCTCAAATCTCATACCAAACAAATAATGCCTCCAAAGTTTCAACACAAACACAACAACGACTAACTCTAAGTCACGCGTCGGATAATTCCTCTCATGCACTTTAAGTTGCCTTGAAGCATAATCTACAACTTGCTGATGTTGCATCAACACACCTCCCAAACCCATCAAAGAAGTATCACAATACACAACAAATGGTTCTGATGGATTCGGCAAAATCAAAACAGGAGTTGTTGTCAATCTTCTCTTAAGTTCTTGAAAACTTTCTTCAAACTTTGCATCCCAAATAAAAGCTTGACCCTTCCTAGTCAACTGCGTCAAAGGCAAAGATAACATAGCAAATCCTTCAATAAATTTCCGATAATAACCTGCCAAACCAAGAAAACTTCTAATCTCAAAAACTGATTTCAGAGCTTCCCATTGCGATACAGCTTCAACCTTTGATGGATCAACTGTAATACCCCTACTCGAAATCACATGGCCAAGGAAACTCACTTCCTTCAACCAAAACTCGCACTTAGAAAGTTTAGCATACAACTGCTTCTCTTTCAACACCGATAACACAATCCTCAGATGTTCAGCATGATCTTCTTCATTCTTCGAATAGATCAAAATATCATCAATGAACATAACCACAAACTTGTCAAAATAAGGATGGAAAATCCTATTCATGTACTCCATAAATACACCTGGTGCATTAGTCACACCAAATGGCATCACGGAATACTCACAAAAGAACGTATGAATTGCTTCAAATGGAAGATAATGAAAGCATAATTGATTTTTCATTATGGTTACAAAACTGGTGAATCAAATCAAGGTATGTGGAGAAGTGTTGAATTCAAGATCAGTTGTTGCAAAGATCTTAAGGTCATTGTCTCCAAAGTTTGACCACGTGGTAGTAGCCATAGGAGAGTCAAAATATTTGTCAACATTGACAAAGGAAGAGCTTCAAGGGACGGTTGAATCTCATGAACAAATAATGGCTGAAAGTGCTGCAAGGAAAGGGGAAAAGGGAAGTGGTTTGACAATAAAAGTAGAGGAGGCTACAATAATCCGACAGGTCGAAATCAGCACAAAGGAGGCTGGTCGAATAAGGGAAAGTCCTCATACCAAAGCAACCAAAGAGGTGGTGCAGCAGGTAGAGGAAGAGATGGAGGTCAAAAACCTAACAAAAGTCACATACTACTACGGAAAACCCATATCACATGTAGTGCGCTACCTACCACAACGGTTACTTTAAACAACTGTTGTGGTACATTAAAATGCAACATAATTAACAACGGTTGTTCTAGACAACCGTTGTTAAATATAGCTCTTAGTTTATTATAAATTATGTGGAATGCTTATTTCGCCAATGCTCACTAAAAATATAACCTTCTAATCTACACTAGAACATTGTAATATGACAAATTAAGTTATATTAGAAGAATTAGTTCATGTTCAATGCTTGACAAGAGTTCTTCAAGTCCTTATCTGTATTTTGTTCTTTGACAGTAAGACCTTAGTTTAAAGATCCTAGTTCTTTAACTACCCTTGTCTTCACCTTTAATTGTTACTGCAAAATATTATTTACTTTGCAAACAAAATTAGAGGTGGAGAGAGGGTGGTTGATGATCTACAATCACTAAACCAAGTTCTAACTGTCAAAGTGTCATACCCTAAATTTTGACCACCAAGATTTCCCATCATTATGAGAATCATCACCACAGGGTGGATATACCATCATGCCTCTTCAATCTCCTCATGGATTGTTGAGCATTCTATACAATCAAAGATTAGGGTTTTAACCCCTCTCAGAGCCTTTAGACAAAAGATCAATCAAGAATTAGCATGATCTTCAACTTGTCTAGCCTCTCAAACATACATGAAGGATCAAGGGGTATCCCATATCAAGAATCTTGCATAAGTTTGCAACATTCCAAGAGGATCAAACCTCAGGATTGCCAGTGTCACCAAACTAGGGTTTTGGTCGACTAGGGCCTCCAGATGGAAATTTTCATCTGGACATGAGCCAATACCTCAATATATGGTCCAATAAGCTCAAAATAATTTTAAAAGCCCATTCACAATGGCCAAGTAACCTTGAAGGACCATCTATCAAAAAATCAGGAATTAGGGTTTTGACCTAATTCAACCCTTGAGTTAACTTGAGGAGCAAGGCATGACTTGAAGCTTCAAGATGAACTTCAAAGACATGAAATACACCATATTGACATGTCTACAAGATTTTATTGACTCAAGGAACTCAAATCATAAGCCATAAGAACTCAAAACCATCTGGTCACAAATTAGGGTATTTGATGAAAAAGTCAACCCTATCCTTGACTGCTGACCTACCCATGATCTCAAACCTTGGGGAAGGGTCCAAGACATCTCTGAATATCCCTTGAGGTCACCCATGAAGTTTAATTAGGCCTAAGGATTTATCTCACCAAAGGATCACAAAGTCGAAGTTTCATCTGATGGAAAAAAGTCAACTGTGCCAAAACCAAGTTTGACTTTTTGAAATTTTTGTCAACCAAGGTTTCCTTAACCCTAAAGTGATGTTAATATGTGGTTTGAATCATCATTCATCAAGAAAAATCAAGAAAAGTGAGATAACTTGTAAAGGGGGTAATCTTAGAAACTTAAAATTTTTCTAAGTTATGGAACAAAGTGGCTAGGGCACCAACTTTGCAAGGCAATATCTCCTAAGCCACAAGGCCTTTCTCTCCCATTCAAAGCTCAGATTGTATTCCATCTTACATATTTCAAATGTGTCAACTACAAGAGATTCCAAATCTTCATGGATCATGAGTTATGGATTGATCAAAATCACAAAAACATGAAAATCACACTTTTTCCAACACTTAGTGAAATTTTCACCAAGTCAGAATCTATTTCACTTTTTTCAAAATGTAGAGGCATTTTTCAACCAAATGCAAGTTGATTCAAAACCAAAGTTGGACATCACATTAAAGTAGGATACATCAGCTTTTCAAATTGTCCAAGAATACCATCAAACTCCCTCTGAGCTAGGAGTTGTGAACCTTACAATTTTCCTTGATGCAAACTGTCTTCATGGCAACATTAGGAAGATTGTGTGCATTTCTTGTGCCACACGAGTTCTTTGCCAAAATTTGTCATCTTACCAACTTTGTCATCATCCCAAATCAATGAGGATCAGATTGAAATAAAGATCTCTGAACCACCAGCCTTGCAAGTCAAGAAACCATCAATGTTGGCATGTGAGATTATATGATGAAAAATCCAAAAGCTTCAAATTTGGAAAGACATTCAATTGATGCATCAAGCTGGCATGGACTGAGACAAAACCAACTGAATGAGTCAAGATAAACTCCAAGATCAGAAGACCATAGGCCTGTTCCATTGACTCAAGTCAATGGCTAGTGAAGACCAAAGATTCCATTTGATCACCATTGAAGAAAAGCCTGTTGTAGTTGCCATTCACTATTGATCCCAAAACAAACTTGACACACTATAAATAGATCTTATTTGTAATCAATTTAAGCACACCAAAGCCCCTAAACAGACGCCTTTCTCAAATCACCTCCTTCACTCCCAAAACACCTTCTCTTGCAAGTCACTATCAGGTTTTGCATTTGGGAGTGATTCCAACCAAACCAATGGTTCACACACCTCATATATATCATATAGAAGTGATCCAAACTCTTAAATAACATCTGGAACACCAAATTTACAAAATCACCAGCCAACTGCTCAAGTTCTTGACAGAGTTGCAGTTGAGGTACCATTTCAAGTCCCAGCTCACTTCAAACCATTTCAAGCATTCAGACATAACTATTGGCACCTAAGGAAGCTGCCCAGATCATTGGAACCAGCTTGCAACACCTCCAACTCAAAACTCGATCACCAGCTGCAAGAGGTAAGCCCGAACTCTTCAAACTTCATGATGCATGCATATTTTACTGCACAATAATTTTGCCACATGTTCATAATCATGTATAGAGTGTTTCCCCTCAATCAATTACTTTGTATGAATCGCGTATGGAATTTCCTAGTGCTCTTGCAGAAATTAGGGTTCTTGAGGTTTTTCTTTGATTTCTCATTCTACACTTAAAATAAATGAAATTAAAACCATAGACATGATCGTGAGTTGAAAACGAGCAAGATGATATGTGGATTGTGTGATTTCATCAAGTATTCAATGAGATAGGAGGGATTTTGAAAATCTGCAAAATGAAGAACACGCGTGTGTTCTTCCTTGACAGTTGGTTCCATAATTCAAATTTTTGAATTTTCCAATATTTTGACATTTTTATTTAATTGATTCAAAAATTAATTTCTCTCTGAGTTTTAATGATTTTGAATTGATTATTTTTTACAAAATTCACGAAAAATGTTTAAATATTTTATTTTGCAAAAAAATCCAATTTGTAATATTTCTTTAATATAGTTAGAATTTTTGTAATTTATTTCCTTTTATGGTTTTTAAACATTTTTAAAATGAAATTCCCACTTTGATTTTTCATTCCAAATGAATTTCAAACTTTCATGTGATTAAACATGGTTTTTAAAAATATTTTTCAAAGTGTACAATTTGTTTTTTTTTAATATATTTGATATTTTGATCATTTATTATTTAAATTTCCTTTGAAAAATGATATTTTATTTAAAATTAGGGTTTCTTCTTGATTTTAAATTTTTCAAACACTTTTGGGCCTCTAATAGAGTGTAAGACCCAATCCCTTTGTAAATAAACCATTTTGGGCCTCAGTCATTGTATAAGTCCCTCTGTACTTTTCAAAACAACGGCGCGATCTTCGCCTTTTTTAGCAAAATCAACTGGGCCTCCCTTATGTTGTAAGTCCCATCTTTATTCATTTTCAAACTCTTTGGGCCTCTAATAGAGTGTAAGACCCAATCCTTTTCTTAACCAAAATCATTTTGGGCCTCAGATATTGTATAAGTCCCACTGCATTTTCAAAAACCTCGGCGCGATCGCCAGTTCAAAATCAAATAACCTGGGCCTCTCCTTGAGCTATAAGTCCCATTTCTTTTCTTTAATACACTTTTGGGTCTCTATTAGAGTGTAAGACCCAAACCCCCTTTGTACATAAATAATTTTTGGGCCTCAGTCATTGTATAAGACCCAACACAGCTTTCAAAATAACAGTGTGATCATTATTTTCATCTGGGCCACTCCTTGAGTTGTAAGACCCAATACCTTGTACAAAAATAATCTTTGGGCTCCCTATTAGAGTGTAAGACCCAACTCTCTTTGTAAATACATCTGTTAATGATACAGTCTGTTATTCAATAAATCATCTGGGCATCTCTTGTTGAATAAGCCCCAAATTTCTGTTTTAAAATAACTGTTATCAAAACTTTCTTCAATTTCTTTAAACAACTAATATTACAGCATGGAAGCTTGCTCACTTGTAAGTTTTTAACTGCTTTCATTTACATGCTTTATATATATAACTGTATTGCTCGAAGCTTGCACACCTGTAAGTCCTTCTTTCATATCCTTTTAAATACTTGTCATATATCCACTGTATATACACTTGTATATTTGTTTAGAGTTTTCCCCGACAACTAAGTCTAGAATTAGGTAAAGCCAGTTGTTTACTCTCTCAATACAGTCAAACATAGATCCCCCATAGGATTTCCTGATACAGTCTTGCCTTCTCTTGGGCTTAAATAATATGGAACATAGAGAAAGGCAGTATTCTCGATGAATCTTTTCTCAGACTGTCACTATTAGAACTTGTCGAAGAAATTCAATTTCCCCAGAGAGGATTAATTCCCGATGAAACTTCTCTTGAATTTCTTCAAACTCTAGAACTGTTCATTACAGAAAGGATTAATTCCCGGTGAATCCTTTCTTGAATATTCTTAAGTTTGAACCCACGGGCTTCCTAAAAGCATCCCCAGCCTCCTCTTGGGCTTTGTACAAGGACCCTCAGTCTTCTTAGAAGTTCTCATGCCTCCTCTTGGGCTTAGTACAAGGACCTAGAGACCTCCTACAGGTATAAGATAGAACCTAGTCATCATTTGCTAGAGCAGTCTTTCTGAGTCAAAACATCAGACCAGTTCAGGGTTGACCTTCATCCCTTAACATACCAGCCTTCTCTTGTGCATCATACAAAGATCTGTTACCATCTGAGAACCAATCTCAATACCAGTAGACTTGGACAGTCTCACCCTCTTTGGATTTCAATGAAACTCTTTTCCTTAAAGAGCAGGAAATACCCCTGATCATCAGATCAAATCTCCAAAAAAAATTGAAACCAGCAGGTGCCATGACTCAATCCTTAAACCTTACCTTTAATTTTCCCCAGAATGGGTCAATTACTGTAAATTCACCAAAAAACCTCACCAGAGGAAAGAATTCCCAACTGTCATATCTTCAGTTAAATCCCCAGCTAGGTTCATTTACTGTTACAATCCTCATCAGAACCTCAAGGTCTCTGATATCTCAACTCTTCTGTAATCCCCAGTAAGAGTTGATTCCCCAATATGGATCTGTCTCTGGATCTCAATAATCCTCAGCAGAAGTCAGCCTCATCTTAGGTTTTATATAATTATCATCCCTCAACAGCTAGCCTCCTCTTAGGCTTTGTATAATGATAACTCCTCAGCTGTGTCACATATTTTAGCCTCAATCTCGGGCTTTGTACAAGACACCTACCTAAATGTATCTCCAGTAGAGTCAGTCATAAATTTCAGCCTCAATCTTGGGCTTTATACAAGACAGATAATAACACTCCCTAAACAGAGTCATACCCTTTTTCAGCCTCAATCTTGGGCTTTGTACAAGACAAATATTCTCCAAATGAGTCAATATTTTAGCCTTAATCTTGGGCTTTGTACAAGACACACATAAATGTCCTCCCCAATGGAGTCATCTCTTTAGCCTCAATCTTGGGCTTTGTACAAGACAGATAAAACCTTTTCCCCAAAGAGTCAAATCTCTTTCAGCCTCAATCTTGGGCTTTGTACAAGACACAAATAAACACTCTCTTGTTGAGTCAGTCTTTTCCAGCCTCTCTTAGGCTTTGTATAATGTTTTTCCCCAGTGGAATCCAATCAACTTCTTAGCTTTAACCTTGGGCTTAATCAAGGCACACAAAAATCAACATCCCCTCAGAGGAAATCATTAAAATCTCTGCAGGAGGATATTTTCTCTGTATAATCACATCAAAACAGTCAATAAAAACAAAATCCTCAATCCCAGATAATTACTGTAAGTCGCACACTTGTTGATACAAACATCCAAGCTGTCTGTCCCTTATTATCCTGGTTAAAATCTCATCTAATTGTTGTAAGTGGCAAGCCTCTGGATACAAACATCCAAGCCAATGTCCCTCTTTTAGCATGAATTCCTAAGGAAAAATGGCATTGCTCACACTGAATTAAAGTTTTCTCCTTCAGGAAAAACCACCCGGTAAAGGCAATTATGGCATTACTTGTCTCCATGCATTCCAGTTAAAGTAATTCTCCTTTTCAAACCAGTTACCCAAACAACTGTGATTAACAGATGAGATATCTCTCTTTAGAGATGAAAAATTCTCTCTTAGTCAAAACATTTAGCTTCAATCTTGGGTTTTGAACAAGACACAAACCAACAACCCTTTTATCTTCAATCTTGGGCTTTGAACAAGACACCAGACATCTGTTTCTTCCTTAGAATAGGAGGAACTACGATTGCTCTGATTTCCCTATATTCCATAACAGGGAATACGTAGGCATAAGATTGTGACATCTTAGCGAGCACACTAAACAAAAAACCTTAGGTCCCTGACCTTACCAAAAACAACGAAAAACCCAAAAAACAACAAAAATCTCTCTCAGACATCCCATCAGACAAACTTTCCCCATTTCACAGACAAACACAATCAAGTATCAAAGCTGATCCTAAAACTATCATCTCATGGATAACCATGTATAGGATGGGTAATTGACAACTCCCCATTGTATAACCTGACCCCGGACTCCCCAATCTTTGTCAAGCGTTTGTTCAGTTAAACAAATGCGTGCAAGGTTCGTTTTAGATAACTTTCCCTTTCCCTTCCAGCTTCACGGGATAAATAAGTAATCAGAAAGTAGCACCCAATGTTCCTCCCACCGAGGTGAGGAAATCCCCATTGAGCGATAAGGTGGTCGCGTCACCGACAAAAATCGCTCGCTACAGAAAAATGACGACTCTGCTGGGGAGTCATTGTTTCTGTTTAGGATATAGAACTAGCTTTCTAAGAGGTCTTGGATGTTAGTTTTAGGATCAATACTATATATATATATATATATATATATATATATATATATATATATATTGCATTCCTACTTGATATCCGTGTTTATTTTTCTGTCAATGGGACTGCGAGTGATGTCGCATCTGGAAAGTTTGAGAGAAACCATAAGATAAGTGATGGCATAGACGGGGGGTCTTATAGGGAGTGAATCCCGAATAAGCGAACCTGGTAGACCATCTAATCAATGGAGGTACCCGTGTGTTACTATGCTGAACAACCGATTGTTGTGAAAGCAGACGATTTCATAGTGCGGTGACCCGTGAAACTGAGGATTCAGTAGACTTTTTACCATGTGTCCTTTTGGTAGTGCGGTGGCTATCGGAAATAGTCGATACGCGATAACTACACTCAATCTGAGATTTCTTCTAGAATACTATAGCTCGCTCGGGTGAACCAGCTTGCTGTTGTTATCTCCAGATTAAATCAGTGATTTTTGAGACCTTACTCGTTCTACAGGTACAAAAATCACCAAAATAGATCAACCTTTTGGGGATGGGTAGAACCATGACTCCATGCTCATGACGCTGAACCCTTGAACCCATGTTTTTTCTATGTTTTTGTGTGTTGCATTCATGCATTTATTTAAAAAACTTTTAAACAAGAAAAAAAATCTTTTCTCTTCTTATCCCTCCTTTTTTCAAATTAAACTAAACGATAATTTGCAAATATCATAAGGATTGCGTTATGGATTTCGGTAGAAGAAAGACGCACAAGTACACCTTCAAGGTTCCAAAACTAGAGGATTTAAGGAAGTTAGCAAGGATGATTACCAACCCGGAGGCTTTTAGAGCCAAGCACGGAGGATTGTTGTCTTTATTAAGGGTCCATGTAGTTGAAGGAATTTTGTCTATGCTGATACAGTTTTACGACCCGGTCTATCACTGTTTCACCTTCCCCGATTACCAACTTACACCAACCCTAGAGGAGTACTCTCACCTGATCGATTTACCAATTACTGACCAAACTCCCTTTTCTGGACTGGAAGAAATTCCAAAGAAATAAATCATTGCAAGAGCAATCTATTTGGACGAGTCAGAGGTCATGACTCATTTAACCGTTAAAGGAGGAATCCAAGGCTTACCAGCTAAGTTCCTGATGGAGAAAGCCCTATACTTTGCCAGTGTAGGAAACCTAACCACTTTCGAGGATATCTTTGTCCTACTCACTTACGGATTATTCCTCTTTCCCAACGTTGATAGCTTCGTCGATATCAATGCCATTAAGATATTCTTGATTGGAAACCCTGTACCTACCTTGCTCGCAGATGCTTATTATTCCGTACACTTAAGGAATTTGTACACCGGAGGAATGATCACATGCTGTGTACCTTTGCTGTACAAATGGTTCATTTCCCATCTACCCAAGTGTGCTACTTTTTGGGATCATAAGAACACTTTACGTTGGTCCCAGAGAATCATGTCTCTCACCAACTATGATATAGACTGGTCAAATAGGATTTATGAGGGTGTAGAAATCATCGACCGATGTGGAAACTTCCCTAATGTACCCCTCATAGGAACTAAAGGTGGAATTAATTATCATCCAGTTCTAGCCCGTCAGCAATTCGGATACCCGATGAGACATATCCCGCAAAATGTTCATCTGGAAGGTCTTTTCTTCAAAGAAGGAGAAAATGACAGAGCACTTAAGAAGGAGATAGTGCATGCCTGACAACACATTCACAGAAAAGGACCAGAGTCTCTAGGAAAATCAGACTGTATCTCTTTGGAGCCTTATCTCCACTGGGTGCAAACTAGAGCTCTCAAGCTGAGGATGCCTTACCCTCGTCAAGAGGTTTTTCCGTTAAAGGAATCTGCCCTTTATTTTATGTCTAATACAGAAAAACTCCAAGTCGCTCTTAACAAAACTCAGCGAGAGAGGAACTCTTCGAAAAACAAGTACAGAACTCTCAACATGGAGTGTGTCGAACTCCAGGAACTGTTAAAGAAAAGAATGCTCTAATCGGAATATTAGAGCAACATGTTGAGGAGAGTCGGGAAGATCAAAAGAATTCACTCCTTTCATTTGGAAAAGAACTGATAACCCGACAACGGTTGAAGAACCTCGATCGAAGAAAAGGAAACTACCAGAACCTACTTCTGAGCTCTCTTCAGAGAGGACTCAGGACCCTTAAGCTTAGCTTTTTCCTTTTACCAGCACTTTATAAAATACTGTACTTTTCTTTGTAACGTATCACAATCCTTCAAATTCAATTAAACGAGGTTCTCCCCTCTCTGTATGATATTTGCAATTTATTTAAAGTTTCTTTTTTATTAAAGCTAAAAAAACTAAAAAATATATCATTGCATTCATCATTCTAACATAACACATTCTCTCGAGTCTCACGTCTACGTCTCGATTCTAGAATCAAAACTGTCTCACTCGTACAATACTCGGGCGAATCGACAAAAGAAAATAGACGATCTCGAGGAAGAGAATAGAGAGCTGAGAGAAGAAATCGACGCTCTAAAGGACAATCTAAAGAAACTTCATAGTGATATGCAATCCCTGACAGTAGCTCAGGAGCAACGTCAAAGGACTGTGATCTCGGAGATCACATCTACACCCATAGTGGAGAAGCCACTTGAGGTGCATCTGCGGTACAACATGCCTACGGGTCGGCCCTGGGGCATGCTGCCTAACTTTATTCCTGAAGGATACATTCCGCCGGTCTCGGACGACCCAGACACTGTAGCAGGAGCCACTGGTCCTGAAGGTTACAAACTTTGGGAAATTGAGGACGCAAGATTTACGACAGGAATTCCTGAAGGTTACAAACTTCAGGGCTCTGAGAAACCCAGAGTCACAGCCGTAATGACCATACCACAAGCAGTGGTACACACTGTCCCGAGAGGACATATTCCATAGAAGGTCTCTGGTGGATACAAAGAGATGTACGAAAAGATGATCGTGTTCCAGGAACAGTTCTTGGAAATGCAAAAGAAATTGCATGCTAGTCGCGGTCAGGATTTATTTGGAAAGGACGCCGCTGACCTTTGCTTGGTCCCGAATGTCAAAATCCCGCACAAATTTAAGGTGCCCGACTTTGAGAAGTACAAAGGAAACTCTTGCCCTCAAAGTCCCTTGGTGATGTTTGCTCACAAAATGTTTACCCAGACAGAGAATCAACAGCTACTGATCCACTATTTTCAGGACAGTTTAACCGGTGCCGCTCTAACATGGTACATGGGTTTAAACCACACTATTATTAATACTTTCAGAGATCTCGGCGCCGCCTTCGTCCAACAGTACAAGTATAACCCAGACATTGCACCAGATAGAGATCAACTCAGAGCGATGTCTCAGAAAGACAAAGAGACGTTTAAGGAATACGCTCAAAGATGGCGTGAAATTGCCGCCTAGATTTGTCCACCTCTTGAGGAAAAAGAGATGACAAAGATCTTTCTGAAAACCTTAAGCTCATTCTACTATGATCAAATGATCGCCAGTGCACCCAGTGATTTCACCGAGATGGTAAACATGGGAGTACGCCTTGAAGAGGAAGTTCGCGAGGGACGGTTAGCCAAAGAGGCTGAACCCTCCAGCAGTACCAAAAGATACGGTAATGCTTTTCAGAAAAAGAAGGAACAGGAGATCAGCAATATCTCCCAAGGAAAACAAAGGCGATGGTACCAACCAGTAGCGACGATAACTCCTGCTATTAACCCTACACCAGTTCCGACTTATCAACCTCAGGTTGTTCAGAATCAACAACAGTATCAGCAAAGGACTCAACAGCCTCTTCAGCAAGCGCGTCCTCGGTACCACAATAACAATTGTGCAACATGATCACCAGGGTTTGACCCTATACCCAGGTTGTACGCGGAGCTTTTTCCACTGTTACTGGCCAAGGGGCAAGTCCAAACTAGGTCTCCTCTTTCCATACCAGAAAATCCGCCCTTTTGGTTCAAAGCGGGCCAAACTTGTCCTTACCATCAAGGAGGATCGGGGCACAATATCGAAAAACTGTCTCAGTTTCAAATCTGACGTACAGAGACTTGTCAGGAACGAGGTCTTGTCTTTTAAAGATACTAATCCAAATGTTTAGACGAACCCGTTGCCACAACACGACAAGGCTGCAGTAAATTTGGTAGAAGAAGAATTTGGCTGCAGTTATCAAATTCGCGATGTACTCCAGTTGGGGACCAATCTGGTCAGGATGCATTGCAGACAGAGCGGGTACGGTCACGTACCACCTCACAATTATCACCAGTGTGATATCTGCTCTAAGAATAACCAAGGATGTTCTGTAGTACAGTTAGCTCTACAGGAACAGATGAATCTCAGATGGATTCAAGATCATAGAATCCGAGAAGTCAACATGGCTCATGCTAATCCCAACATTGTTCAAAATCATAATATCCTTGCGATGAATGTCAATTTGGTAGGCATGCACTCTAGGCAAAGTCAATATCATAATCTGCCACAACAAGATTATGATGCCTTTCCGATCTGCTCAGCAAGCAATCGGGGATGCTCTTTTATACAAGAGGCCCTTCAACGTCAGATGGATCTAGGATGGATCCAGGACTATCGGGAAAGAAATGCTCATCAAGTCAATATGGTTCAGATATTCGACATACGCTTGATGAACACCAGTCTGGTAGAACTACATGCTAAACAAGTCATACTCAGTTTTCTGGCTTCACATGATTATCAGGACTGTGAAAAGTGTCAAGAGGACGACCAAGGTTTTGCCCTTGTCCAGAGAACACTTCAAAACTTATTGGACCACTGGTGGCTTCCAATTTATTTGGACGAAGCTACGCAGAAGATCAGTATGACTGATGGAAATCCTAGTAGACATCAGAGTCAGAATGTCTGCTCGATGGAAACAGATCTGGTCAAAGTGCATTGTATACAAAGTGGGCATAGCCGGGTGCCACCTCATAACTATGAACGTTGTAGAGTTTGTTCTGAGAATAACCAAGGCTGTTATCTTGTGCGGTCAGCTCTTCAAAATCATTTGGACAAAAAAGAGATCTTACCCTGTTCAAGTACCGGGTCAATCAACGTGATACAAGACTACCTTCCTGATCAAAGTGAAGATGTTATCATCATTTCAAATCATGAAATGGCCGAAGATGTTTGCGCCATAATCCCTCTACTCAACGAGTCGAAATTTCCTCTTGACAGTAGGAAGATTCTCAACCTTGAACCAATTGAGGCTGAGTACGATGGTCAGAGAAATCAAAAGGCTCCAGTGGTAATTTACTTACCAGGACCATTACCGTATGAGTCATCTAAGGCGATCCCTTACATGTACGATGCTACAACAATCGAAAATGGAAAGGAAACTCCATTACCCTCCGTCGTAAACATTGCCGACATCAGTCAAGTCACACAGAGCGGTTGAATCTTCAACTGAGGAGTTGGAGAACCTGCCAAAGAGAAAGAAACTCAAGTAGGAGTTCCGAATCAGTAAATCGGTCAGTCCAGTGGTCCCGAACTTTTAAAGAACAACGATGAGATACTGAAGCTCATCCAAAGAAGCGAGTACAACATTGTAGACCAATTGTTGCAAACTCCGCCCAGAATTTCTGTTTTATCTCTCCTACTCTGTTCCGAAGCTCAAAGGGAAGCTCTACAGAAAGTCTTAGAGCAAGCCTACGTGGAACAAGATGTAACTGTAGGACAGTTCGACAACATCATTTCTAACATCACTTCCTGCAACAACTTAGGATTCAGTGATGAGGAATTGCCAGAAGAAGGAAAAAATCATAGCATGGCGCTTAACATTGCAGTCAACTTCCAGGACGATGCTTTAGCCAGCGTACTGGTTGACACAGGATCATCTCTGAATGTTATATCAAAGTCGACTCTGACATGACTATCATTTTAAGGAGCTCCGATGAGGGGCATTGAGATCATTGTCAAAGCTTTTGATGGATCCAGAAAATCATAGCATCGGTCCTCACACTTTTCAAGTCACTTTCCAGGTCATGGACATCTAGGCAGCTTACAGCTGTTTATTAGGAAGACCTTGGATACCCGAAGCTGGGGCAGTCACTTCGACACTTCACCAGAAGCTGAAGTTCGTCAAGAATGACAAACTCGTTACAGTCTATGGAGAGAAAGCTTTAATAGTAAGCAATTTATTATCTTTCTCCTGTGTGGAACCAGAGGAGGTAGTTGGAACTCAGTTCCAAGCTCTTTCGGTGAGCAATGAGATTCGACCTGAGAAGGGAACGTCGATTTCCTCATACAAGGACACTCTTGAAGTAATCAAGAGTAACAACGCAAAGGGATGGGGACAACTTGTGATTCCTACAGATAACAAGAAAAAGAAAGGTCTAGGATTCTCCTCGACTTGTGCCCAGACTGCTAAGAAAGACGAAAGTTTTCGTCCCATTAAGGATTTCTTCCTCGGCGGAGGATTCCTTCACCCAGTGTCTCAAAAAGTACACACTATCAATGAGAGTAACCCCTCCGATATGAATGAAGAGTGGAAATCATATCTCAATGAGGATGGTTACCTGTCTCAGGGAGAGGCACAAACGCCATTTTGCTTTCCCACACAGAGTCCGAGATTCATACCAAGATCAGACATCAAGATGATGTACGGAGATTGTAATCCTGAGGGATGTCGTGCTCCACCTAACTCACTAGAAGACGATCTGATGAAAGATAACTTTAAATATGACTATTTTGACCCACTGGATGACTTACCTATCTAGAAGCCGTACCCAGAGGACTTGAGGCAAAAGAGTCAGTCCAACGAGGCATATCAATTGAGCAACATTGAAAAGAATACCTGCGTCCCCACCCAGTCATGGGATCATTACTCAGGCTATTCAGAAAATACTCATCACAACGATGAACCTACATAGACTGCAGGACAAGAGTTCATCAATTACGCTTTTCCAGAGGTCAACGTCATCGAGGAAGATGACTCCTCTTTTCCCGTTGAAGTGTGGGACACTTAAGGACAACCAAGCGGCAAGTACGACTTCTTAGTCAAGTATACTCCTCCTGAACGATCCCGTATCAAACTCGAAGATATCCAGCCAACTGGATGGGGACACTCCCCTGAGAACGAGGAAACTATAGAAAATACAACAGAATAGTTCGTTTACGACAACTCTGCGTGGGAAGAGGATTCCAATAATCCTGATCCGCCAGAAATCAACGTCATTTCTGAGGACAAACCAAGAAAGAAGGTGCATGGCTTTGTGATTCACCGAGGAGTTCGTTTCCAATGGGTTGCTGTCGATGTTCCGAAATTCGTCCATAAGTCTAAGTAATTGCCATCTTTATTTTGACCTTTCACCCTGCCCAGGTGAGACAGATGTTTTTATAGGGCTCACTTTTCTGTAAATATCCCTCTTCGCTTCGCCCAAAGCGACAAAGTTTTGTTTTATAGGGCTGTAATTTCAAAATCGACAGATCATAAATAAATAAATGTCATTCTGTAATTCCCGCATTAATTGCTGTTTTCTCTTTTCGCTTTTCAGAAAATGGTAATCCTAAAATTAACTCAATTAAATAAAAAAAGAATTTTTCAATACACTGAACACACGCTTGCATTTCTCTCTATCTCTTTTAAAAAAACAAATCATCACGCCTTACAGATTGCTTGTTTTAAACCCCGCCTTGGTCGACCAAAACCCTAATTCGGTGGCACTGGCGATCTTGAGGCTAGATCAACTTGAGATGTTGCACTCTGGTGCTTGATCCTTGATATGCGAGACCTCTTGATCCTTCATGGATGTTTTAAGAGGTTAGAAAAGTTAAAGATCATGTCATTTCTTGATTGATCCTTTGTCTGAATGCTTTTAGAGGGGTTAAAACCCTATTTCTTGATTGTAGTGAATGCTCAACAATCCTTGAGGAGATTGATGAGGCATGATGGTACATCCATTTTGTGGAGATGATCCTTATGATGGTGGAAGAACTTGTGGTCAAAATTTGGGGAATGAGATTGGGGTTTTAAAAACTCATCAACAAATCCAGAGCAGGTTTCTATGGGGTGGTTGCGAGAACAGAAAGAGAATTCACTGGGTGGATTGGAACTCTATTTGTCAACCTAAAGATAAAAGTGGGCTGGACATCAAGGATCTATCCTATTTCAACATGTCCCTCCTTTTGAATTGGAAATGGAGAATGGTTTCGGATGAAAGCTGCGTGTGGAAACCTATTTTAGAAAGTAGATATGGTAGTACCATTCCTTTGGATATTAGTAATTTCGTATGGGAGCAAGGAAACAAGAAAGCATCAATATGGTGGAGAGACTTACTCGGAGCTGGTTACTTCAAAAGGTCCAAGAAGAATTTGTTCAATGAGTTCTTGAAATGTAGATTAGGGAATGATGTCAACATAGCTTTTTGGTTCAATAGTTGGTGCTTGGACATCCCCTTGAAGAATGCCATCCCTAATCTCTACTCGTTTGCCAAAGACTCCTGCAAGTCTGTTTCTGAGCATGGAGTCTGGACCAGGGACTTGTGGGCCTGAAATATCAGGTTCAGCTACTTCCCTATTGGTTCTATTATGGAACAGGAGAAAGCTGACTTGTTGGATGTCCTAATGGACTTCCCTACTTCAAGGGGGGTCGCTGGTGTGTTTGAATTAGATCCAGGCCAGGTTTATTCATCTGATCTTACTGCTGGATACACTGTTAGATCAGGTTAGGCTGGTCTGTATCATGAGAAAAAGGTCAAAAATTTAGAGGAAGATTGTGTGGAGAGTTTGCAGAAAATCTGGAAGTTGAACATCCCCTTGAAAGTCCAGATATTCTTGTGGAGATTGATTAGAAGTAGGGTAGCATCTAAAGACTTGCTTATCAGGAGGAAAATCGACATCCCACTTGGGGGCATTGGATGTTGTATGTGTGGTCACAATGAGGAAACAATTAACCACGTCTTCTTGGAATGTGTTCACCGTCATGAATAACCACTAGCCTTCCTTCGCAGGTTCGCTTGTGGGATCGGCCACACAAATCCCAGAACAGTGGTTAGAAGCGTATGTTGGTTTTTTATCTTTGGTATTTCCTTGGGTGTTTAAGAACAAGTTAAAAACAATGGTGTTCTTAACCAGAATTGGGTTTGGTGAAGCAAAATAGTGCAGAAGTAAAAGACAGGAAAAAAGAAATAAGCATACAAAAAATGACTTTAAAAGTAAAAGCGAATTGCATTAAAAAGGGTAGACGCAATCATACATTGTGGGATTGTAACTCTTTTCTCGCTAAGTTTAGTACTTTGAGTGTTTTTCCCTTTGAATGTTACAAAATGCGCCCCTAAAAATGGAAAAGGACAAAGCTATATATTGGCCTAGAGAGTAACTGTCCATCTGCCCAGATCTCTTCTAATGGTGACATGTGTCCCCACTATCTTTTCATCTCCCCACTTCCTTGGAACTTGCAATCTTTTCCCGCCTAGCTGCTTGTCTTCAACTTAAATTGTCCTTTCGCCTTGTGTTCCGACAACGTCCGTCCGATGCCACCTTTTCCTCATGTGTTGAAACATCGTCGACGACTTATGCTTTCCCTTTCCTTGCCCAAAGCGTCGTATCTCTTGCTCTTTTTCCTTAGTCCAAATTCTCTTGTCAACAAATTGCCCCCCCCCAAAAGGCCAGTTTCGACTGAGAACTTTGTCGATTGAGAAACTTGGCTTTTAGATTTCCTGTGAGATTTCGACGGCGTGTCCTTTCAGTTCTGTTGCCAACGTCACGTTTTCCTCTGAACACGTGTCAACATCCGTCTGACATGATGATGGCTATCTTGTTTCACGATTTCCAAGGTGAGCGCCATGATGATGAGTCTCGTCCTAGGTTATGGCCTCGAAAAACCAACTCCCACTAACTCAGAATTTGAATAGTTTTGGGAAACTTCTCATCTTTGCATGTGCCTTTTAGTATAAATTCCTTGGTACCAAACCATCATCTTCTTTATTTCTTCACCATAACCTCTTCTTGTTCTTGGTTCTTTTGAAGAAACACCCCCTGTTTCGCTCCTACAACGTCTGGTAATCTCAAGCTTCATCCCACATTTTCTTCAATGGCCTCATCGAATATCGCAACCACATCCGTTCTCAAACCACCGGGAATACTCCGGTGGCGTTCGTGCTTCCTGAAGCAGCCACTTCTCAACCTCTTCCTCAGCCAACGTCCGTCGATGAAACACTTGTAAACAACTGGCGCCGCCAGATGGTCATTTCGTTTGCTGTGGAAAATAAACTCTACGCCTTCCATGGCCCATATCCAGAAGGAAAACCTGCTCTTGAAGTTCTTCAAAAATTCTTCCCTTGCTTCGCCGCCACAATCCCACCAGCTTTCGAGAAATGTGGTACTCTCGACCTCAAATATATGGCGCCTAAATCACGAGTCTTTAGATCTATGCTTACCCCTGGGAACAAAGACTATCTCGCCTGGCTTAACAGAGTTGAGGATCAGCGCAAAGGGCAATGGAAGGAATCTGGCATCTTCAACGCCATCCAACTTTCGCGTACTGCGCACAGGGTCAACCTTGTCTCCTACTTGCATCAATGCATTTCTGGGAGGGGTTGACGAACACGTTGCATCTACCTTGTGGTATGTTCACTCCCACGCATTTCGACGTGGCGGCCATCACTGGCCTCTCGCCACTGGGTGATACGTTCCACCCTACCTTAGAGACCAACCACACTTTTGACTTCGAGCGTGCCACTATTCAAAACTACATCGACGATCATCATGACACACAGTCGAAAGAGGTATCCGACAAAGAGCATATTGCCTTCTTGACACTGTGGTTGTCATACTATTTATTCTGTCTTAGCTCCCTGCAGATAGCCAAGAGTTACATCGCTTTGGCCATTCAAATCCACGAAGGTCGACGAATATCTCTGGCCAAACTTCTGTTGGCTTCTCTCTATCACTCTCTTGGTCTGACGATCGCACGATTGAGACACCTCCACAAAACTACCAAGTCTTTGAATGTCTCAGGATCTGTGTTGCTGTTGCAGCACTAGCTCAACGCCACTTTCGAGCACAAGTTAGGATATCCTGTTTCGTCCTCGATGGACCGATTGAATGAAGAGCGCCCTGTCGAAGGAATGCGGCTTGCCTTGATGACCACTCAGGAGAGTCCTCGATAATCTCTTTTCATGAGGTATCTTACTATGTTCATCGAGACTACCACCTTCGTCCTTGAGATGACACCTTTTGTGGAGCGCAAGTTAATGGCTCAGCAATAGAGTCCACATCGAATATGAATTAGCAAGGATTAATGTTTATAAAGCATTTTCAGACTCCTCATAATGAATTTGAAGTATTAGGCTGCTACTAAAAAGACTGTGGGTATTAAGCCATATTAGGCTGCTACTAAAATTTGCAATAATAGTTCCCAAATTAATTTTTTAAAAATAAATTAATTACAATTATTAAAATTTATTTAATTATTAAAATTATTAACAAAAAAATTATAAAAAAAATGTAAAAAATTGAAAAATAATTAAAAAAATTAAAAATCCAAGTGAATTATAAAAAAATAATAATAATAAAATGCCACGTGGATTTAAAAAATTATATTCAATACCACATGCCAAGTCAGCAAATAGTACATCCATGATCTTTATTGAGGAAATCTCGATTTGGTAAGGGGGAATCTGATAAGTGCTAAATTGTAGTGACTTTTAGTGTTAATAAATTGGACTTATTGGCTTGATTCGTTTGTTTTCCTTTAATAATCCTTGGGTTTTGTATAATATATATACCATTGTATATTTTGCGTTTTCGTATACATATCAGTGACTTTGATAGTTTTTCATCTATCTTTATAGGTTTTTCATCTCATTTCTCTAGGTAATCAAGTAAGGATATTTTATCACTGTCATATAGAGCATCAAATAAACTTTCCAATGCTTCCGACCGTGTGTCAATCAAAGTTATGGTTCGAAAGTTATGAAGAAAACAAGAAACTTAATTTTGCTTTTGGTTACTTTTCAGCATATTTTTAGGTTATTTTGTTGGGAACTTTTAACCACAACTTCATCAAACACATTCTTTAGTAGTTTTAGCTCAGAAAAATATTTGGAGGTTGCATAGCTATGATCCGGAGTCGAATCCACATTAATCGGAATTGACAAGACGTGAGATTTGTGTTTTTCTTCCTTCATTTCTATGTATTTTTCATTTGTTGGGGTTTTGTATGTAAGTTTATCTTGACTGTATGCATATTTATGGATCTTTGTATAAAATCTCTTTTACAACTCTTAATCGATGTCATATTTGCTTTACTATCTATCTTAATGGGTTTGGATCGCTATAGACATATACTTTTCGAACTCGACTTAAGATGAACGTCTATTGGCCATGGGAAGCGGTCTAATATTCACATGTGTCTGTCGGATCTTAATGCTCCATGTTGTTTAGTTGCGCGAGTCATCACCTCCGAGAGAATACGATTGATCTCTCATCGTTTGCGTTAGATATAACCCCTTGTTATGAGCGATACGTGGGGATTTTAATGAGTGATTTAGGTTGCGTGCATTTGATCCATATATATTTTTAGTACGTGACGGGTAGAACGAAATACAACTCCTGGCGAGTTTTCTCATATCTAAATGATGTATTTATTTTCTTGTTTTGTGTTTTTCTTTTGCATCTTACTCTTTAAAATCATTCAAAACAAAGCTTAGAGACGTAGAGATTGTCGAACGACTTTCTTTCCCTCGCACTGATCCTTGTGGAGATGACATAAATCACGGATGAATTTCTTTCGAAAATAATATTTTTGCTTGCCGCTTTACTGCTTCAACAAAATCAGAAAAAAAGCCTTATAGGAGGTGAAATTAAAACTCGCTACATTGGCATATGTGACATATTTAACCCTATAATATTCATAATCATTTATTCTAATATAAATATAGACAAATATTTTAAAAAAATAATTTAAAGTCTTTCTTTCTTTAAATGAAAAACACATTTATTTATGAGCGTACCTAGATCAGAAAGTAGGACAGTGGCCATCAACGTCGTGAGATCTTCAACTCCGGTTCATGGAACGGCGGGGGGTACCTGCAAGGTACTGCGATGCCAAAGTCGGGAAACGGGAGTAAGCAAGTACAGAATATAGGTGAGAGTAAGAATGAACATAACCTGACCCTCTCAAATGAGAGGGTACACTACTACGAAAAACCCATTTAACAACGGTTGGAAATGACATATAATGACGGGGGCGAAGGCGTTGTTATGTAGAGTGATGTTGTATATGAGGTACGTACAATGACGGTCCTAGGAAATGTTGTTGTATTCCAGTATGCACGCACCATTTTACGAAGGTTAGTTTAGTCAACCGTTGTGATATACTAAACTGTGATCTGGTTCGATTCTCAGCAACAACATTTTTTATTTATATTAGCGTTTAACATACAACTACGGATAGGTTTATAACCGCTGCCAAAAACTAACTATTTTAAATATAAAATTTATCTGCGTATCAAATTATTCCCATAATTTATCCTGTCAAAACAGCTTCTGTTTACATGCAAACACAATATGTGCATCAAACACAATTCTTCCTATATTTTATCCTTATAAATGAATCACAGAATTTACATCAAAAAAAATTTACATCAAAAGCTAAATGAATAAGAGAATTAAACTGCTAACATTGTTTAAATCAAAAGCCAATGTTATTGATTTCATTATGTGCATCAAAAGCCAAAACTATTGTTCACATTATGTGCATCAAAAGCAAAAAATATGTGCATCAAAAAATGTTGCTGATATATCATACAGCAGGAGCAGAACCCTTAAGCTCATTGTGGATATACGCCCAACGTTTACGAAGATCCACAAAGTCCTCAAGGGGGAATGGGGTTTCGTCGTTAAACATCTACATAAGAGCAAAAAATTGAATATATATCATCCATGATAATAATTCAATAGTCAACTTATATATTAATATATGTAAACATTTTTGGCATATATTACCGTATCCCATGAATCAACAGTGCCGGCAAGGACGATGTTTAACATGTGTTTCATGATAAAATACCCACACTCGTAGTGCCCGCGTTGTTTCCTCGTCTACAAATTACATGAATATAAAAACATGAATACAACCACACATGCATGAATGTAAATGAAATAAATAGGTAATCGGGCCACTTACTTTAGGGGCAAGGTATGTGGGCTTTTTTCTAACATTCCTCAACATATTAACTTGCTCCACAATACTGCACATTGAAAATTGAATTAAACATATTACATGATAAACTAATTACAATTAATGCCAAAGAAAATGATATTAAACAAAGACATTTACGTTAATACAAGATCTTTCATTAGTTTGTGGAGTGGATCGTGCAAGGAACACAGTAATGTCACCATATTTGTCCTAAACGATATTACGATCAATTGCCAATGACCACTGAATGAACACGAGAATATATATATATATATATATATATATATATTAGTTTTTACTAAAACAAAACTAAATATAGAATATATAAATAAATTACAACAATACTTACCTACAGAGGAATGGTGCAAGGTAACATTCTTTTCCTCCCTCATTTAGCCATTCTTTCAAGTACTTTTCCATGATTTTTTTTTCATTATACGCCCAACTAATATAAGTTGGCTCCAAGATTCCATAAGTACTTGATTTATTTAACTCTATACAAACACGGTGAATGTACCTAAATGGTCAAAGAAAATAAATAAATTAAGGGAGAAAATATGAAAAATTATAATGTTCTATAATGACATGTATATTCGAATATATACTTACGTGCACCAAACTTGCAAAATAGATAGGTCAAGCCACTTATATCCTGCGAGAAAATCCCTCACATCTTCAGGAGTGTAATACACTAAATCCAATTTTGGGCAATGTTCTAGGGGGAGAGGTTGCACAAGGTCAGTTGTTGAAATGGAGTAGTATAAACTTGTTATTTCATTTGGACTAGGGTCCAATATCCCATTGCGGTTATCTACAGGTGAGGGAGGGGCTGTACAATTACTCCCTTTTGTAGAAGTGTGATTTATGACACTTCTACTTGGAGTTTGATCATCACCAACGCAACGACGATCTTCATTACTTCGTTGTTTGAGGCTTTCACTTAATCTCTACATCATAACATTCAATTAGAACATAAAACAAAAATAAGCGCAATATATTCAATTAGAACATATAATATATATCATACAAAAATAAGCGCGATTTACGACACATACCGAATACATCTCTTGTAACCTTTCCACTTCTTTCTCCCTTTTTTCCCTCTCATCCTCAAACAGCCTCCTTTGCTCCGCCAATTGCTTCTCAACATTATCAATCTTTTGTCGTTGAGCAAGAAATTCAGCGGTTTTGGTGCTTCTTCTTTGAGATCCAAAGTATGACCTCAAGCCGACACCATCTCCAACACCACGGACACGACCTCCATGCTCAGCTGTTCCGATAGCTTCGACTAATATGTCATGTCGTGCTTCCGGAACAAATGTGCCTTCACGGGCCGCCACAACCAAGTTATCCTACACAACATGAGCAACTTAATTACATAAGCAAACACATTTAAATAACAACTCATGAGCAACTTACATAAGCAAACGAATTTAAACAAAACATATACTTATAATTTTCTCAGCAACTACTCTTGAAGCCTCAGAGGTGTACTCTCCATTAGGTCTTAATCGAGCCCTCTTCCATTTCTCATGTCTTGAAGGTGGAGATGGAATATCACCATCTCCTCCTTCTTGTAGTTTTTCCTGCAGGATCCTCTTCTCAAGTTTCCTGTAACCCCCACGAGACAATCTATGGGGGTACATGTTTTTCGCCTTGTTCTGAATTTCTACTTCGCTTTTAGCCTGTTATTAACATAGTGAAAAATGTGTATGATTAGTATCTATAACTCATTAGCATAACATTATAGGTTACATAAGACTACTAGTATTAACCTTGAATTCCTCAGAACGACGTTTCTTCGCAAACTTCTGCCACACCTTCTTCGATAAAAAACTATACCGAATCCATGGAGGTTGAAGACCGCTCTTAGGCTTCGTAATGTAGTCAGCCGTGAGCCGTGACTTAAATCCCCTCCAACGAACACCGGCATAAGTCATCCACTTTCTTTTCAATTTTGAGTCATCGGTAAACTCAAAATTCAACTACATTAAATCAATATATAAGTATGAATTAGAAACTATAGGTAGTGATATCAAATATATGAAAATTATAGTATGAAATACCTTAATGTCTGTCCATAAGCTGTCTTTGACATTACCATCCACTTCTCTCTAATCATCAATCAGTATACTGACTTTGCTACGTGCAAGGAACGCAACTTTACTCCTAAAAGTAGCGTAATGTGGACAATCCACTAATCTGTAGTGCGAATCAAACTCGATCAGAATTTTTGCACCAGATGAGTTGCGGACTGATGTGAATTGGGGCATCATTGTGACACCTCTTTGTGATCTTTTCGTTTGACTTTCAGTTGTTTGAGTTTCATTGGCTAACCTTTCATTTGTTTGAGTTTCTTTGCTGGTTTCTGATGAAGAACTCGACAAGGTCGACATCTAAGTTCAAAAACAACAACAACAACATGAACAACAATGGCAAAAGAGTTTACTGTAGATGCATGGGGAAAATATTTTACGTACTCTAAACGTGACGACGAAGTAAACGATGTTGGTGTTGGTGTTGTTGTTGTCTTCCTTCCTTACGACAACGACGGTGACGATGATGACGACGGTGTTGGTATGTGTGTAATCTTCTATTTTCTTCACTATCGTGACGATGATGACGAAAATGACAACAAATGGATACTGATGATGCAAGCTTTGGTGGAATCGTGTATTGTTTCACAGTATTGAAGGTTAGGGTTTAGGGTTGAAATCGTGTAACGTTTCGTCTGGTTTCTATTTTCAATGGAATCGAAATAAGGATACTGAAGAGACAATGAGACTACCTAGTTTGTAGACTATTGAAACACTACTGCGACGGTCAAGAATTTACACCGTTATGATATAATATTTACATAATGAAATTTCATATTAAAGCGCCAAAGTTATTTTTAGAATTAAAAATTAAAAAAACATACAAAATATATCACAACGGTGTATATAAACAACCGTAGTCATAACTTTTAATTTTTTTAATTAGAAGTAAATAAAAAAGTAAATGCGCGCTTTAACATAAAAGGAATAATATATATGAATACGCTGAGGTTCGAACACATGAAAGCTTGAAGGTATCACTACGGTTGATTTATCAACCGTTGTTATATACAGATAATCACCACGGTTGGTTTATCAACCGTTGTTATATACGAATAAGTTTTATTCAATAAACAAATAAAATACAACCGCGCCTTAGTTTAGATATGTCACAACGGTGTAGGGATGAAGCGTTGTGAGCATGGCGTCGTTGTTTACGCGTTTTGTAGTAGTGGTATTTATATAATGCCCCCAGCGCGGGGTCAACGGTCTCCTGCACTGGGCTGGATTGTCAGGCCCAATCCAGGTGACTGTCAGGGCTTACGTGGCGTAGGGAAGACCAACACGTGGTCTTAGCCCTAGGGTAACGGTCCCGAGATCTCCGGAAGGTGGGAAGACTGATTCCTTCGGAGGTGAGAAGTTACAAGATAACGTTCTCTCCCCGGAGAGGAGAACGTGGAGGTCGAGGAGAGGGGTGCTCTTCTAGACTCAAAGACTCTACTCGGCAGTTTCAGTCCAATATGTGCCCGACGAGGGGGAGGGTTGGACGTGCTCGACACTGGATGATTGTGGGCCTTGTCGGGCCTTCTTACTCCATGGGGTTGGGTCTGCCCGACTGGTGGACAGGTGTTGCCCCAGTCCAGAACAATTTATTTATTTATATATTGTTAAATTATTTAGTGGTTAAACGCATAATTTTAAAATGTATAATATTTAATTGATAGTCTATTATATGATATTTTATTTTCTTTAACATAAAATAACTATGTATAACGGTTAATTTCAAATCATAAATTCTATGTGTATAATGACATAAAAATAACAAATTCATGGGAGCATAAATATCATACAATTTTTTTTAGAACACACACAATGTAGGTGAATTCGTTCTACACAAATATACTATTGCATTGTTTACTCAACCCTCTGCATTTATTTATTTCTCAATTTACATCACCCTCTATTGTTGTAGAAGCCTTGTCTAAATTCTTTTATTCAATTTTTCTATTAACGATAAATAAATCAAACAAACAAATAATCAAATCTTCATAAATTTAACTAATTAATTTAATAACTAATATAATAAAGGTTAATTATGGTTGATGATTTGACCAATTAACTTGTTGAGAGCTATACAATTAGTCATTCTAAAAATTATTATATAATACCCTATTTTGATTCCTAATTTTAATGTTCTTACTTTCCATTCCAAAAACTATTTTTTTTGGTTTTGTTAAAGAACTCTTTTAATTAATTGCAATTAGCTATTATTTAGCAAATTGAATATTTTTTTAATAATCGGAATGTATGTATTGAACGGATTCATCTAGGCCGACATTGTCAATAAGGAAAATTCCTAGCATATTTATTTTCAGGTTAACATTTGCAAAATATTTTATTATTATTATAAAAATACTCAATACACCTAATACAAAAAATATCTTAAATGGATTATCATACCTTAAAAAATAGAATAATCTTTTTGGGTTTAACAAAGTTTCATTTCGTTAATTTATGTTATTTTATTTTATATAAATATATAATTTTTTTTAATAACTATCAAAATTTAATGTCATAGTAATTGTAAATTTAGGTATGAAGCTTTGAGTTTTTACTTTGGTCAAGAACTTTTTGAAAGGGGAACATGCCTTACAGAAAACGACTTTGATTCGGAAGATGCCTCTTATCATAATTATACAATTAAAGAGGTATAAATAGGAGACAAATATAAGGCAAAAAAATTAATCAAAATGTCTTCTTCCCTGTTAATATGGATAAGGTGCAAAAATATATGGAGGGATTAACTATAAGGATCAAATACAAAAAAATTGTTGTTTACATCTTTATGAACTTGTAGTACACCAGGGTCTAACCAAACAAACTTTGGGCATTATGTTTCTTACCTATAACCAAATAAATAAAATTAATATTCAATTAGTATCACATGATAAATTTGTTTTAATCATTTTACTGTTAAAAATATTGTTTGCATATAGTTTGTTGTTTAACTTCTACTTCTTATATTTCTACATTCTATTTGATGTGTGTGAGAGATAGATAGAGAGTTCAAACATTTGATCTAAGTCCAAGCATTTAGAGACCTTTTTTGATTTTGGACTAAATGTAAATGTTTTTTTAGACCCATGTTTATAAATAAACTAGTAAGATACCCGTGCTTGAGCACGGGTAAAATAATTTGATAC
Organism: Lathyrus tuberosus; assembly: GCA_022829125.1. NCBI lineage: Eukaryota > Viridiplantae > Streptophyta > Magnoliopsida > Fabales > Fabaceae > Lathyrus > Lathyrus tuberosus. The sequence continues at coordinate 3,628,580 of JALAZF010000530.1, forward strand.
AGTATAAAATATATTTAAATATACATTTGGAACGTTATAAAATGTATTTATATACGTGTTTAAGTTTAAATTAGCTATTAATTAATTATAAAATGAACAATTATTATATAAATTTAATTGTATTAAAATGCAAAGAGAAAAAAAGATTTTTGAGATAAAAAAAAGAAATATTTAATATTTGATCATAAGAATTTTATCTTTCAAGTTAAGATAATTATTAATTAAAATAAAATACGTATTGTGTTTATAGTGACCCGTGAAATAGAAAGTTTATTTGATACAATATAAAATTTATTTATATACAGATGTATTAAATAATCATGCAAAAAAAAAAACTCGTGAGATGAAGAAAGACAAAAAGAAAATTTTGATGCGATAATGACCCGTGAGATAAATAAATTATTTGGTGCGATATAAAATGTATTTAGATACAAATGCAAAATTTAAAATGATATGCTTAATTGTAAAATGAACAATAATCATAAATTGAATTGTATTAAATAATTGCATAAAAAGAAGAAAAAAAAGAATCATAAGATGGAGAAATAAAAAAAAATTTAAATATAAGATAATGGTTAATTAAAATAAAATAAATATTATATTGATAGTGACCCGTGAGATAAATAAGTTTTTTATTTTATTAAAATTAAAAAATAGATTATTAGTATTTTTAGCGATAATAAAAAATATAGTGAAAAAAAATTAAAATGAAAGTGAGAAAGTGTGGAAAAAAAAGTGAAAATGATTTGAAATTTGAATGAAGAGAGAGAATGAGTGTATGTAATATTTAATTTGAATGGGTAAATAGAAGATAGTAAATAGTAGCCAATGTTAAGTCAACACATGAAATGCAATTGTGAAAAGCTACTTTTGATTTTGAATGAATTTGCTAGTTACCAAAATAACCTTTTCATAGTGTATTTTATTTTTGGTGGAAGGGCAATTCATGAAACATTTTAGTAATGGGTAGATAGTAGATGGTTTCATGGTTTCATATTTATTTATAAATTGTTTGGATAATGATATCACTGTTTACCCATGTTAGATCTAAGCTTTTAGAGGCCTAGGTGATAACAACATAGTTTATTTATTATCGATTGAGTTGTTCTTCAACTATAAGTGTTTGTGGCGCTAATGTTAAGTGCTAAAGAAAAAATGTTTCAAGTCTCCTATTATTTCTTAAAATATTATTTTCTTTTTTATTACTGTTTTCTTCGTTTTCTTCCTTTATGGGGAATGTATGTTGTTTGCATTTTCCCTACGTCTCTAATAATGTTGCTAAATAACTTGTGAGTATTTTGTTTCTTCTTTCAATATTTTTACTTTTTTTGTCACATTGATGTTTTTGGCATGAACATTGTTGATACATATTTGGTTTCTGGTTCTCCATTATTTTTACTTTTTTGTTACATTAATGTTTTTCTATGAACATTGTTGATACGTATTTGGTTTCTAATTCCATGTTTTTATTATTTTTACTTTTTTTTTTTGTTTTTTTGTATGATCATCCATTATTTTTTATGGTGATTAGGGCTTTATCAATCTCCAATTATGGAGATCCTTCTTCATAGGTTTGAAATTTTGAAGAACTTTCTTAGTTATTTTCTCAAGTACCATTCATGCTTCTTCTGTGGTACGTTCTATCTTCAACAACAGTATTTTCACTTAATCCCTTTTTTATAAATTTGTATAATCTAGAACAACTTTGCGAATGTTTGTAAGTATTTAGATTCTTAGTTCTTGACTCTATCTTTTGAAGGGCTCAATGTCCAACTGTGAAGAACCTTCCTCCGAGATTTCTAATTGTGGAGAACTTTCCACAAGGGTTGTCTCAACTACCATCAATGTTCCTTATGTTGTACGTTACATCTTCAACAAATTTAACAACTTTAATTGCAGTCAATCACTTTTTTTTAATAAATTTGTATAACTAGGACCAACTTTGATAATGCCTGTAGTTCTTGGCTCTGGTTATGATGAATATGTTAATTTGTATTGAAGGTTTCAATGGCATAACCACCCTCTTCATCATATGTTTCAGAATATTTGGTATTATGTTATTCTTGTTCATTGTTAACCGTATTTATGAAAATGTAATTTTTTTCAAAGTTTATGAGTTTTTTAGCTTCATAATATTATTGTTAACCGTATTTTTAAAAATATAATTTTTTTCAAGGTTTAAGTGTTTTTAAAAATATTTTATTTAACGTTTCATTGTTCACAATGTATTTAAGCAGAATTTTAAGAATAATTTTTTAAGGTTTTAACATTTTTTTAAAAATATCTTTATTTTAAGGTTTCAGGTTGAGTTTTTGTGAGTTTCAACTAGTACGAAAATAGAAACCAAAATTCTTTTCCTTAAACCTCTCATAACTCTTGAATTCTATTTCTTCATTAAAGAACAACACTGATCTTCATTCACTCACAAAGTTTGTTAAATTTTTAAGAAAAACGTTTCAATTCTCCTACTCTTTCTTTCAATACTGTTTTCTACTTCCATTACTGTTTTCTTCGTTTTTTTCCAGTATGGTAAATGTATGTTGTTTGCAATTTTCCTGCATCTCGAATAATACTCCTAAATAACTTGTGAGTATTCTGTTTCTTCTTCCATTATATTTACTTTTTTGTCACATTGATATTTTTTAGATGAACATTGTTGATAGGAATTTGGTTTCTAGTTCGCCATTATTTTTACTTTTTTGTTACATTGGTTTTTTTCTATGAACATTGTTGATACATGTTAGGATTTTGGTTCCATGTTTTTGAATTGTTTTGATTTTGTTGTTGTATGAAGATTGAAGATAAGTATTTTGTTTCAGGATATATTATTTTACTTCTTTTTTTTTAGTTTTTGTATGATCATTCATATTGAACTTCAGTTTTCATATTGTGTTTCTTGGTTCATTATTTTTTTGCTTTTTTTTTCCTTCAAATTGATTATGAGTATTCGTAATAGGCTTCTAGTTACATTATTTATACATATTTTAAAGATGATTAGGGTTTTTCAATCTCCAATAATAGAGATCCTTCCTCAGAGGTTTAAATTTTGGAGAACTTTCCTTTGGTGTTTTCTCAAGAACTATCCATGCTCATTTTGCGGTAAGTTCCTTCTTCAACAACTTTAATAGCATTAAATCCATTTTTAATAAATTTGTATAATCTTGAACAACTATGCAAATGCTTGAAGGTATTTAGATTCATAGTTCTTGACACTACCTTTTGAAGGTCTCAATGTCTAATTGTGGAGAACCTTCCTCAGAGGTTTCCAATTGTGGAGAACTTTCCTCAAGTGTTGTCTCAAGTACCATCAATGCTCCTTCTGTGGTACGTTCCATTTTCAACAAATTTAACAACTTTAATTGCATTCAATCTATTTTTAAATAAATTTGTATAATCTAGACCAACTTTAAAAATGATTGAAACACTACTACAAAACGCATAAACAACAACTCCATGGTCACCACGCTTATTCCCTACATCGTTGTGACATCTTTAAACTATGGCGCTATCATAATAATATTTCTTTTTGATTAAAAATTATTTGTATATAACAATGGTTGTCTGCTTAACCGTTGTGATAACCTCGAGCTTTCGTGGATTCGAACCTCAGGGCCCTCATATATGTTATTCCTTTAATGTTAAGTAGCGTCTTTTTTTTTTAATTACTTTTAAATAAAAAACTTAAAAGTTTATGACGACGGTTCAAGAGTTCCACCGTTGTTAAGTTGCGCCTTTTCATTTTTATTTATTTTAAAATAAAAAACTTTAAATTTTTTACTACGGTGGATGTTTACAACCGTTGTGATACATTTTATTTTTTATTTTAAATTTTTAATTGTTAATACTCTGGCGTTTTTTAATGAAATTTTACAATGAAACTAAAATATCACTACGGTTGTTATTCTTGGCCGTTGTGGTAGTGTGATAATATTATACACTCCTAGTTAGCTTGTCTCTTCAGTATCCTTTTTTCCATTGCAAATAGAAACTAGACGAAACAATACACGATTTCAACCCAAACCCTAATGTTTATTACTGTGAAATATTACACGATTTCATCCAAAACACCATTGTTCCTTCTTCACTGTGTATTTTCCATTGTCGTCATCATCGTTAAACAAGTTGAGAAGACCATGACGATCAACCAAGTTATTACCGTCTAGAAGGAAAACAACAACAACACCGTCGACACCACAAGGAAGGAAGACAACAGCATCACCAACCCCAACATCGTTTACTTAGTCATCACGTTTAGGGTACGTAAAATATTTTTCCCCACGCATCTACAATAAACTTCCTTTGCCATTGTTGTGGTTGTTGTTATTTTATTTTGTGGTTGATATTTATGTTATTGTTTTTTCTGTTGTTGTTGTTGTTGTTCTTTTTGAACTTAGATGTCAACCTTCTTAAGTTCTTCATCAGAAACCAGCGAAGAAACTCAAACAAATGAGATGTTAAACAATGATACTCAAACAACTGAAATTCAAACGAAAAGATCATAAAGAGGCGTCACAATGATGCCCCAATTCACATATGTCCGGAACGCATCACGTGAAAAAATTCCTATCCAGTTTAATTCGTTGTAGAGAGTAGTTGATTGTCAACACTACTCTACTTTAGTTATGTTTCGTTCCTTGCACGTAGCAAGGTCAGTATATAGATTAATGATTGGAAACAAGTTGATAATAAGGTCAAAGAAAGCATATGGACAGATGTTAAGGTATTACATACTATAATTTTCATATATTGCTGATATCAATATCTATAATTTCTAATACATACTTATATGTTGATTTAAATGTAGTTGAATTTTGATTTTACCGACGATGAATCAAATTTGAAAAAAAAGTGGATATCATATGCTGGTACTCGTTGGAAGGGATTTAAGGAATAACTCACGGCTGACAACATTAGAAGGCTTAAGAGCGGTCTTGCTCATCCATGGATTCGATATAGTTTTATATCGAAGAAGCAATGGAAATGATTTGCAAAGATATGTTGTTATGAGGAATTTAAGGTTAGTACTATTCTCATGTAACCGATATTATAATGTGAATGAGTTATAGATACTAATCATATATTTTTTTCACTATGTTCATAATAGGTTAAAAGCGAAGTCTGAATACTCAATAAGGCCAAGAACGTGTACCCCATAGATTTTCTCGTGGGGGTTATAGGAATCTTGAGAAAAAAATCATGCTTGAAAGATAATCAGAAACCGGAGATTATTGCATCCCATATCCACCTTCAAGACATGAGAAAAGGAAGGGGGCTCGATTAATACCAGATGGAGAGTATGCCTCTAAGACTTCAAGAGTAGTTGCCGAAAAAATTGTAATTGTGATTTGTGGTGCTTATGTTATTTTTTATTTAAATGCATTGGTAACAATATATGTAAGTTTCTCATGTTGTGTATGATAAGTTAGTTGAGGCAGCCTGTGAAGGCACATTTGTTCTGCAAGCACTACATGACATATTGGTAGAAGCTATCGGAACAAATGAGCATGGTGGGCGTGTCCGTACTGTTGGAGAAGGTTTCAGCTTGAGGTCATTATTTGGGTCTTAAAGAAAAAGTATCGAAAGCCCGTAGATTATTGCACAAAGACAAAAACTTGAAAATTTTGAGAAGCAATTAGAAGAACAACGGAGAATGTTAGAAAAGGAGAAGGAAAAAAGGGAGAACGATATGGAAAGGTTCCAAGAGATGTATTCGGTATGCACTTTACTTGAGATGTTAGTGTTTTATCGGAAATGTATGATATATATTGTGCTTGTTTTTGTTTTATGTTTTAATTGAATATTATGATGTAGAGATTAAGTGAAAACTTGGAACAACAGACAAATGAGGATCACCGTAATGTTGATGGTGACGATGATGAACGAACTCCTAGTAGAAGTGTTGTACGTCATGCTTCTACAATAGGAAGTAATTGTATAATGGACCCTAATCCAAATGAAATCACAATGTTATACTTGAAAGTTGCGGTGATAAATGAAGCGTAACCTCTCCCGCTAGAACATTGTCCACGTTTGGATTTATTCTTTTATAATCCTGATGATGTAAGGGATTTTTTTGGTGGGTATAAGTGGCTAGACATCACGATATTGCAAGTTTGATGCACGTAAGTATATATAGTTGAATATACATGTCATTATAGAACATTATCATTTTATTTAAGGGTTCATTGTTCACAATATATTTTAGCGAGATTTTTAAGAATAATTTTTTAAGGTTTTATGTAGTGCTAAAAGTTATGCATGATTAGATAAAGTTGCTCCTACTGTTTTATTCATAGATCTCCATGAAAATTTTGTACCACCATAGGTAAACAAATAACTTGTTTGTGATCTACCATTATGAAGATCTAACCAGTAACCTGCATCTATATAACCTATTAATTTTAATTTGGATACCTTGGAATATAACAAACCCATGTTCATTTACACTTAAGATAACAAAGTATATATTTGACTTTGTTCCAATGTTTTCGCGTAGGTGAAGAACTATATCTTGCTAATATAGTGGTAGAAATTGTTGGAATTCAACCACAACCTATGGAGAATTGAAACTCAATCTTGAATCTCAAGATTGTTACACTCACGCAATGACAATGAAAAAGAAAAAGGTTGAGAAAGAAAGAAATAAAACGTTGGAGAAGAAGATGAATTTTCTGCAGAGTTTCTCTCTGCCCAAAAACTGTGGAAACCTTTTTAATATTGCAACTGCCAGTGATTACGAGTTCTCAATTTTGAGTTGTTTACAAAATAATTGGTTCTCCCTATTTATAGATTTAGGTTAACTTGCACCCCAAGCCAAAACACAAAACTATAAAAGCCAAAAATAGCTAACATTACTAAAATAGGCCTAAGTCGAAATCCTGTGTGGAGAAACATGCTTCGACACTTCGTCACACTAATACAACTCAACACACACACATTAGGTTAATTCGACTAATCCTTATTGTGTGTAAGTTATCTACATACATCATAGACCTTAGCTTCTTGAACACTTTGACTTGCACTCCTTTCATCATGATGTCTCCAATCTGATTCTCAGTTTTGTAGTGTTCCAAGTTCATCTTTCCTTCTTCTACCTAATCTTGAAGATAATGGAACCTCATTTTGATGTGCTTGTTTCGACTATGTGCTATCGGATTCTTCACCAAGTTGATAGCTGACATACTACCGATCTTCATGGTAATTGTTCCTTGACTCTTTCCTATAATCTCTTCGACCAAGTTCACCATCCATGTTGCTTGACATGCACAAAGAGAAGCAACTATGTATTCTGCTTCGCATGATGACAATGTCACTACTGACTCCTTTCTCGAACTCCAAGCAGCTGGTGCACCGCCTAACGTAAACACGTATCCAGTTGTTGATTTTCTATCCTCAACATCACTACACCAACTTGAGTCAGTGTATCCCACTAACGTGCATTATTTCCCTTCATCAGTTGCAGGAAAAAAAATGCCGTAGTTGAGAGTTCCTTTCAGATACCTCAGTATCCTCTTCGCTGCTGCTAGGTGTGATACCATTGGCTTCTGCATGAATCTATTTATCATACCCACACTGTATGCTAAGTAAGGCCTTGTGTGAGAAAGGTATCGAAGTGACCCAATAAATCTTCTATATTTAAAAACAATAACCTAATATTCTAGAGTGAGAAGCTCCTCCTTCTCTCTACTGGTGTGACTGTTCACATTCATCAGGTAACATAAAATTAAATCAAACATTGTAGCAATGTACCAGGTTCACTAAACACAGCTTGGAGTATCGTTCCACCATTACCAGAGGTTTTGGGCTGCCACTGTTAGGTTTATTAGGGTTTGGTTTAAAGTCCTAGCCTTAGGGCTAGGGACCTTCCTCCCTGTAGATCTTATTCACAGTGGGTACCCTTAAACTTCCGGTGCTTCTGGGTTAGGTTCGTGCATTGTGTGGACTCTGGGTAGGTGGGTGAAAATGGAGAATGAAAGGGATGACGGTTGGAGGAAAATAAATCGAAACAAGAATACGAAGGTTTCATTGGCGACAAGATCAGTATGGAAAGCTCATGGAGGAAAAAGTACAGAGGCAGACTTCATCAATGCTTCTTTTTTCTTTTTCTCGGAATTTCCTGAAGCTTTTGAAGCCTGACAGATGTTTAATGTGTTTAAAGAACATGGAACAGTGTTGGAGGTATACATTCTGCCGAAAAGAGATAAGCGGGGAAAACGCTTTGGTTTCGTGAATTTTAAAAAGATGGATGACGAAAATCTTATGGCCATTAAATTAGACAACATTGTCATTAATGGCAAGAAGATTTTTGCTAACAAACCCAGATTTCAAAGAAGAGAGTTTGATGGACAACCTAAGGGTCAGTTTCCTCAGCAAATGGTTGGGAGAAGTGAGTTAGACGGTAGGAGTAAAAGTAACAAGGTGAAATTGTAATACCCCAAAATTTGCTCTCCCTCTTTGTCATCATAGCATGGCATTATCATTTATCATGTCATATCCACCTCATTAACATTACATTGCATTTAACATAGAAAAATGAAGCATGGCATCCTTCTTACCATCAGGGCATGTGATCAGGTGGAAGGTGGACAATCAAGGAATCATTCAAAGCACAAAAAGGTCAGTCAAGTTGCCTCAAGGCAAGCCAAGAAGCCTTTCATGTCTCATACTATCTCAATTGATCATCCACAACCTCAAGGATAAGAGATACAATGGGAGGTTGAAGCATTACATCTTTCACTATGCAAGAGGTTCAAAAAACTGAAGAAAAACCCTCAAAAGAGATAGCTCATTGATCCAAAATCATCATCAAATGGCATATATCATCATCCTTTAAGAAGGTACACAACATACTCTGAGGAATTTGAAATTGAAGACTGCACATTTTTCTCCTAGGAGGTGGGCACCAAAACTAGGGTTTCCCATTAAATCAGGGAATCTTTGATTTTTGGACAAAACTTGATGTCATGGTATTCTACATGTTCTTAAGTGTATGTGTATGGAGAATTGCCCCTCAATTGGTTTTGGAGGTGTTTCAATTGGAAGAAAGATAAAAAATCAGAGAAATTGGGGGAAAGTCAAATAATCAGAGGAAAAAGTCAACTCTTGACTTTTTGAGCCCAAAATCATGAAATTCATGTTACATATGTCCAATTTACAAAATTTGGTTAAGAAATTCCAAAGGAATCATGAAAAAATCAAGATGTAGAAAGTTGCCATTTTTGGAAGAAGAAGGGTTACTAAAAATAGCAAGTTTTGGCCATTTTGCATCAGAGTTTGAACCAAGGCCATTTAAAATTGAAGCACCAAATGAAAATTCCACCAGGCCACAACAAAAGGTCTTGCTTTAAGCTTCAAATCCATATAAAGAACATCTCCATTGGATAAAAATTGAGTGAGATATGATTGGTCAAAGTTTGAGCAAAGTAGGTTCAAAACTAGGTCATAACCAAGATTTTTAGGGCACGCGCGCCGTCATTTTAACAAACAGGTGGTGGACCAAATGTTTTGATCAATTACTCATGGTTAGAGGCCTCAAATGAAAAATCTTTCAACATGAAAGTTGTTCCTCTATGTGAGATCTTCAAAATTGGTGTTCATGATTTGTTCATTTGTTCAAGGGATAAGGAGTTATGTGGATCTCAAGATGGGGTGATCATGCTGAAATTCCATGCCATGCTTGCCTTGCCCATCAACCACTTGACACGCCCATTAACCAGTCTGGGGTCCTTGTGTTCATATCCACTTTTGAGCATGTTTGAGGCATCATTTCAACTTAATTCTCATACCAAACATGTTCTCCCATGTTCCCTCTTTTCAATGACTCCAAAACCCCATTAAACCATACATTAATAAGAGAGAAAATCATCACCAAACCACCATGTTTGCATTTGTTTCAAACTGTCACCAAACCATAAAATAAATATTGTTATTGTTGTTATTTCAAGTATTCACATGTATACTTTTCCACACATTCCTTTACCTCATTTGGCCAAGCAAGTTTCATGCGCATACATACATATACTCCTTGCCATGCATCAAAGGGGAAGTGAAAAAAACTTGTTGTGCAAGTCATGCTGCTACCTCAGAATAATACATCATCACCATTCCTTTCACTTACACTCCACCATAACACCATGGACATCCACCACCATTTCACACCCACAACTGACTCGCCCTAACTAACTTGACTCAGTTAGTTAGAGGCAGCTCAGTTAACTCAACTTGGACTCAGTTAACTCACCCATTTAACCTTGGTTCAAGCCAACTTATAAATAGAAACCTCACTCTCAAAATTTTTTCAACTTCATTTTTCAGATTTTCACCTCAAAACTCTTTCTACTTTCTCTCTGATTCTCTCACCTTTTTCAACCACTCTCTCAAAACTTGTTCTCTGAGTGCACAAGATTTTCACTTACTTCATCCACATCATCATCAATTGCGCATGATTGAAAGAGAATTCACACAATTTCTGCAAGTGTATGTCAGCAAGTTTTGAATCACAATCCACACGATTTCATCTACTTCCAGCAGCATTTATTTTGCTTAGTGTTGAAGCTCCAAGGTTGAAGAACAAGTTGTTTTCTCAATTTCTCAAGAATCTCCAAAAGCTGCAAGTTCAGGTTCTAAAGTTCTCAAACACTTCTCTCACATTTTATGGTTTATTTTGTTGTTTTCATGATGATATGAGCTCACTAGGAGCATTTGAACTCTGGCTAGTTGATAGAGCTTCTTAGAAGCCTAGATCCAAAACTTAGGGCATGATTTAATCTCCTCTGTTCTCTATGTGTGTGCTTGGTATGTGAAAAACAATTGTGAATTCTTAATCTACGTGAGCTCAGCTTCATTTTGGTATAATATTTGTGCATTTCTGGGACATGTGAGAGTTGCAGACGGTGGTGCGTGGCCGGAGAAGGTGACCGGAGGTCCCTCTCCGGCCGGTGATCATGTGTTAGGGTTTGGTTTGCAGTTTTAATCATGACCGTGGATTTACTTGCATCGTGTGGTGTAGGATTGGCCAACACATTAAAAAAGGGTGTGCACCTCACGTGCTCCATTTCTGATTTCACTTAAACAAAATGTGGCGCAGTGCATGTTAGTAAATGTGTTCCCTCACGTGTGTGCATTGATCATGTTTGCTTTAACTTGTGTGTTGACTTGACTGGATCCAATGGTGATCATTGTTTGACTTTATTTGACTGAAAGTGCATGTTTGTTATTGTGTTCCACGCGCAAATGGACCCTGAAACCTTTGCTATTCACACCTAACATTTAAAGGCCCAGACCAATTTGAACATGGAATCTGCTATGCATGCACCCCCTACTTGTTTCTATTTCTTTTTATTTTCTTCATTTTATGCACGTTTCAATTTTAATTTTTTAAAATACAAAACAACATTATAAAATTCTATAAAAATTCATTAGTGTTACTCAGACATTTAGGAAATTTTTGATATTTTAATTTCATGATTTTATGACATTTTTGCCTTTGGTTCATATTTTTCTTTGAATTTCCATTTGTATGCATTTTAAGCATGATACATGAATTTGTGGAATTTTGTTCTTGCTCATTACAAACTGTTTTGACCTGATTCTTTTTGCATTGATTCATTAATACATTGAAGCATGTTAAATGATTTTTGTTTGGTTTTTTTAGATCACTTTATGACATGTTTGATGCTTATCTTTGCACCACTTTGCATGATATTTCAACTTGACCTAATTACTTTGTTTGAAGTCATTTTGCTTTGAATTTTGATATGCTATTTTGATGTATGATTTACTTCTGAATTAGGCATTCCAATACCATATTTTCGTAATTTTCATGAGGCCATTTGATTTTTTTTTGATGCATTTCATTTAAAGCATTATAACATGTCATATCATTGTAATCTTTGGTGCATGTTTTCTTTTGTGTATACTTGCATGATCATTTGCATATTTGGTGAACCATTCACTTGACATTATAGGTCATTGGTACATATTATATGTCATCCTTGCATGTTGACTTTCATTTAAACCTTGTGCACCTTTAACATGTTGTGTTTGTACTTGTGTTCTCTTTTGAACTTCCATTTCAATTCTACTTCTTCTATCACTTCTTAAATGTTTTGATGTTTACTTCATAAATACTTGTGAGATGTTGGTGAATCATTTTTCATTTCATGTCAATTCTGATCCATGGATTACATGTTCCATTTATGCACATTTCTTCTTTTTCCTTTCATCTTTCATTCTCCCTTTTCTTATGATATCATGTTCTAATGTCATGGAGGATGTTTGTTGCCTACCCACTTGAGTTTGGTTGATAATGACCATTTGTTCCCATATGATGTACATTCTGGTTGTGGCCCTAAGATTTGTTTTCTCATTTAATTCTTTTGAGTTTTATGATGCATTACATGTTCTTTTACTTCTTATACTTCTTATACTTGTTTACTAACCATGTAGGGGCTTTGGTAAGTTTCAATTGAGTGTGGATAAGGAATCCACATTCAACTTCTATCCTTTCTCTTTTACAATTCCATTTTGTGTTTTGTTAAGCACTTATGTGCTTTCTTTTAATAACTCATCACTTCCCCTTTTTGAATTACAATTCATCTTCTACTTTAGAAGTGAATTGTTTAATTCTTTCTTTCTTTAGACTTTAGGTTGAAACCTCACAAACCTTTAGGATCACTCCCTTTAATCTTCAGTTAGGATTGAGTCTTAGTTCACATAGATTTTTACCTTTCTCCTCTCTTGAGTCTTTCTTCTTCTCATCTCAAAGAAAATTCAAAATATCTAATAAAGGTAGGCACTTATTGCATTTAGGCCTTTCATATAAAGAAAAGATTATAAGGGGTCTTCTCTTATAATCTTAGAATGTGTAGCATATGGCCCATCTTAGGTCAATGTGTTACATATTTGATCTTGTATGAGGGACTTAAATGCAATACTTGTTGAAAATACAAATAAAGAAAAACACTTCTTCATTTCATAATCAACAAAAACACTTAATAAACACAAGTATGCTAGTGTGTTTGAACCTTAATAATTGGAAATAAGGGTGGGGGTCTTCTTCATGCTTAGTGTACTTTCTTCCTCATTCCATCTTGGAGTGTGAGAATGTACACACTCCAATGACTAAGATTTAGATACACTATCATAAGCAAATCCAAAAAACTTCCTCCTAAAAGACAAAAACAAACAATAACGTCTTTCCTTCGGGAATTCTTTTCTCATCTCATTCATTCTCAACGCACGAACGCGCTTCTACTCGTTCTCTTGCAAGATGGTAACGCACTCGGACCAGCGAGCCTGCAACACCTGAGCTAGAACGTAAGCCGTTCTCTAAAAAAAAAACACAAACAATTCATCCCTAGCGAGGGGAACTACGTCGCTCTGATTCTCATGCTCCCGATGAGATACGTAGGCAGTGGGGTAGGGCCCATGCGAGCACTTCTTTTATTTTCCCTACATTTGTTTCCCGTTCCTTTTCTTTTCTTTCTCCTTTCTTTCTTTCAGTTCCTTTTCCAGTATCCTTTCTTTACACCCTTTGATCGAGACAAGCAAGCGTGGATCCCATCGGGTACGATGGACGCGTGGGGGTGCTAATACCTTCCCCGCGCGTAACCGACTCCCGAACCCAGTTCTCTTGGTAGTAAGACCATGCTTTTCCTTTCTCTCAGGTTTACGCGGTGTTTCCTTTCCCCCTCTTGGGATAAATACACATTGCTGGCGACTCTGTTTCGGTGCCACTTTCGCGTTTGCACTTGGATGAAAATCCCGGGAGCGACAGAAATTAGATGGGAATGGAAAGATGTCTTATGCTCAGGTTATTACTGCGAGAAGAGGTTATCAAGAAGGTCAAAAAATGACAATGAATCGGAAGCTCATGGGAGATAAACCGGAGTTTGCACATCTCATGTTCGAAGTGGAAGAGGAAGAAATGAAACGATTTGAAAAAGCGTACGTCGGTGTGTTGGAGAAACCTGGTTCTGCGTTTGAAGTTTAGGAAGCTTTGCATATCGAAGGTTATTTTAGTATTAAAGCTACCCCATTGGGGGCGAATCTGTGCCTATTGGAGGAGGAGGAGCTGGGGGAAGTAATGAAAATGGTATTAGAAGATGAGGAGTGGGTATCCAGGTGGTTCTCTGATATTCATCCTTGGTCACCGGAAGATGTTGACAAGGAAAGATTAACGTGGATAAGCATATATGGTTTACCATGCCATGTTTGGGGGGATAAGTTCTATAAATTCCTGGCGGGTTGGATTGGTGAGTATGTGAAGGCAGATGAGGAGACAAATAATATGTCAAGATTGGATGTTGCTAGGATTTTGGTCAGGACTAAATTTGCTATGAACTTCAATGAAGTATTCAATATTGAAGTGAATGGAAATGTCTACTGTATTAAAGTGCGGGAAGATTCAGTCGGCAATAGAAAACCATGGGGCGCGAATGAGGGTTACAATGACGATAGTTCAAATATTTCATCGTCGGACAGTGAAGTGGATGAGTCCATTATTAATGCGAGTGAAGATGGCATGGATGATCAGAAGGATGTTCAGATGGAAGATGAGGATAACCACAAAGAGGTAGAAGATGACAATACAGAGAAAGAGGAGGAGAGAGGTTGTCTTAGGGATATCAGAAAAGGTAATATGGTGGGAGAAGCAAACGTTGATAGGGAGGGGCCCGAGGAGTGCAGGACTGATATTGATGCTGACATAAACCAGTTGGACAAGCAAAGTAGTCCTTTGGTTATTGGGAATAGGGAGTTGACTAGACCAGTGGGCAACGTCGCATTGGGTAGACAGGTTGGCAATGTTGTTCAGTTGGCAGAATTGCAGTTTAATATACATAAAGAAAAGAAAGGTCAAAGTTTAGTAGATGAATCAAGGGTAACCACTACTAAAGTAAGTAAAGGAGTGGGGGCTGGTGCAGTAATCGCTGGTGGGGGTATTGAGACAGGGGAGGGTGTAGATAAGTTAAACCATCAAGTAGGAGGTACAGAGCAGAAGAAGCAGAAAAAGGTAGTTTTGCTTAATGAAATATACCAAAAAATCAAAATTCCTTTTGCCCCGTCGTATTATTCAACACTCTTGAATGAAAATAGAACGTATGGAGAGATCACTTCCAAACCAATGATATCAAGTTTTGAGTCAGAAGATGAAATTTCTAGTTGTGGGGGAACTCCATCATCTGGTGGTGATTCCATAGGTGATGAGGAGGTTCAAAAAAGTAATTCAAGGATAAAGAGGAAACTAGACAATCTTCCTATTAGAATCTGGGATGCCATAAAGAAGATGGGAATAGAGGCAGAAGAAGATGATGAGACTGTTGAAAGATGCATTAGAAAGTTGGAAACGGAGGAGAGAGGGGGAAACAGAGGTAAGAAGGACGCAGCTGTAGCGAGCGATTTTGGACGCGGTTCTTAAGCGCTGGTCGCTCTCTGTGGTTTGAGCTTAAACTACAGGTCGATTCATTTTTTATCCTATTATGAGCTGAATAAGGAAGGGAAATAGATGTCTCCAATTAACCCTGCTTTGCATACTGAGTTTAAACAGCGGTCTGTTAGGTTACGAATGCTATCAATGTGGGGGGGGGGACTTGTACTGGTTATTTGTATTTTTGCCAATACGGTGTTCTTTCTAGGACTTTCTAGCGGGGAACAAGGGTTAGGATGTTAGGACTGATGCTTTTGATAGATACATGAGAGTATGGGATTTTGGGTTTTTGTTTAGTGTGCTCGCTAAGATTTTTCTTTCAATCTTATGCCTACGTATTCCCATTTACCGAAACAGGAAATCAGAGCGTTCGTAGTTCCTCCTATTCTATGGGAGGAAATGGGTGTTTTGGTGTCTTGTTCAAAGCCCAAGACGTGAAGCGAAAGGTGGTTTGTATCTTGTTCAAAGCCCAAGATGTGAAGCTGAAGAGTTTATTTGTATCTTGTTCAAAGCCCAAGATATGAAGCTAAAGGTTTGACTTTAGAGAGAATTTGTCATCTCTAAAGGGGTCTGTTTGTCACAACTGTTTATAAAGGAGAATTACTTTAACCGGGATTTGTGAATCCAGCAATGCCATAATTTCCTGTAAAGGGGATTTTAACCTGAAGGAGAAGACTTTAACTCAATGTAGAGCAATGCTATCTTTCCTTAGGAATTTCTCATGCTAAAAGAGGGACAGTGGCATGGATGTAGATGATCCAGAGGCTTGCCGCTTACAGCGATTATATGAAGGGAAAAGAGTTGTTGATGTTTGTGTACTGTGAACGAGGTACAACTTTGATGCTAAAAGGTTGATTGGATCAACCAGTGGTTTTCTTATACAAAGCCTAAGAGGAGGCTAATATGTGTCTCGTACAAAGCCCGAGGTGGAGGCTGTTTGACTCAACAAGAGAGTTTTTTGTATCTCGTACGAAGCCCGAGATGGAGGCTGTTGTTTGTTTGTCTCAATAAGAACCTTTTTGTATCTCGTATAAAGCCCGAGATGAAGGCGAAAGGGGTGATTGACTCAACGAGGGAGTATTTTATGTGTCTTGTACAAAGCCCGAGAGAGAGGCTAAATGTTGTTTGACTCCGCTGGGGAGAATCATTGTACAAAGCCCAAGAGAGAGGCTAGGGTCACTGTTCAGTTAAGTGACGGGTCTAGTATACTGATTTTGAAAGAGAAAATCTGTTCTTATATGAGCAACACTGTACTCAAGGATTTGATTCAAGGATCCGGGTTGTTCCTGTTCTTTAAGGAAGCGGGAAATCCGAAGGGTATTAACTGTCCGAGTCTGCGGGTTTCCTTCCTATTTAACGAAGGGGTCCTTGAGAATGTCTTTGAGACTCAAGGAGATTAGACCATCCAAGTCTAAAGCTTCATCTTTTGTACTATGCTTTGAGAAACAGTAGTAGACTCTATGAAAGGACTGCTCTATGGAGATGATTAAGTTCTGTTCCTATACCTCTAGGAGGTCGTCGGGACAATTTGTACAAAGCCCAAGAGGAGGCTGGAAACTTTTAAGAAGCCGATGGGTCCTTGTACGAAGCCCAAGAGGAGGCTATCATTCCCGAAGGAAGAGATCATTATATGAAGCCTAAGAGGAGGCTGTGGATACTTCTAAGAAGCCGGCGGGTCCTTGTACTAAGTCCAAGAGGAGGCGAGGGTGCTTTTAGGAAGCCCGTGGGTCCTTGTACGATGCCCAAGAGGAGGCCGATGCTTTTAAGAAGCCCGTGGGTCCCCAAACCCCGAGAAATTCAAGGCAATGCTATTCACCGAGAATAGATTAAAGTCAGGAAAGTTCGAAAATTTGGAATAAACTCAAGAGATGCCTTTCACGGAGAAAAGATCATCTCTGGGGAATAGAGTTTCTTTTATAACATCTATGAGTGACAGTCTATGAAAGGGTTCACAGGGAATGCTGCCTTTCATATCTCCATATTGTTTAACCCCAAGAGGAGGGAAGACTGTGTCTGGTAATCCTTTGGGGATCTAGTTTTGACTATTTAAGACTGATTGAAACGGCTTTACCTAGTGATAGACGTAGTTGCCGGGGAAACTCTAAATATCTATACTATTATTACACAGTTGATATGAGTTTATGAAAGAAGACTTACAGTGAAACAGCCCCACAATACAGTTATATGTATATGAAAGCGGTAAATGAAAGCAATAACCACTTACTCGGTTGTAGAGCTTCCATGCTATTTGGTTAGTTGTTCAACAAAGAAAGATTGAAAACAACAGTATATTGAAATTCAAAGGAGAAAGTGGTTTGAAAAAGAAAGATTTGGGGCTTACAGCTCAAGGAGAGGCCCAGGGTTCTATCAGTGAGCGCACTGTTTGAATTTGTACAGAGGGACTTATACAAGTGACTGAGGCCCAAAAAAGGTTTTCTGTACAAAGGGATGGGTCTTAAACTCTCTCAAGAGGCCCAAAAAGTTTAAAGAAAAAGAGTGGGGCTTATAACACGAGGGTAGGCCCAGATGATTTTTCGTTTACAAATGGCGATCGCGCCGAGGTTTTCTTTTAACGCAGAGGGACTTATACAATAAGTGAGGCCCAACATGTTTGGGTTAAAAGGGGGTTGGGTCTTTCACTCTAATAGAGGCCCAAGTGTATTTTAAGAAAATAAATGGGTCTTACTACTCGAGGGTAGGCCTAGGGTTGTTTTGAAAAGGCGACGATCGCGCCGTTTGTTTTTGACGGTCTCGGGACTTAGACAATAAGTGAGGCCCAAAATGTTTGGTCAAAAAAATATTGGGTCTTACACTCTATTAGAGGCCCAAGAGTATTTGACAATGATTTGTTTGAGTGAAAAATCAAAGAAACCCTAATTTTATTCTTTAAAAGTAAATATTTAAAGAAAATCAATGAAAAATACCAAATAGGTTTGAATAAACCACTTGTGATTTTTGTTTAAGGTTTTCAAAATGAGGTATAAATCAATAGAGATATTAAAACTCATTTGGCCTTGATTTGTCAAGATGAATATTCATTTTAAAATGCTTAAAAACAAATAAAAATGAATTTATTCACAAAAATACTAATTATATTAAATAAATAATATAAACTCAATTTTTTTGTGGAATAAAATATTTCAACATTTTTGTGATTTTTTGCAAAAAGAACCAATAAAAAATAATTAAAATTGAAAGAGTTATTAATTTCCCAAATAATTAACAAAACATGAAAATAGTTGGAAAAATAGCAAAAATGTGAAAAATCACAAAATGGCATGGGTGGGGTTTGAACCCACGACCTCAAGCATACAAGGCTCGCGCTTTACCACTGGGGTGGTGATACATCCATTATTTGAAATGAAATAACAAATATACAAGGTATGACTTGGTTTTGGCTTGCCCAAGGCAAGTTTTGGCTCAAAAACGTGAAGGTCATAACTTTCTCAATTCTTAATGGTTTGAGACAAAATTTATATGTATCTGGGCCAGAATTTCACAAGGAATCCAATGGTGGTGATGGTTTTTTCAGATCACACTCCCTCCTCAAAACCCGATAGTGGTTTTGAAAATGACCTATAATTGCATTTTCTATGCTACACTTTGATACAGGCATGAATTACATGATCAATTGGCATAAACACAACACATATGACATGTATAATATATGCATACTCAGTGGAATTCAAATGCACACATGTTTTGGTGAGTGCAAGTTGAGAGGCTACCCTTCTTTGGGATTTTGGAGTTTTCTCTGCAATCTACCAACCCTCTTGCTCCAGATATGATTTTATGCCTTGAACCACCTCAAATGATCCCTTGGATGCTTTTAGGATGGTTGGAATCAGCTGGTACCTACAAAAACACAAACAGTCCCTTTCTTGCAAAAGGGGTCAAAAGTGACCAAAATAGCAACTCTCTTAAATGGTGTTCCAGATGGGGGGAACCATTTGGGATAGTTCAAGGATGATATTTGGAGTGTGTTTGAGGTTTTATCTGGTTTGGAAAGTGACTGAATCAAGACATGGCTTGAAAAATACAAAAAAAAAAAAGAAGCCTATTTTGAGGTTTTGAGAGGTGACTTTGTGATTTTGTGATTACAGGTCACTTATGATAGTTTGCATATCTTACATATGATATATATGAGGTGTGTGTGTGATTGATTATGATGGAATTGCTCTCTAGCTCAAAAACTCAATGTTACTTGCTTTGGAAGGCAAATTTGAGGTGAAAGAAGAGGTTTTGAGGGAAGCATCTGTTTAATGGCTTTGGTGTACTCAAACTGAACACAATTGAGCTCTATTTATAGTGGAGCAAGTTTGTTTTGGGATCCACAGTGAATGGCAACTGCAGCAGAGGTTTGGCCAATGTTGTCCAATGGAAATCCAAGTCTCCTCTAGCCATTGACTAGAGGTTAGGGCACAGGGCTGTGGTTCCCTTGGTCTTGGATAAGTCTTGACTGATTTCAGATGAGAATGGCTCAGTCCATGCCACCTTGATGCTCCCATTGAATGCTTCAATCCAAATTTGAAGTCTTGTCCCTATTTTGGCCATTCTAGGTTCAACATGCTTTTTCTTGTTCCAAGGAATTTGGAGGCTTGGCTCAGTGATTTTCCCCTTTAGATTTAATCCTCAGATGTGTCCAAGTGGATAGGAGCATTTGGATTTGGCTGATTTTGGCAAATCGAGAAAAAATGCAAATTCTGCCTTGCCTTGACAGATTTCAACAAGGCAACTTCCCAATGTCATAACTCATAGTCCAAATGGAATTTGGTAATGTTCTTGGCCATTTTGGAAAGCCCTTACATGATACAACAACTGTTCAAACATATTTGGTTTTGATCTCTTTTGAATCCAAGTGAAAAATCCCCCTACATTTGGCAAAAAGTGAAGACAGATTTGGACTTAGTGAAAATTTCACTAAGTGTTGGAAAAAGTGACATTTTCAATTTTCAGCCATTTTGATCACTCCATAACTCAAAATATTTAATGAATTGGACTTAGGTCTAGTTGAAGTTTTTGTAGAGGGTAATGAGGGCTACAAATCCATCTTTGGATGGGGAAAAATGGGCTTGTGGTTTAGGAGTTATGGTCCTCCAAAGTTGGTACCCTTGCCACTTTATTTTTAACTTAGAAAATTTTCTAAGTTTTTATGGTTACTCCTTTTACAAGTTATCCAACTTTTCTTGATTTTTCTTGATGAATGATGATTCAAATCATACATTAACATCATTTTAGGGTTAATAATCCATTTTGGTGAAAAATCTCAAAAAGTCAAAGTTGACTTTTGTGCACAGTTGACTTTTTATCAGATGAATTCCAAACTGTGCAATTCTTCAGGAAATCATGTCCTTGACCTAAATCAAACTTGATGGACATGTTTCATGGGTGTCATAGGGTGTATTGAATCATGTCTTAGGGCTTGGGAGCATGTCCTGGTCAAAAGTCAAAGTTACAATTGACTTTTTCCTTAAAACCCTAACTGTGGTGCAGATGAAATTGAGACTTGTTGCTCAAGCTCCTTGGATTAATCCATTGTTCCAAATGGATCAATATAGTTCATTAGAGACCTTCAAACCCTCTCTTGAGGTCTTGGTTCATGATTTACACCAAAAGTCAACTTAGGGGTGCATTAGGTCAAGAAACCCTAATTCCTGATTTTTTATGTATGTATCCCTTGAGGCAAAATTGACTTGGTGATTGGGTTCATGAGGTTCCATGGAGTATATTAGGTTATGTTTTGGATCATTGGCTCATGCCCAGATGAAAACTTCCATCTGGGGGCCCTGGTCGACCAAAACCCAAATTTGGTGACACTGTCGATCTTGAAGCTTGATCCATCTAGAAGGGAGCAACCTTGTGCTTAATCCTTGAAGTGGGAGTCCTCTTGATCCATTGTGAATGCTTGAGAGGTTTAGACAAGTTAAAGATCATGTCATTCCTTGATTGATCCTTTGTCTAAGGCTCAGAGAGGGCTTGAAACCCTAATTTTGATTGTAGTAAATGCTCAACAACCCTTGAGGTTTTTGATGAGGCATGATGGTTCATCCCAAATGTGATGATGATTTGCACAATGATGGGAAATCTTAGTGGTTAAAATTTGGGGTATGACAGATGCCCCTATTTAATCTTCTTGGACCCGAATGTGTGAATAACGAAAGTATTCGGGCATTCGGGGTGCAAGAGGATTAAATATCGGAATACCCGAAATTTTGATGGTGCTTATGAATGGTAGCTTATGCATTCATCTTCTTTAGCTAAGCGATGATGCTTAGAAAAGGGAAACTTCCCCTCGATCCTGGTTTTCAGCCAAGGAGTTGGTCTCAGTTTCTGAAATAAACTTCCCCTCGATCCTGGCTTCCTTCCAAGGAACTGGTCTTAGTTTCTTTTGTCAAATTCCCCTCGATCTTGGTTTCCTACCAAGGAACTGGTCTTAGTTTCTGATTTAAACTTCCCCTCGATCCTGGTTTCCTACCAAGGAACTGGTCTTAGTTTCTGAAATAAACTTCCCCTCGATCCTGGCTTCCTACCAAGGAACTGGTCTTAGTTTCTTTTGTCAATAAGCTTTATTGACAAGGGACGCTATTCGTAGCGGTTTTCCTCAAACTTCTCGCTGAATTTTCCTGGGGAGATGCCATTTGAGTAGAAAATGTTTTGATGTCAGACTTGCTGGGGAACCCAGTCGTCTGAGTTGTAGAGTTGAACAAACTTCTCTGTTGGAGACCCCATTTGTCGATTCTACTGGGGAAAGCGAGTCTCTTGAGAGGCTGCTTCTGCGTGGGATCTTACATCATACTTTTCTCGGGATCTTCCTAGAGAAATGCCATATGATGGGTCCAATTTTGAGGTGCCGATGACCTTTTCATCAGCGGTCTTTTCGGAGCAAAACTGGCAGGCTGCCGAATCTCTGATTACGAGGCTTTCTCTGTGGATTTTCCTTAATCTGGGAAAGCAAGGATATCATCTTCAATGGCGAAGAGTGATGCTGACTAAAAGTTCCTCTGGTTTTTCAGAGGTTCAAGTTATCAAAGTGGTCGAGTGCCGACTCTAATCCAGAGATACACTGGAAGCGAGATTGTCCAAACGTAGCATTTCCTGACGAGGCAAGAACTGACAACTCAATTGAGAGGACTGTTATCACTAGGGGACAAGACCGACTAGAGTGATGGTGATGCAATATGAAATGTGAATGCAAATCAATAATGCATGATGTATGTATGTATATGCTGACAAAACTGACGCGACATACAAACTAAAAGATGAACATGACTGGATATTCGGCCATCGCGGGGCGTGTAGAGATATCGCTGGTTCAAGATAGCAATTCCACCTTGCTTAGGAGAGATAGCCCCTGTTGGGAGCTATGTTGGCCGGGCTTAGGAGATGAGAACTCGGCCGAGATGTGTCAGACGAAACAAGGGCTCTGACACAGTTGATCCCTTTATTTAGGCGTACTGGGCCTAGAAGGAGTACTTTGATTCTGCACTTTGAGGTTCGAACACCTTTGGAGACGCGATTGATGTTCTTTCGATGTTTAACAGTCAAAAGAAATTCCCATCTCTATTTAAAAAAGCAGAAAATTTTTTATCAAGTAAATTCATTTTTGTTTTATTTCAAGAATCGTTAATCATGTTAAAACGTCGTTTTGTAAAGCTAAAACAAATAAGAAGTACAAACAAAAGCACAAGGGCTCAAATTTTATTGATAAGACGGAGATCAGCCAAACGCGTGATTCCAAAGAGTATATACAAAGTTTGAAAATGGTAATTTACAGGGAAAAGGGCTACGTTGAAACATAACGACCGCTATCCTTCTACCAACTTTGAATTCTGTGGATTGTACTATGATGTTTCCTATCCATCGGGATGATTTTTTTTTTAATTTTGTCTCTAACTTTTGCCTGGACCGCCCTTTCGGGTTTTCAATCCACCGAGACATTTTTTTTAGGCGAAGTATTTCTTGACTACATCAACATTCGTGGGGTAGGCAAATTCCTCTCCGTCCATGGTTGCAAGTCTCAAGGCACCGCCTGAGAAAGCTTTCGTGACCACATAGGGGCCATCATAAATTCGGGGTCCATTTGCCCCGAGAGTCAGTGAGAAACGATTGTATCTTCTTGAGCACGAGGTCTCCTTTTCTGAAGACAAGAGGTCGGACCTTCTTGTCGAACGCCTTCTTCATTCTTTGTTGATACAACTGACCGTGGCATAGTGCCGTGATTCGCTTCTCTTCGATCAGGTTTAGTTCGTCGTGTCGACTTTGACACCATTCAGCTTCTGTAAGCTTAGCTTCCATCAATACCCAGATTGATGGGATCTCTACTTCTATGGGGAGCATTGCTTCCATGCCATATACTAGAGAAAAAAGGGTAGCCCCTGTTGAAGTGCGGACAGACGTGCGATAACCGTGGAGAGCAAAGGGTAGCATCTCGTGCCAGTCTTTGTAGGTTACAACCATCTTTTGAACGATCTTCTTGATGTTCTTATTGGCCACTTCTACCGCTCCATTCATCTTGGTTCGGTAGGGAGATGAGTTATGGTGTTCAATCTTGAACTCTGCACACAACTCTTTCATCATCTTAGTGTTCAAGTTAGATCCATTATCAGTAATGATCTCGCTTGGAACACCATAACGGCAGATGATATTGTTTTTGATAAATCAGACCACCACTTGTCGGGTTACATTAGCGTATGACGCCGCTTCGACCCACTTGGTGAAATAGTCAATGGCTACTAGGATGAACCGATGTCCGTTTGAAGCCTTGGGCTCAATCATGCCAATCATGTCAATTCCCCATATCGAGAATGGCCACGGGGAAGAGAGAACTTTGAGATGTAATGGCGGTACATGAATTTTGTCGGAGTATATCTGACACTTGTGACACCTCCTCATGTACTTGTAGCAGTCGGATTCCATTGTCAACCAATAGTACCCTGCTCTTAGAATTTTTCTCGCCATTGCGTATCCATTGGCATGAATTCCAAAGGATCCTTCATGAATTTCTTTCATAAGCATGTCTGCTTCTGGTCTGTCTACACATCGGAGCAAAACCATGTCAAAATTTCTCTTATAGAGAGTGTCACCGCTCAAGAAGAAGTTTCCAGCCAATCTTCTGAGGGTTTTTCTATTTCTATCCTTCCTTAGTGCCCCAGGTGGGTACTCTTGTTTCTGAAGGAAGCATTTGATATCGTGATACCAAGGTTTGTCGTCTATGACTGCTTCAATCGTGAAGATGTAAGCGGGCCGTTCAAGGCGCATGATGTCGATCTTAGGTATGTCATTCCATTGACTTACACTAATCATGGAAGAGATAGTGGCTAATGCATCAACCATGTGATTCTCCTCACGAGGGATGTGATGAAACTCAACTCTGTCGAAGAAAGGTAGCAACCTTCTCGCGTAGTATTTGTAAGGAATCAATCCTGATTGGTATGTGTTCCAATCTCCTTTTATCTGATTGATAACTAGGGCTGAGTCGCCGTATACGTCCAAGTTTTTGATCCTTAAATCAATCGCTTCCTCGAGACCCATAATACAAGCTTCGTATTCGGCCTCATTGTTCGTACATTTGAACGTAAGTCTGGCAGTGAAAGGAATGTGGGTACCCTGAGGGGTAACAATGATTGCCCCAATTCCATTTCCATAATGATTAACTGCTCCGTCAAAGATAAGTCCCCACTGGGAACCTGGTTCTGGCCCTTCACTAGGTAACGGTACATCGCAGTCTTTCATTTTTAGATACATGACATCTTCGTCTGGGAAGTCAAACCCGATTGATTCTTGATCGTCAATCGGTTGATGAGCCAAATGATCAGCTAAAATACTTCCTTTAACGGCTTTCTGAGCGTGGTACTCTATGTCATATTCTGATAACAGCATCTGCCAACGGGCAATCCTTCCCGTAAGAGCAGGTTTTTCGAAAACATACTTAATTGGATCCATTTCGGAGATTAACCAAGTAGTGTGACGAATCATATATTGGCGAAAACGTCTGGCTGCCCAAGCCAAAGCACAACAAGTTTTCTCAAGCATCGTGTACCGAGTTTCACAGTCGGTGAATTTCTTGCTTAGATAGTAAATGGAAAACTCTTTCCTTTTGGTTTCGTCTTGTTGGCCAAGTACACATCCCATTGAGTCCTCTAGAACTGTGAGGTAAATGATCAGTGGTCTTCCTTCCACTAGAGGTGATAGAATCGGAGGATTCAACAGATATTCCTTGATACTGTCGAAGGCGGTTTGGCAATCTTCTGTCCAAACGCAGTCCTGGTTCTTTTTGAGTAATTTAAAAATCGGCGCACACGTGGCGGTCATAAGGAATATGAATCTAGAGATGTAGTTCAAACGTACTAGGAATCCTCTGACTTGTTTTTCAGTTTTCGGAGAAGGCATTTCTTGAATGGTCTTGACCTTGTTAGGATCAACCTCAATTCCTTTTTGGCTGACGATGAACCCTAGTAGTTTCCCTGAACGGACACCGAAGGTGCACTTGTTAGGATTTAAGCGGAGCTTGAACTTTCTTAGACGTTTGAATAATTTTGACAGATGTTCAATGTGCTCACTCTCTATTTTTGATTTTGCAATCATATCATCGACATATACCTCGATTTCTTTGTGTATCATGTCATGAAACAGAGTAGTCATGGCCCTTTGATAGGTTGCCCCGACGTTCTTCAAACTAAACGGCATAACCTTGTAACAAAAGGTACCCCATGGGGTAATGAACGAAGTTTTCTCCATGTCTTTCGGCGCCATTTTGATTTGGTTATAGCCCGAGAATCCATCCATGAAGGGGAAAACTTTGAACTTTGCTGTACTATCAACCAGCATGTCAATGTGTGGTAAAGGAAAGTCGTACTTTGGACTTGCCATGTTCAGATCTCTGTAATCAACACACATTCTGACCTTTCCGTCCTTTTTGGAAACGGGTACGATGTTGGCTAACCATTGAGGATATTCAGATGTAGCGAGGAAACCCGCGTCAATCTGTTTCTGTACCTCCTCTTTGATTTTGATGGCCATGTCCGGGTGAGTGCGTCTCAACCTTTGCTTTACTGGCGGATATTCCTATCTTAACGGTAAGTGATGTTCCACGATGCTGGTATCCAACCCTGGCATATCCTGATAGGACCAAGCGAATACATCGGGGAATTTTTTGAGAAGCTTTATCAAACTCTCTTTGGCAGTTGGACTGAGCAGTGCCCCAATCCTGATTTCTTTTCTCTCTTTTTCTGAACCCAAGTTTACCGTTTCCAACGGTTCTATGTGAGGTTCAATGGACCTTTCCTCTTGTCTGAGTAGTCGAGAGATCTCTTCTGGAATTTCGTTGTCAACTTCTTCTTCAGCCCCGAATACCGGGAACTCAAAGTTGGGTGAAGGCATCGGATCGTATGTTTCAACTGGGTTTAAAACAAGCAATCTGCATGACGTGATGATTCGTGTTTAGAAGAGATAGAGGAAAATGCAAGTGTGTGCAGTGTATTTATTCTATCACTGCTTGTTTTTATTATTGAATTGTTTTTTAGGATTACCATTTTCTGAAAAAGCAAAAAGAGAAAACAGCAATTAATGCGGAAATTACAGAACGACGTTATTTTATTAATGAACAAGTCGATTCTTGAAACTACAGCCCTATAAAACAAAACTCTGTCGCTTTGGGCGAAGCGAAGAGGGATATTTACAGAAAGCGAGCCCTATCAAAACATCTGTTTCACCTGGGCAGGGTGAAAGGTTAAAGATGGCAATTACTTTGACTGGTGAACGACCTTCGGAACATCGACAACAACCCATTGGCGGCGAACTCCTCGGTGAATCACAAAGTCTGGTACCTTCCTTGATTTGTCTTCAGAAATAACGCTGATTTCTGGTGGAGCCAGATCATTGGAATCTGTCTCCCAAGCAGAGTTGTCGTAGGAGGATTCCTCTGTTGCATTTTGCATAGCATTTGTGCTCTTAGCTGTATCTCCCCATCCAGTAGGCTGGATATCTTCGAGCCTGATACGAGAGCTTTTGGGAGCGGTGTACTTGACCATATAGTCGTATTTTCCACTTGGTTCTCCCAGAGTGTCCCAAACTTCTTTGGAACTGGAGGAGTCATCTCTCTCGATGATGTTGACCTAGGGAAAAGCATAGTTGATAAATTCTAGTCCGGCGAACGTTGCAAATTCATCTTCATGTTGAGTAGTTTCTGAATGACCTGAGTGTTGATCCCATGACATGGTGGGGACACAGGTATTCTGTTCAATGACGGTCAGCTGAGTTTCATTGTTCGGCTGACTTTCTTGCCCCAAGTTTCCTGGGTAAGGCTGCCACATTGGCAGACCATCCATTGGGCCATAGTAGTTGTAGTCAAAGTTGTCTTTCATCGGAGTGTCCTCCTCTAACGAATTTGGCGGAGCACGGCATCCTTCCGGATCACAGTCCCCGTATATCATTTCGACGTCTGACCTGGGTATAAATCTCTGACTCTCTGTAGGAAAGCAAAAAGGTATAGGCACCTCTTCCTGAGACATATAACCGTCCTCATTAAGATAGGACTTCCATTCTTCATCCGTGTCAGAGGGATCTTCCTCATTGATAGCATGTACTGCTTGAGACACTGGGTGAAGGAAACCTCCACTGTGGAAGAAGTTTTGAAGGGGATGAAGACTTTCATCATTGGCAGTTGTCTGGGTACAGGTTACAGAAAAACCAAGACCCTTCTTTGTTTTATTGTCAATAGGAATGACAAGCTGTCCCCATCCTGTCGTATCGGTATTCTCGACCGCTTTGATAGCATCGTTGTATGAGGAAATCGAGGTTCTTCCTTTGAAATGATTGTTCTTACTTACCGACAGTGCTTGGAACTGCGTTCCAATAACCTCCTCGGGTTCTATACCAGTAGATGATGATAAGTTGCTTACAAGCAAGGCTTGTTCCCCACAAACTGTGACAAGTTGATCGTTCTGAACGAACTTTAGCTTTTGGTGGAGGGTTGAAGTAACCGCTCCAGCCTGGTGTATCCAAGGTCTTCCTAATAAACAACTGTACATTGCCCGGATGTCCATTACCTGGAAAGTGACTTGGAAAGTGTGAGGACCAATAGTTATGGGAATATCAACTTCGCCGATAACCGTTTTTCTGGATCCGTCGAATGCTTTGACGACGACCTCGTTGGTTCTCATCGGAGGGCCTTTGAATGATAATTGCATCAAAGTAGACTTCGGCATAACATTCAGGGCTGACCCTGTGTCTACCAGTACGCTGGCTAAAGCATCGTCCTGGCAGTTAACTGTGATATTGAGCGCCATATTATGACGGCGACCCTCTTCGGGTAATTCCTCATCACTAAATCCCAAATTGTTGCAGGAAGTGATGTTAGAGACAATGTTATCGAACTGTCTGATTGTTACATCCTGTTCCACAAAGGCTTGCTCCAAGACTTTCTGTAGAGCCTCCCTATGCGCTTCTGAACTGAGTAACAGTGATAACACATAGATCTTTGAAGGAGTCTGTAACAGTTGATCAACAATGTTGTATTCACTCTTTTGGATGAGCTTCAGCCTCTCATCATTGTTTTTCGAAAGGTCGGGATTACTGGATTGACCGATTGGTGGATCGGGAGCTTCCGTCTGAAGTTCCTTTTCTTTGTTAGGTTCCCTAACCCCTCGGTTGAAGATTCTACCACTCCGTGTTACTCGACTGATGTCTGCAATGTTTACAATGGAGGGTAACAGAATTTCCTTTCCATTTTCAATGGTTGTTACACCGTACTTGTAAGGGATAGCCTTAGTTGATTCGTACAGTAGTGGTCCCGATAGATAGATGACTACGGGAACCTTCTGGTTTTTCTGACCATCGTAAGTAATCTCGATCCGTTCCCGGTTGGGAACATTAGATTCGTCAAGTAGAGGGATAATGGAAAAAACATCCCTGGTCCTATGATGACCAGAGATTGTGACAACGTCCTCGACTTGATCGACAAGGTAGTTCGGCGTCCAGTTGATGGGTCCAGAACCCGGATATGGACGAATTTCTCCACGATCCACCTGACCCTGAAGAGCTACTCGCACAAGGTAGCACCCTTGGTTACTTTCCGAACAGACGCTACAACGATCGTAATTGTGTGGTGGTACCTGGCCACGCCCACTTTGAATACAATGTAACCTCACTAGGTTAGCTTCCACAGATCGGACATCCTGATTTTGACGTCGAGTAGGATTCCCGTTACTGATACTAATTTGCTGAGTATCTTCATCCATATAGATTGGCATTCACCAGTGATTTAACAAGTGCTGAAGTGCCTCCTGGACAAGGGTACAACCTCAATCGTTTTCGCAACCTGCCTTACAGCTTTCATAGTCATGTGATGTCAGGAATCCGAGTCGGACCTGTTCAGCATGTAACTCTACCAAGTTGGTATTCATCACGCGAATATCAAAGATCTGAACCATGTTGATCTAATAAGGGTTCTTATCATGGTAGTCTTGGATCCATCCAAGATCCATCTGACACTGGAGGGCCTCTTATACGAAAGAGCATCCCTGTTTGTTTACCGAGCAAGTCAGACAAGAACTGTAATTATGCCGCGGCAGATTATGATACTGGCTTTGCCTTGAGTGCATCACCACCAAGTTGACATTCATCGCACGGATGTCGTGGTTCTGAATGACGTTGGAATTTGTGTAAACCATGTTAACTCCACAAACTCGGTGCTCTTGGATCCATCCGAGATCCATTTGTTCCTGTAGAGCTGCTTGCACTACAGAACATCCTTGGTTGTTTTTAGAGCAGATGTCACACTGGTGATAGTTATGAGGTGGCACATGGCCATATCCACTCTGTCTACAATGCATCTTGACCAGATTGGTCTTTAACAAGAGTACATCATGAATTTGATAGACATTGTTAGTCTCTCCTTCTATCAAATTGACTGCAGCCTTCTCATGTTGAGGCAGCGGGTTCGTGAGAACATTAGGACTTGTATCCTTGAAGGATAAAACCCCGCTCCTAACAAGCTTTTGCACGTCGGACTTGAAATTGAGACAATTCTCAATGTTATGCCCTGAACCTCCTTGATGATAAGGGCAAGTTTGATCCACCTTAAACCAAAAAGGCAGATTTTTCGGTACTGTAAGAGGAGACTTATTCTGAAGGTGCCCCTTGGCTAGCAGTAATGGAAACAGCTCTGCGTACGTTACGAGTATAGGATCAAATCCTGGTGGCCGTGTTGTACGGTTGTTGTTGTATTGAGGACGAGCCTGCTGAAGAGGCTGTTGTGTCCTTTGCTGATCAGGTTGGCTCTGCGCAACCTGAGGTTGATACGTAGGAATAGGCGCAGGATTGATAGCAAGAGTCACAGCTGCTACTGGCTGATAACGTCGCCTTTGCTTTCCGAGAGAGATATTCCCAATATCTTGCTCTTTTTTCTTAGGGAGAGCGCTACCGTATTTTTTAGTACCGCTCGTCAATCCAGTGTCTTTTACCAAACGTCCTTCTCGGATGGCTTCCTCAAGACGTACGCCCATGCCCACCATCTCGGTGAAATCACTGGGTGCACTGGCAACCATTCGGTCATAGTAAAATGAGCTTAAGGTCTTTAAGAAGATCTTTGTCATCTCTTTTTCCTCAAGAGGTGGACAAATTTGAGCGGCAATTTCACGCCACCTTTGAGCATACTCCTTAAAGGTTTCCTTGTCCTTTTGCGACATCGATCTGAGTTGATCTCTGTCGAGTGCCATGTCCAAATTGTATTTGTATTCTTGGATGAAGGCAGTACCAAGATCTCTGAATGTACTGATCGTAGTACGGTTTAAACCCATGTACCATTTGAGTGCGGCACCGGTTAAACTATCCTGGAAGTAGTGAATCAGTAGGTCCTGATTCTCCGCCTGAGCTGACATCCGTCGAGCGTACATCACCAGATGGCTTTGAGGGCAAGAGTTGCCCTTGTACTTTTCAAAGTCGGGCACTTGAAATTTGTGCGGGACTTTCACATTGGGGACCAAGCAGAGGTCTACGGCATCCTTTCCAAATAGATCCTGACCGCGAATGGCTTGCAGTTCTTTCTGCATTTCTAGGAACTGTTCCTGGAATTCATCCATTCTATCGAACATAGTTTCCTTCTTACCAGAAGGTATTGGTGGAATCTGTCCTTCCGGGACAGTGTGCACCACAGGGGGTGGGACCGTGACTACTGCGGTGAATCTTGGCGCTTCCCGAAGTTTGTAACCTTCAGGAGTCTTCAGTATGCCCCTGACATCTTCGCTTTCCTGAAGTTTGTAACCTTCAGGACCAGCGGCTTCTGTTGTGATTCCCTGATCTTCAATGATCGGCGGAACATATCCTTCCTGGATATAGTTAACAGGTATGCCCCAAGGACGATCTTTCGGTATTTGATACCTAGGATCATACTTCTCTACTATGGGCGTTGAGGTGATCTCCGAGATCACAGTCCTTTGTAACTGAGCTTCTGCCATGGCTTGCATGTCATTACGAAGCTTTCTCATATCCTCTCTCAGAGCGTCGATCTCTTCCTTCAACTCTCTGTTTTCTTCCTCAAGATCATCCATCTTTTTCTGACGATTGGCCCGAGTATTATACGAATGAGACAGTTTGACTCTAGAACCGAGACACAAACGTGAGATTCGTAGATAAGAAGAATACGTGACATAAGAATGATGAATGTAATGATTATATTAATTGTTTTTTGGTTTAATCAAAATAAACTTCGACAATTAGATTGTAAATATAAAATGGTGGGGAAACCCCTTTTTATTGAATTCAAAGGATTACAGAAATGGAAATACAGTAGATTACAAAATGCAGAAACAGAAACCTAAGCTAATGGGTCCCGAGTCCCCTCTGAAGAGAAATCGGGTGCTGACTCTGGTACTTTCCTTTTCTTTGACCGGGGCTCTTGGGCCGTTGTCGGGTTGTCATTCCTTTGCCAGGTGAAAGGAGCAAACAAATTCCTTTGGTCATCTTGATTTTCTACAGCATGTTGCTCTAAAATCTCAATCAGAGCATCCTTTTCTTTCAGTAATTGTTGTATTTTGATGCACTCTACGTCGAGGGTGCGGTACTTGTTCTTCCAAGACCTTCTTTCCCGTTGAACCTTGTTGAGAGTAACCTGAAGCTTTTCAGTCTCAGTCATGAAGTACATGACAGATTCCCTCGGCGGAAGAATTCCGTAACGAGGATAAGGCATTTTTAGCTTGAGAGCTCTAGTTTGTACCCAATGGAGATAAGGCTCCACCGAGACACAGTCCGGTTTTCCTAGAGACTCTCGTCCTTTCTTATGAACGTGTTTCCAAGCTTGCACTATTTCCATCTTTAGTGCTCTGTCGTTTTCTCCTTCTTTGAAGAAAAGACCTTCCAGATGAACACCCAGTGGGACGTGTCTCATCGGGTATCCAAATTGACGGTGAACCAATACCTGATGGTAGTTGATTCCTCCCTTAGTTCCTATAAGGGGTACGTTGGGGAAGTTTCCACAACGGTCAATGATCCTGATTCCCTCATAAATCCTATTACACCAATCTACATCAGAGTTGGTAAGAGACATGATCTTCTGCGACCAACGTAAGGCACTCTTACAATCCCAAAAAGCAGCAGACTTGGGCAAGTGAGAGATAAACCATTTATAAAGCAAAGGTACACATCATGTGATCTCCCCACCACTATACAAATTTCCCAAGTGTACAGAATGATACGCATCTGAGAGCAAAGTAGGCACAGGGTTTCCAATGAGAAAAACCTTAATGGAGTTAATATCGACGAAGTTATTGATGTTGGGAAACAAAAATAACCCGTAGGTGAGCAAGACAAAGATGCTTTCAAAAGCAGTGATGTTTCCTATACTGGCAAAATACATGGCTTTCTTTGTCAAAAACCGGGCTGGCAAACCTTGGATGCTACCCTTAGCGGTCATGTGAGTCCTGACCTCAGACTCGTCCAAATGAATTGCTCTTGCAATGGTCTGATTCTTTGGAATTTCTTCCAGTCCAGAAAATGGAGCTCGGTCTGTAATGTGTAGATCGGTCAGATGAGAATACTCCTCCAGCGTTGGTGCTAGCTGGTAATCTGGGAGTGTGAAACAGTGATAAACCGGATCGTAAAACTGAATGAGCGCATCCATGATTCCCTCAATCACATGGACTCTTAACAGTGGTAGCAGACCTCCGTGCTTGGCTCTGAAAGCCTCAGGGTTAGTGATCATCCTCGCTAACCTTCTCAAATCCTCTAGTTTTGGAACCTTGAAGGTATACTTATGAGTTCTCCTTCTACCGAAATCCATAAGTGCAATCCTTTTCTCTGATATTTGCAATCACAGTCTTAGTTTAATTTGAAAAACAGAGAGACTAGAAGAGAAGTTTTTTGAATGTTTTAATGTTTTTTAAATGAATGCATGAATGCAGCACACAAAAACATAGAAAAAAATGGGGTCAAAGGGTCGTTGTCATGAAGTCAAGGCTCTACCCATCCCCAAAGGTTTATACTAGGGTGATTTTTGTACCTGTACTCATTATCATCAGCTCCTCCCAGGAAAGCAAAAAAATAAGCGGATCGCCAGCGAGTTGTAGTGCAATCTTAGAGTAAGTGCCATTCACCGAGAATAGATCACCAGCCTCAAATGAGGGTAGTATCGCGTAACAACTATTTCCGATAGTTTCCGCACTACGAAAGGGTTTGGCTCCTCAGCTTCTCAGACTTAACAATCGGCCCATTGTCTAGATGAAAGAATGGGTTGCATTGGTCAGCCTCCACTGAGGTTGATGGTCGACCTCGTCGCCATCACTTATCTTAAGTGTATACTCAATCTTTCCACATACGGCATCACCCGCATTCCCATTAGCAGAAAAATAAACACGTATAGCAATTAGGAAAAGCAGTATATATATTTGTCCTAAACATCCTAGACCTTTAAAGCTATGAATCCTAAGTTCCTAACAGAAAATGGGTTCCCCGGCGGAAGCCCTAATCTGTGGTATTCACACAAGAGATGAAAAGGAAGAAAGAAAACAAAGACGAACAGGGCCCCACGGTGGGCGCCATTTTTCTGTAGCTAGCGATTTTGGATGCGGTTCTTAAGCGCTGGTCGCTCTCTGCGATTTGAGCTTAAACTACAGGTCGATTCAAAGGAAGGGAAATAGATGCCTCCAATTAACCCTGCTTTGCATACTGAGTTTAAACAGTGGTCTGTTAGGTTACGAATGCTATCAATGTGGGGGGGCCTTGTACTGGTTATTTGTATTTTCGCCAATACGGTGTTCTTTCTAGGACTTTTTAGCGGGGAACAAGGGTTAGGATGTTAGGACTGATGCTTTTGATAGATACATGAGAGTATGGGATTTTGGGTTTTTGTTTAGTGTGCTCGCTAAGATTTTTCTTTCAATATTATGCCTACGTATTCCCGTTTACCGAAACAGGGAAATCAGAGCGTTCGTAGTTCCTCCTATTTTATGGGAGGAAATGGGTGCTTTGGTGTCTTGTTCAAAGCCCAAGACGTGAAGCGAAAGGTGGTTTGTATCTTGTTCAAAGCCCAAGATGTGAAGCTGAAGAGTTTATTTGTATCTTGTTCAAAGCCCAAGATATGAAGCTAAAGGTTTGACTTTAGAGAGAATTTGTCATCTCTAAAGGGGTCTATTTGTCACAACTGTTTATAAAGGAGAATTACTTTAACCGGGATTTGTGAATCCGGCAATGCCATAATTTCCTGTAAAGGGGATTTTAACCTGAAGGAGAAGACTTTAACTCAGTGCAGAGCAATGCTATCTTTCCTTAGGAATTTCTCATGCTAAAAGAGGGACAGTGGCATGGATGTAGATGATCCAGAGGCTTGCCGCTTACAGCGATTAGATGAAGGGAAAAGAGTTGTTGATGTTTGTGTACTGTGAACGAGCCATAACTTTGATGCTAAAAGGTTGATTGGATCAACCAGTGGTTTTCTTATACAAAGCCTAAGAGGAGGCTAATATGTGTCTCGTATAAAGCCCGAGGTGGAGGCTGTTTGACTCAACAAGAGAGTTTTTTGTATCTCGTATGAAGCCCGAGATGGAGGTTGTTGTTTGTTTGGCTCAATAAGAACCTTTTTGTATCTCGTATAAAGCCCGAGATAAAGGCAAAAGGGGTGATTGACTCAATGAGGGAGTCTTTTATGTGTCTCGTACAAAGCCCGAGAGAGAGGCTAAACGTTGTTTGACTCCGCTGGGGAGAATCATTGTACAAAGCCCAAGAGAGAGGCTAGGGTTACTGTTCAGTTAAGTGACAGGTCCAGTATACTGATTTTGAAAGAGAAAATCAGTTCTTATATGAGCAACACTGTACTCAAGGATTTGATTCAAGGATCCGGGTTGTTCCTGTTCTTTAAGGAAGCGGGAAATCCGAAGGGTATTAACTGTCCGAGTCTGCGGGTTTCCTTCCTATTTAATGAAGGGGTCACTTGAGAATGTCTTTGAGACTCAAGGAGATTAGACCGTCCAAGTCTAGAGCTTCATCTTTTGTACTATGCTTTGAGAAACAGTAGTAGACTCTATGAAAGGACTGCTCTATGGAGATGATTAAGTTCTGTTCCTATACCTCTAGGAGGTCGTCGGGACAATTTGTACAAAGCCCAAGAGGAGGCTGGAAACTTTTAAGAAGCCGATGGGTCCTTGTACGAAGCCCAAGAGGAGGCTATCATTCCCGAAGGAAGAGATCATTATACGAAGCCTAAGAGGAGGCTGTGGATACTTCTAAGAAGCCGGCGGGTCCTTGTACTAAGCCCAAGAGGAGGCGAGGGTGCTTTTAGGAAGCCCGTGGGTCGTTGTACGATGCCCAAGAGGAGGCCGATGCTTTTAAGAAGCCTGTGGGTCCCCAAACCCTGAGAAATTCAAGGCAATTCTATTCACCGAGAATAGATCAAAGTCAGGAAAGTTCGAGAATTTGGAAGAAACTCAAGAGATGCCATTCACGGAGAAAAGATCATCTCTGGGGAATAGAGTTTCTTTGACAACTTCTATGAGTGACAGTCTATGAAAGGGTTCACAGGGAATGCTGCCTTTCATATCTCCATATTGTTTAACCCCAAGAGGAGGGAAGAATGTGTCTGGTAATCCTATGAGGATCTAGTTTTGACTATTTAAGACTGATTAAAACGGCTTTACCTAGTGATAGACGTAGTTGCCGGGGAAACTCTAAATATCTATACTATTATTACACAGTTGATATGAGTTTATGAAAGAAGACTTACAGTGAAACAGCCCCACAATACAGTTATATGTATATGAAAGCGGTAAATGAAAGCAATAACCACTTACTCGGTTGTAGAGCTTCCATGCTGTTTGGTTAGTTGTTCAACAAAGAAAGTTTGAAAACAACAGTATATTCAAAATCAAAGGAGAAAGTGCTTTGAAAAAGAAAGATTTGGGGCTTACAGCTCAAGGAGAGGCCCAGGGTTCTATCAGTGAGTGCACTGTTTGAATTTGTACAGAGGGACTTATACAAGTGACTGAGGCCCATAAAATGTTTTCTGTACAAAGGGATGGGTCTTACACTCTCTCAAGAGGCCCAAAAAGTTTAAAGAAAAAGAGTGGGGCTTATAACACGAGGGTAGGCCCAGATGATTTTTCGTTTACAAATGGCGATCGCCCCGAGGTTTTCTTTTAACGCAGAGGGACTTATACAATAAGTGAGGCCCAAAATGTTTGGGTTAAAATGGGGTTGGGTCTTACACTCTAATAGAGACCCAAGTGTATTTTAAGAAAAGAAATGGGTCTTACTACTCGAGGGTAGGCCTAGGGTTGTTTTGAAAAGGCGACGATCGTGCCGTTTGTTTTTTACGGTCTCGGGACTTATACAATAAGTGAGGCCCAAAATGTTTGGTCAAAAAAGGATTGGGTCTTACACTCTATTAGAGGCCCAAGAGTATTTGACAATGATTTGTTTGAGTGAAAAATCAAAGAAACCCTAATTTTATTCTTTAAAAGTAACTATTTAAAGAAAATCAATGAAAAATACCAAATAGGTTTGAATAAACCACTTGTGATTTTTGTTTAAGTTTTGAAAAATGAGGTATAAATCACAAGAGATATTAAAACTCATTTGGCCTTGATTTGTCAAGATGAATATTCATTTTAAAATGCTTAAAAACAAATAAAAATGAATTTATTCATAAAAATACTAATTATATTAAATAAATAATATAAACTCAATTTTTTTGTGGAATAAAATATTTCAACATTTTTGTGATTTTTTTCAAAAAGAACCAATAAAAAATAATTAAAATTGAAAGAGTTATTAATTTCCCAAATAATTAACAAAACATGAAAATAGTTGGAAAAATAGCAAAAATGTGAAAAATCACAAAATGGCATGGGTGGGGTTTGAACTCACGACCTCAAGCATACAAGGCGCGCGCTTTACCACTGGAGTGGTGATACATCCATTGTTTGAAATGAAACAACAAATATACAAGGTATGACTTGGTTTTGGCTTGCCCAAGGCAAGTTTTGCCTCAAAAACGTGAATGTCATAACTTTCTCAATTCTTAATGGTTTGAGACAAAATTTATATGTATCTGGGCCAGAATTTCACAAGGAATCCAATGGTGGTGGTGGTTTTTTCAAATCACACTCCCTCCTCAAAACCCGATAGTGGTTTTGAAAATGACCTATAATTGCATTTTCTATGCTACACTTTAATACAGGCATGAATTACATGATCAATTGGCACAAACACAACACATATGACATGTATAATATATGCATACTCAGTGGACTTCAAATGCACACATGTTTTGGTGAGTGCAAGTTGAGAGGCTTACCCTTCTTTGGGATTTTGGAGTTTTCTCTGCAATCTACCAACCCTCTTGCTCTAGATATGATTTTATGCCTTGAACCACCTCAAATGATCCCTTGGATGCTTTTAGGATGGTTGGAATCAGCTGGTACCTGCAATAACACAAACAGTCCCTTTCTTGCAAAAGGGGTCAAAAGTGACCAAAATAGCAACTCTCTTAAATGGTGTTCCAGATGGGGGGAACCATTTGGGATAGTTTAAGGATGATATTTGGAGTGTGTTTGAGGTTTTATCTGGTTTGGAAAGTGACTGAATCAAGACATGGCTTGAAAAATACAAAAAAAAGCCTATTTTGAGGTTTTGAGAGGTGACTTTGTGATTTTGTGATTACAGGTCACTTGTGATAGTTTGCACAGCTTACATATGATATATATGAGGTGTGTGTGTGATTGATTGTGATGGAATTTCTCTCTAGCTCAAAAACTCAATGTTACTTGCTTTGGAAGGAAAATTTGAGGTGAAAGAAGAGGTTTTGAGGAAAGCATCTGTTTGATGGCTTTGGTGTACTCAAACTGAACACAATTGAGCTCTATTTATAGTGGAGCAAGTTTGTTTTGGGATCCACAGTGAATGGCAACTGCAGCAGAGGTTTGGCCAATGTTGTCCAATGGAAATCCAAGTCTCCTCTAGCCATTGACTAGAGGTTAGGGCACAGGGTTGTGGTTCCCTTAGTCTTGTATAAGTCTTGACTGATTTCAGATGAGAATGGCTCATTCCATGCCACCTTGATGCTTCCATTGAATGCTCCAATCCAAATTTGAAGTCTTGTCCCTATTTTGGCCATTCTAGGTTCAACATGCTTTTTCTTGTTCCAAGGACTTTAGAGGCTTGACTCAATGATTGTCCCCTTTAGATTCAATCATCAGATGTGTCCAAGTGGATAGGAGCATTTGGATTTGGCTGATTTTGGCAAATCGAGCAAAAATGCAAATTCTGCCTTGCCTTGACAGATTTCAACAAGGCAACTTCCCAATGTCATAACTCATAGTCCAAATGGAATTTGGTAATGTTCTTGGCCATTTTGGAAAGCCCTTACATGATACAACAACTGTTTGAACATATTTGGTTTTGACCTCTTTTGAATCCAAGTGAAAAATCCCCCTACATTTGGCAAAAAGTGAAGAAAGATTTGGACTTAGTGAAAATTTCACTAAGTGTTGGAAAAAGTGACATTTTCAATTTTCAGCCATTTTGGTCACTCCATAACTCAAAATCCTTAATGAATTGTGTAACACCCCCTTTCTATACCCCCAAATAATCAAATAATCATTTAGGCACATATTAAAAATTTCGTCAGAGTATAATTATAACATGGCATAGAAGAGGCATGTCACATCATACACAATTTTACAACATACAACACCTGCTCAAATCATTGATATGCAACAGTGGGGTAACTTTGCAACAGAGGAACTTTGTCCTTACACCCACATTTCAATATTTAGAATAAAAGCGGAAAATCTAAACATTGAACCACATTCAAACATATATACAGGGATATATACTTCACCAAGTATTATCCACTAACATAATTCATGTTTACATCAACATTTATCCACAAGATACATGTACAAATGTATCACAAAAGAATAATATACATCCTAGCTACCCGGTGCTACATATCAGAGCCAACCGACCAAAAGAATGAAGACACACTCCACAAAAAGACCACCAGCATACCTACTCTGCAATGCCTCATAGAGCATTATAAAACAGCAAAAGGGTGAGAAATATTATCATAATAACAATGTATATAATTATATATATATAAACATAAAACTACACATATTCCACATTCTCACCACAATCCATCACAATTTCCTCCATATACATCACAATGTATATCTACATATCAACCAAGCATATTCATCATGCATACTTTCACAATTCCCAATCATTCCACATAAACATACACAATTATGTTTACTCAACAACACATCATTATAAAGATGATAAATGCAAATCATAGAGACCGACTCACGACTCTATGCAAATGCAATGCGGTACCGACTCAATCATCTCAAGTTCACTCAGGAACTTCTATTGGAACCATCGCTCGTTACCAAAGTAACTCCCCGTCGGGCCTACGATGTTCACCCATTGCTCACACCCCACATGGGCACACAATGTTTATGGATCGCTCACACCCCACCTGGGCACATGACCCAATCGCTCACACCCCACACGCGGGCACACGATCTGATTGCTCACACCTCACCTAGGCACACAATCCGATTGCTCACACCTCACATAGGCACACAATCGTTCGTAATCATCGCTCACACCTCACATAGGCACACGATGTTACCACGGATTCTCCTTAGAATCGCTCAACACAAGAATGTATTTCATAATGCTTCACATGCAAAATGACACAAGACATTCTTGAAATGCATATATATATTCACAATATATTCATGCATTCATCTCATACAATCACATACAATCTATATACATTCACATCAATGCACTATTGTACGATTCGCATTCAAACACACAGTCAAAACGGTAAAAGTCGCTACATAGCACTATTCCCGACTTTCCGACATAATAAAATCGGCCAACATTTTCCACACCATCATAATCACAATGTACAGCTCAACGGCTTTCCAACGATATAAAGGACGCCTAAATCGGAGTTACGGTTCGAGAATTATGAATTTTGTAAAAAAAGAAATTATTTTTCAAAAACAGAACAACCGCCCGGCGAAGCATGCTCACCGCCCGGCGAAACGTGCTTCGCCCGGCGAAGCACAGGCGACACCAAATCCCCAAAATAATTCAAAGAGGCAGAAGCTTGGCACCTCTGCGCCTCTCGAACCGCCCGGCGAAAAGGACACATCGCCCGACGCTCAGGACCTTTCGCCCACCGCTCAGCACCAGATGCAGAAAAATTCTGCTGCGTGAACACTGTTCCACACCTCCAATTTTTCCCATTTTCTTCCCCAAATCATTTCCAACTGCAAAACCATTACTAGCAGTGGTTCATACACATATATAGATCATACAACACAATTTATATCGATTTCTATCCGCGAAAACATCGATTTCTACCATTTTCTACACAAATGGGTTTAGTTCCAAAACTCATGAAAATCAACAAAATCAACAATACAATCATACATAATCATACACATTGCTAAGATAACAAGATTTCACACCCTTACCCGGATTCCAACTTGCTATGTGATTGATCTTGATGAATTTTCCTAGTTTTCCTCTTTTCCTCTTCTTTTCTCTTCCTCTTCTTTCTTTCTCTTCTTCTTTTCTCTAATTCCCTTTTCTTACTATTTTTCCTTTCTATCTCTTTTCTTTCTATTTCTTTCTCTCATTTTCCAAACAATCAATTAATTCATTTTTCTCACCAATTCTAATTCCACTTAATTTCTAATTTATCATTAATTGAGAAAAGTATAAAATACTCTCCATTCTAATTTCCCCGAAAACTCTCAAAACGGCAAAATAACATTTAACACACCAAATTCACAATTAAAATAATTTATCATCCAATTAAAATAAAAGACTCCACATAATTGGGAAATAATCAAAATCGGGGCGTTACAACTCTCCCCCACTTTAAAAATTTTCGTCCTCGAAAATAATACCTGAATCAAACAACTCCGGATACGACTCTCGCATCCCACTCTCTAGTTCCCAAGTCATATTGCCTTCCGCAACGCCTCCCCACGCTACCTTTACAAGCGCAATATCCTTGCCTCTGAGCTTCTTAACTTCACGATCCAAAATCCTAATCGGTAAAGCTTCCACCGTAAGGTTATCTCTCACTTCAACCTCGTCCATAGGGATAACATGTGACGGATCCGGAACATACTTCCGAAGTTGCGAAATATGGAATACATCATGCAAATTAGAAAGATTCGGAGGCAACGCCACACGGTAAGCCACGACACCAACTCGTGCAGAAATCTGATACGGACCAATAAAACGAGAAGTCAACTTCTTTGACTTCAAAGCACGACCCACACCCGTAACCGGTGTAACTCTAAAAAACACATGGTCGCCTTCTTGAAACTCAAGATCTTTTCTCCTCTTGTCATGATAACTCTTTTGTATACTTTGAGAAGCTTTCATCTTCTCACGGATAAACTTCACTTTCTCCGT
Organism: Lathyrus tuberosus; assembly: GCA_022829125.1. Taxonomy (NCBI): domain Eukaryota; kingdom Viridiplantae; phylum Streptophyta; class Magnoliopsida; order Fabales; family Fabaceae; genus Lathyrus; species Lathyrus tuberosus. The sequence goes on from JALAZF010000530.1 coordinate 3,670,944, forward strand.
CGTTTGTTGTACCATCTCCGGTCCAACTACCGTCCTCTCACCTGTTTCATGCCAACACAAAGGTGTTCGACATCTCCGACCATATAAAGCCTCAAATGGTGCCATACCTATACTTGAATGAAAACTATTATTGTAAGTGAATTCAATCAACGCCAAATAATTATCCCAAGCACCACCTTGCTCGATCACACAAGCACGCAATAAATCTTCCAACGATTGAATTGTCCTCTCGGTTTGACCATCCGTTTGCGGATGATAAGCCGAACTCAATCTTAGCTTAGAACCCAAAGCCTTTTGTAAACTCTCCCAAAACCTCGATGTGAATCTAGGATCTCTATCCGATACAATACTCTTAGGAACTCCATGTAGCTTCACAACCACAAGAACATAAATCTCGGCTAACCTCTCCAAAGGATAACTAATATCAATTGGAATGAAATGAGCAGATTTAGTAAGCCTATCAACAATTACCCAAATAGCATTATGACCTCTTTGCGTATTCGGCAATCCCGTAACAAAATCCATCGATATACTATCCCATTTCCACTCCGGAATGTCCAACGGTTGCATCAATCCATTAGGCTTTTGATGTTCTACCTTCGACTTTTGACAAGTTAAGCACGCATACACAAATTGAGCCACATCTCTCTTTAACCCGGACCACCAAAAGATTTTCTTCAAATCTTGATACATTTTATTTGCTCCCGGATGAATACTTAAGTTACTTCGGTGTCCTTCTTCCAATATCATCTTTTTCAACTCCGCATCATCGGGAATACAGATACGACCACGGAATCTCAAAACTCCAAAGTTATCAACCTTGAAATCCTCATTTTCATTCATTATCAAATCAACAAACTTCAAGTCCAACTTTTGCTTTTCACACACGGTTGCAAGAAAATCATTCGTAACATGTAGCATACCAAGTCTCACACTTCTCGGCGTCATTTCACAAACCAAACTCAAGTCTCTAAAATTCTCCAAAAGTTCCCATTCTCTCATCATCAATGAGGACATATATAACGGCTTCCGACTCAAAGCATCGGCCACCACGTTTGCCTTACCCGGATGGTAATTCAAACCAAAATCATAATCCTTCAAAAGCTCTAACCACCTTCTTTGTCTCATGTTCAATTCTTTTTGATCAAATAAATATTTCAAGCTCTTGTGATCGCTAAAAACTTCAAATCTCGCTCCATAAAGATAATGCCTCCAAATTTTCAAAACGAACACCACAGCCGCCAACTCCAAGTCATGCGTAGGATAATTCTTTTCATGCACTCTCAATTGTCTTGAAGCATAAGCCACAACTTTTCCATCTTGCATCAAAACACCACCTAACCCAACCAATGAAGCATCACAATACACAACAAATGGTTCCGTAGGATTTGGAAAAATCAAGATCGGAGCCGTTGTCAACCTTCTTTTTAACTCATTGAAACTCTCTTCACAATGAATATCCCAAATGAAAGTCTTTTCCTTACAAGTCAATTGCGTTAACGGAAGTGCCAACTTCGAAAATCCCTCAATAAACCTCCGATAATAACCCGCCAATCCTAAAAAGCTTCGAAACTCCGTAACCAATCTAGGAGCCTCCCATTGCATCACTGCATCAATCTTGGATGGATCAACACTAATACCACTACCGGAAATAACATGTCCAAGAAAACTTACTTCCGATAACCAAAACTCACATTTCGACAACTTAGCATACAATTGTTTCTCTTTCAAGATTTGCAACACAATTCTCAAATGCTCTTCATGCTCCTCTTGAGACTTAGAATAAATCAAAATATCATCAATGAACCCAACCACAAAACGATCTAACTGTTCAAGAAAGATACGATTCATGTATTCCATGAACACACCCGGCGCATTAGAAACCCCGAATGGCATCACGAAATATTCGTAATGGCCATACCATGTCCTAAAGGCCGTCTTTTGAATATCCTCTTCTTTCACACGAATCTGGTGATATCCCGATCTCAAATCAATCTTGCTAAAAACACGCGCACCAACCAATTGGTCCATCAAATCATCGATCCTTGGAAGTGGATACTTGTTCTTAATTGTCACCTTGTTCAATTGTCGATAATCAATGCACAACCGCATACTCCCATCCTTTTTCTTTACCAACAATACCAGAGCACCCCATGGAGAAACACTTGGTCTTACAAATCTCTTGTCCAACAAGTCATTCAATTGCCTATTTAATTCTACCAACTCCGATGCCGACATACGATACGGTGCCATCGAAATCGGTCTCGTACCCAGAACTAGATCAATAGAAAACTCAACTTCTCTCTCCGGCGGTACATCCTTAATATCCTCAGGAAACACCTCAGGAAAATCACAAACAACAGGAAACACATCAAGTGACACTTGACCATCCACAGACAATGATGCAAACACCCCGAACAATTGAGCTTCGTCCGCTAAAAGTTTCTTCAATTCTTTAGTGGATAGGACACTCTCATCTTCATCATCTTCCAAAGAAGGAAACCTTACCAACTTGTGATAGCAATCTATATGAACTCGATTAAATCGCAACCAGTTCATACCCAAGATTACGTCTAAACCTTCCAATGGCAAACACACTAAATCCATCTCGAAGTCTTTACCATAAATGGTCAAAGGACAACTTAAACAAACCAACGAAGAAGTTATTGACCCCATCGCTGGAGTGTCAATAACCATCTTACCATCCATCACATACAACACAAGATTCAAACGCTTCGTGCACTCAGACGAAACAAACGAATGAGTCGCTCCCGTATCAATAATAGCAACTAAAGGCATACTATTAATAAAGCATGTACCTCTTATCAAACGGTCTGCACTAGTAGTTTGAGTCCCCGCCAATGCAAACACCTTTCCGCCCGCTTGAGCTTGTTTCGGCTTAGTACACTTAGTACTAATGCGACCAACTTCTCCACAATTATAGCACTTCACCATGTTCCTTCTACAATCTGTAGCAGCATGCCCAAGGCCTCCACAGTTGGAACATTTCAACACAGTCTTCCCACACTCAAACGATTTATGACCTAATTCACCACACTTATAACACTTAAGGGGGCCGGAACCTCCTCCTCCAGATCTCTTCTCAAAGTTTCCCCTATGCTTGCCCTTATTAGCGGGTGTCACATACGGTCCACTTCTAGCTTGTTGCTTTCCCTTCCTCTCATTCAAACTTTTGTAATGTGTAGAACGAGCCTTGCTATCTTCCTCGAAGATTCTACAACATTCCGTCAAATCCGAAAACCTTCTTATCCTTTGATATCCCACTGCCTGTTTAATCTCAGGACGCAAACCATTCTCATATTTAATACACTTTGAGAACTCAGCAGTGATTGCAGCATAGTGAGGATGGAATTGAACCAACTCCACGAACTTAGCAGTATAGTCCACCACGGACATACTACCTTGTTTCAATTCAAGGAACTCCATCTCCTTCTTCCCTTTCACACTTTCAGGGTAATACTTCTTTAAGAACTCAGTACGAAATAAATCCCAAGTTACTTCTTCGTCATCCACCTCAAGAATTTGACGCATACCGACCCACCAATCGTCGGCTTCTTCCTTCAGCATGTGAGACCCAAGCCTCACTTTATTCTCCTCCGCACAGTCCATGACTCTGAAGATCCTTTCAATCTCTTTCAACCAAAGTTGAGCACCATCGGGATCAAATCTTCCTTTGAAAACCGGTGGTTGATTCTTCCTAAACTCGTCGTTAGCATTCACATTCGGCGCACCTTGCACCGCCCTAGCCATTGCTTCCAAAGCAGCAGCCATCGCATTGTCGTTTCTACCAGCCATATTCTAATCATTCCCAAAGATAACAACAAAGTTAAACAACAATTCAAACAGTACGACAACAAGACAGACAGAACTGACTCAACTCTGGCTCTGATACCACTTAATGTAACCCCCCTTTCTATACCCCCAAATAATCAAATAATCATTTAGGCACATATTAAAAATTTCGTCAGAGTATAATTATAACATGGCATAGAAGAGGCATGTCACATCATACACAATTTTACAACATACAACACCTGCTCAAATCATTGATATGCAACAGTAGGGTAACTTTGCAACAGAGGAACTTTGTCCTTACACCCACATTTCAATATTTAGAATAAAAGCGGAAAATCTAAACATTGAACCACATTCAAACATATATACAGGGATATATACTTCACCAAGTATTATCCACCAACATAATTCATGTTTACATCAACATTTATCCACAAGATACATGTACAAATGTATCACAAAAGAATAATATACATCCTAGCTACCCGGTGCTACATATCAGAGCCAACCGACCAAAAGAATGAAGACACGCTACACAAAAAGACCACCAACATACCTACTCTGCAATGCCTCATAGAGCATTATAAAACAGCAGAAGGGTGAGAAATATTATCATAATAACAATGTATATAATTATATATATATAAACATAAAAATACACATATTCCACATTCTCACCACAATCCATCACAATTTCCTCCATATACATCACAATGTATATCTACATATCAACCAAGCATATTCATCATGCATACTTTCACAATTCCCAATCATTCCACATAAACATACACAATTATGTTTACTCAACAACACATCATTATAAAGATGATAAATGCAAATCATAGAGACCGACTCACGACTCTATGCAAATGCAATGCGGTACCGACTCAATCATCTCAAGTTCACTCAGGAACTTCTACTGGAACCATCGCTCGTTACCAAAGTAACTCCCCGTCGGGCCTACGATGTTCACCCATTGCTCACACTCCACATGGGCACACAATGTTTATGGATCGCTCACACCCCACCTGGGCACACGACCCGATCGCTCACACCCCACACGCGGGCACACGATCTGATTGCTCACACCTCACCTAGGCACACAATCCGATTGCTCACACCTCACATAGGCACACAATCGTTCGTAATCATCGCTCACACCTCACATAGGCACATGATGTTACCACGGATTCTCCTTAGAATCGCTCAACACAAGAATGTATTTCATAATGCTTCACATGCAAAATGACACAAGACATTCTTGAAATGCATATATATATTCACAATATATTCATGCATTCATCTCATACAATCACATACAATCTATATACATTCACATCAATGCACTATTGTACGATTCACATTCAAACACACAGTCAAAACGGTAAAAGTCGCTACATAGCACTATTCTCGACTTTCCGACATAATAAAATCGGCCAACATTTTCCACACCATCATAATCACAATGTACAGCTCAACGGATTTCCAACGATATAAAGAACGCCTAAATCGGAGTTACGGTTCGAGAATTATGAATTTTGTAAAAAAAGAAATTATTTTTCAAAAACAGAACAACCGCCCGGCGAAGCATGCTCACCGCCCGGCGAAACGTGCTTCGCCTCTGCTTCGCCCCGCGAAGCACAGGCGACACCAAATCCCCAAAATAATTCAAAGAGGCAGAAGCTTGACACCTCTGCGCCTCTCGAACCGCCCGGCGAAAAGGACGCATCGCCCGGCGCTCAGGACCTTTCGCCCGGCGCTCAGCACCAGAAGCAGAAAAATTCTGCTGCGTGAACACTGTTCCACACCTCCAATTTTTCCCATTTTCTTCCCCAAATCATTTCCAACCGCAAAACCATTACTAGCAGTGGTTCATACACACATATAGATCATACAACACAATTTATATCGATTTCTATCCGCGAAAACATCGATTTCTACCATTTTCTACACAAATGGGTTTAGTTCCAAAACTCATGAAAATCAACAAAATCAACAATACAATCATACATAATCATACACATTGCTAAGATAACAAGATTTCACACCCTTACCCGGATTCCAACTTGCTATGTGATTGATCTTGATGAATTTTCCTAGTTTTCCTCTTTTCCTCTTCTTTTCTCTTCCTCTTCTTTCTTTCTCTTCTTCTTTTCTCTAATTCCCTTTTCTTACTATTTTTCCTTTCTATCTCTTTTCTTTCTATTTCTTTCTCTCATTTTCCAAACAATCAATTAATTCATTTTTCTCACCAATTCTAATTCCACTTAATTTCTAATTTATCATTAATTGAGAAAAGTATAAAATACTCTCCATTCTAATTTCCCCGAAAACTCTCAAAACGGCAAAATAACATTTAACACACCAAATTCACAATTAAAATAATTTATCATCCAATTAAAATAAAAGACTCCACATAATTGGGAAATAATCAAAATCTGGGCGTTACAAATTGGACTTAGGTTTAGTTGAAGTTTTTGTAAAGGGTAATGAGGGCTACAAATTCATCTTTGGATGAGGAAAAATGGCCTTGTGGTTTAGGAGTTATGGTCCTCCAAAGTTGGTACCCTTGTCACTTTATTTTTAACTTAGAAAATTTTCTAAGTTTTTATGGTTACCCCTTTTACAAGTTATCCAACTTTTCTTGATTTTTCTTGATGAATGATGATTCAAATCATACGTTAACATCATTTTAGGGTTAAAAATCCATTTTGGTGAAACATCACAAAAAGTCAAAGTTGACTTTTGTGCACAGTTGACTTTTTATCAGATGAATTCCAAACTGTGCAATTCTTCAGGAAATCATGTCCTTGACCTAAATCAAACTTGATGGACATGTTTCATGGATGTCATAGGGTGTATTGAATCATGTCTTAGGGCTTGGGAGCATGTCCTGGTCAAAAGTCAAAGTTACAGTTGACTTTTTCCTTAAAACCCTAACTGTGGTGCAGATGAAATTGAGACTTGTTGCTCAAGCTCCTTGGATTAATCCATTGTTCCAAATGGAACAATATAGTTCATTAGTGACCTTCAAACCCTCTCTTGAGGTCTTGGTTCATGATTTACACCAAAAGTCAACTTAGGGGTGAATTAGGTCAAGAAACCCTAATTCCTGATTTTTGATGTATGCATCCCCTGAGGCAAAATTGACTTGGTGATTGGGTCCATGAGGTTCCATGGAGTATATTAGGTTATGTTTTGGATCATTGGCTCATGCCCAGATGAAAACTTCCATCTGGGGGCCCTGGTCGACCAAAACCCAAATTTGCTGACACTGTCGATCTTGAAGCTTGATCCACCTAGAAGGGAGCAACCTTGTGCTTAATCCTTGAAGTGGGAGTCCTCTTGATCCATTGTGAATGCTTGAGAGGTTTAGACAAGTTGAAGATCATGTCATTCCTTGATTGATCCTTTGTCTATGGCTCAGAGAGGGCTTGAAACCCTAATTTTGATTGTAGTAAATGCTCAACAACCCTTGAGGTTTTTGATGAGGCATGATGGTTCATCCATATTGTGATGATGATTTGCACAATGATGGGAAATCTTAGTGGTCAAAATTTGGGGTATGACAGCAGCTAAGGGTGGATTATGAATTTCTTGACATACAATATAAGAGGATGTGGAAATAGTATAAAGAAGAAAAGAATTCAGAAACTTATTCAAAGTGAAGGTGCTGATGTCGTTTTTCTACAAGAAACCAAATGCCAGGCAACAAACGATAAACTTGTTGCTGAAATTTGGGGAAACGATAGTTGTTGTTGGTCTGGGGTAGATGCTATTGGTCTTGCAGGGGGATTACTCACCATTTGGAGGAAAAATTGCTTGGTTCCTGTTAGTACTTTTAGAGGACAGGGTTACCTTGGAGTAAATGCTATATGGGATGGTCATAATGTGTACTTCGTGAACATCTATTCTTCATGCTTCAATTCAGAGAAGAGAATTATGTGGAACAAAATCATTCAACTTAAAGATTCTATGCCAGTATGAGAGTGGGTCATTGGCGGGGATTTTAACGCCATCAAAAATAGTCGTGAACGAAAAGGAAGTAGTATTCAAAGCAGAAGAATTATGGAAGACTTTAAGGATTTCATTGAACAATCTGGTTGTATAGATATCCCAATGAGAGGCAATAGGTTCACTTGGTTTAATGCGTCTGGAAAAGCTGCTAGTAGATTGGACAGGTTTATAATCTCACCTGGTTTGCTGAGTAAGTGGAATTCGATCACTCAGAATGTCGGGTTAAGGGACATTTCTGACCACAGGCCGGTGACGGTAATTGCTAAAAGTATCAACTGGGGACCGAAGCCGTTTAAGGTAATGAATTGCTGGTTGGAACATCACGATTTCCTTCATTTTGTCAGAGAAGAGTGGGATTCATACAAGGTGGAGGGTGATGAATTTTACATATTGTCCAACAAGTTTAAGCATTTAAGGAACAGAATTAGGTGGTGGAATCACAATGTTTTTGGTTGGATTGATACTAAGATAAGCGAGTATACCAACACCATTAATGAAGTGGAGGAATATATTGCTCAAAAAAAGGGAAGAAACTAATAGTGGCATGCTGAAATCAAGAAAGGAAGCTGAAGATGAGATGTGGAAGCATATGAGAATCAGAGAAAGCATACTTAGCCAAAAAGCGAGAATGAAATGGATTAATGAGGGAGATGCCAACACCAAATTCTACCATGCTGCAATTAGAAACAGAAACAGGTTAAACACAATTAGCTCAATTCACGTGGAAGGAGAAGTAATTGATGATGTTAATGAGATCAAAGAAGCTGTGATAACCCACTTTGAAAGAAGATTCAAGAAAGAAGGCAGACATTTACCTAGGATTGCCAGCGAGGGGTTCAAGAGAATTTCTGTAGCTGAAAGCAGGATGTTAGAGGAACATTTCACTTATGAAGATGTGAAACAGACAGTGTTTTCATGTGATGGTGACAAGAGCCCTGGACCAGATGGGTTTAACTTGAAATTCATAAAGTTATACTAGGAGGTGGTGGGTAAGGATTTCTCTAATTGCATACTGTACTTTTTTGAGACTAATGCTCTTCCAAAGGTGTTTACTTCATCCTTCATTACTCTAATACCAAAGAAGGATGAACCTGGTGGTTTGGAAGACTTTCGTCCTATTTGCTTGGTAGGATCTGTCTATAAAGTGATTTCAAAGCTGTTGGTTACGAGACTTAAAAAAGTTATGGACAATATTGTCTCTGTTACTCAAACGGCTTTTATAGAAGGGCGTAACATTTTGGATGGTGTAGTGGTCCTAAACGAGTTGATTGACATTACAAGAAGAAGTAAGTCTAAGGCGTTGATGCTTAAACTGGATTTTGCCTTAGCTTATGACAAGGTGGAATGGAGTTATTTAACAGATATTATGCAACATATGGGTTTTGGTAGTAAATTTTTGAGGTGGATAGAAGGATCGGTTATGCGCAGCTTCATGTCTGTTTTGGTGAACGGGAGCCCATCCCGTGATTTCATAGTTTCTCGTGGATTACGTCAAGGCGATCCTATTTCTCCATTTCTCTTCGCGATTGCTGCTGAAGGCTTAGCGGTGATGGTGAAAAGAGCTTCTCAGAGTGGTGCGTTCCATGGTATAAAACTCAACTCGGAGGTTTCGTATGAGCTACTACAATATGCTGATGACACGATATTAGTTGGAGATGGCTCCTGGTCGAATCTTTGGGCAATCAAAGCAATACTGAAAGGTTTTTAATTGGTGTCAGGGCTGCATATAAACTACAAAAAAAGCACATTGTATGGAATAGGAGTGGAGGAGAATGTTTTAAAAGCTGCTGAAGTTTTTCTTGGTGTTCATATAGATTCATTCCCTTTCAAATTTTTAGGTGTATATGTGGGGGGAAATCACAGGAAGATTTCCTTTTGGAAACCTGTGGTGCAGAAAATTCAAGGGCGGCTTTCAATGTGGAAAGGGAGAGTTTTATCTATGGCTGGTAGAGCCACCCTCATCAATGATGTTTTAACTAATATACCTATGTATTATATGTCTATGTATTTGATGCCAAGGAAAGTTATTAAGGTTATTACTAGCATCCAATGTCGTTTTCTGTGGGGGGGATCTATGCTGGTTAAAAAAATCCCTTGGATCAGGTGGAATGAAGTTTGTAAGGAGAAGGAAGATGGCGGATTGGGTGTAAAACATGTTAAGTGGTTTAATGTAGCTTTAATGTCAAAATGGGTTTGGAAGATGTTAACTCTAAAAAGAAGGATATGGCAAGGTATTTTAGAGGTTAGATATGTGGAATACAAGGCTGATTTGCTGATAGGGAGCTTGCCGGAATATAGTTTTATGCCTTCATTGTGGTGGTGGGATTTATTCCTGATTTGGAAGTTGTATGGTACAGGTGGTTTTACCTCTCATATAAAATATGAAATTGGCTGTGGTGAAAATTTCTTCTTTTGGTTATTCAAATGGTGTGGAGAGGAATCATTAGCAGTCACATTTCCTAGGTTGTGGGAGGTAGCTTGTAATAAGAAGGGCTGTGTTATGGAGTTTTACAATGATATTGCAGGTTCAGTGGTGTGGAATTTGGATCTGATTTCCAGCTCTGCAACCGGCAGCATGTCGCGGGATTGGTGTGAACTGTATAATATCTTACCTGTTGATTGGAGGCTAACCGGAGAAGATAATGTCAGTTGGGTGGGGGGAGGAGAAGACTATTACACAGTTGGATCGGGATATGGTTTGTTGTTAAAAGCCTACTGTTTGTAGCAAAATCAGCTTAATATGGGAGAAGTCTGTAAATTGGTCTGGTGTTCTTCTGCCCAGCCGAAAATTCAGATGTTTGGGTGGAGGTTGTTTCGAGATAGGTTGGCTACGGCGGATAATTTACGTAAAAGACGCATAGAGAGGAGTAATATTGATTTGTCTTGTCCTTTCTATCATGGAGAGAAAGAGAGTCTACTGCAGCTGATTTATTTGTGCCATAATGCTAAGAAGATTTAGAATTTTGTGGAGAGTTGGTTAGGAATTGTTATTGGAAACCATGAATCATTATTAGATATGTTGCAGCATTGGACTCAAGTACTGTTGGTGAAGAATATATCAATCAAAAATGCAGTTGGTCTTTGGTTGACTATAGGATGGGGATTATGGTCAACAAGGAACAATATTGTGTTTAATGGTGAAGAGTGGGATTGCGATTCTATAAAAAGGAGAATCATTTTGTATACATGGTGGTGGGTAGGAAAACGGATTAATGAGAGATATACTTGTAATTATTATGATTGGACCAATTACCCTTGTGAATTTTTGTAACATCACTTGGGTTGAGTTGGTAATTTTGTAGATGGGTTGGATACACCTTTTTGTATCTTGTTGGAATATAATTTTCGCTTAGTAAAAAAAAAAAAATCTTCTATATTTGGTTGGGTCGACATCATCTATAATAGGTTAGGTTGACATCATCTTCATAGTAATTTATGTTTTGTTAGTTCATAGTAATATATCAATATTTTTTGTTTTTAATAAATATATAAAGTTTAATGTCAGAGTCACATTCAAATATGTGTAATATTTATAAAATTCATATTGAATAGATAAAAGTTATTTTTTTATATACTAAAAAGAAAATTTTCAACATAAATAAACATTATGTTTTTATATATTTAGATATTTTTAGGTGATAAATGTTTTTCTTTTAAAAAATTGGTGTCTTGTAACTTTGAGCTTGAACTTGGTTGTTTTAATTAAATTTTTACATAATGATAAAGTTTTATTTTTGGCTTATATCGAGGGCCTTTCAACTTATACAATAAAAAAAATATTTTAAGTTTTGTAATTTTATAAAGTAAAAACAAAAAGAATTTATACACATTATTTTAAAAATAAATTTATCAAAAAATTTTCAAAATTTTCACATTCTAATAAAAATAAATTGAGCAAAATCTTATTACTTATTATATAAATGTAATTACATAAAACTTAATCAAAATTCATTCGCTATATATTAAGAAATTGATATAAAAATCAATAACATAGACAATAAAATCAAAATTTGTTTCTAATTTTTATCGAAAAACTTGACAATTTGTTTTGTCTTGTCATTTTGTCTTTTATGTTTCTCTCTTATTTTTTTCTCTCAAATTAAAAGTTTCTATAAATTCTTTAAACACTAAACTCTCATTGACGCGAATACAGATTCAACATCGAAAATACGGTTTCAATATCTGAAGCGAATACAACGTCAACAATAGGAATTTTAATCAACTTATACGAAGATAATCTCGTGTGACTAGTCAGAGAAATAACGAAAGTCTTGACGGCAAATAAATTGTAGCTTGGAGTATGTTTAGGGTTTAATATAATAAATTTAGGACAATGTTTATGATTTAGGATTAAATGTAATTAATTATGTACGTTATTTTATATTAATGTATTGTGTGAATGAAAAATACTATTACCTCCGTTCTTTTTTATAAGAGACAACTCACTTTTTAGGTTCATTGAATAATCAATGTATTTGGTCAGTTTTTAGACTAGATACATTGATTATTGAATATACCTAAAAAGTAAGTTGTCTCTTATAAAAAGGAACAGAGGTAGTAATAATATTTACTCATTTATGTTAATTGAATCTGGTTAATTTTAAATTAAACAAATTACATTTGCAATTAAAGCAATAAAAATACTGTATATTTTATAAAATTAATATGTTCGTATCATTTTTATGTTTTAATTAATGTTTTAAAAATCGGACTGGAGATCGAACCGGTCAAACTTACGGTTTAAAGTTCACTTGGTTAAACCGGTTAATAATACGGTCGAACCGTTTATTAATAAATTAATAATATGAAACTAAATTTCATAGATATGTCATACATTATTATATGTTTTCAATTTTATAAAACAAATATTTCAAAAATCCATTACAAATTTAATACAACACTATCAATGATACATGACATTAACATAGTTCTACACTTCATTTCAACCATCATTTAAGAATGTTTTGATCAAACTAAAGAATTACAACAAAATAAATTAAACTAATTCAAACCAAAATTAAAATAATAAAATATAATAACTAAAATAAAGTTCAAATAATTAAGAATACCTAAATTAAATAAGATAGAATACCAAAATATAAATAATACGATATACTTCATTAAACAACAAAAAATCGAATTTGAGTTGAACTACGACAAACAAGTCGTAATAGACAACGGCGAAAAATATTGACTTGAACGACAATCAATAGAGTTGGATATTGTGACTATGTTTGAAAGAGACGGCATAATAATGATGGAGTGTGCTATACTGGAGTAACAAAACTTAGAAGTTTGTGTGGTTGTAAAAAACACATGGAATTCGTTTTTGTGATTGGGGAATGTATGTTAAGTTTTGATATTAACATATTAAAATTTATAATTTTTTTTTTTAAATGGCCAAAATTTGATGATTTTTTTTGAACCGGGCAGTTTTACAAAACCGGCTCCGGTTCTTTGGTTCGAATGATTTTGAACGGTTCAATCCGGTTTTTTCGATTTAACCCCGGTTTTGACCCACTAGCGGTTTTAAAAGGTTGACCCAACCGGATTCATCTCTGGTTCCCAGTCCAACCGGTTGAACCGGCCGGTTCGGTCCGGTTTTTAAAACATTGGTTTTAATAAATAACGATTCCAATAACGACAACAAATTTTTATGTTCAACCTTTTGATATTAACTCTTATAAAAAGAATATTAAAATGTTATATTCATAATCATATTATTTTGAAATCACAAAAATGTTATGATATTACCAACCACTAATTATTTTTATTTTCTACAAACTCCATCAAATGAATATTTAAAATAGAAAAAAAGTGATTTTTTATAGAATTTTTCTTAATCTCTAACTACATTTTCTAATTCTAACATACAAATAAATATAATAAAAAAAAAGAAATAAAATAATTGAGATCGAAAGTAAGAAACATATCAAAAGTTTTTATAAAAATATATTTACAAATCAAAATGAATACAAAGGATTAAATATTAGAAAATATTAATACGATGATTCGTCTGATGTAACCTGCCATATAAATAGAGAAGTAGTAGAAAAACACAATTTTCTTTGAACCATAAAGGAAAAGAGAAACACTAATGCAAAAAACAGTCTTTAAATCAAACATTTTAAATCACATGCTATCCACTTGATTTAAAACTCTAAAAATCTAGCTAGGACACAGAGGGTACATTAATATTTTTTAGTGGATAAAATTTAGTCAATTAATCTGATTTAAAAATAATTTTTTGATAATAATAAAAAAGCAAGTTTCCTATCTTCTCCCAAAAACATAAATTATTTCCTCTTTTTTCATTTCACAAAAGCTCTAAACAATTTCCTCCTCACTTTCTCTCTGCGATGAACAAACCCTAAACAATTTCCTATTCACATTGTTGTGGTTTCACTTTCTCTCTCTGAGACGAACAAACCCTAAACAATTTCCTTCTCACTTTCTCTCACGGCGGAGAAACAAACCCTAGACTTACTTTTCACTTTTTCTCTCTATGAAGACGAACCTGCTGCTTCATTTTTTGTCGACTTTCAGAGTTCCAAATTCTCCAGCGCAGCTTCTGTTCATACTTTCCAAGGTTAGTTCAGATCTTGATCCTTTTCAGAATTAATTTAGCTTTTTTTTTTAATAAGCAAGATTAGTGGTATATATATTAAGGAATCTCAAGGGGGATCCAACCCATATACAAGGCAAGGCCTATTTCTAAAAAAAATCAAGGCCTACAAAAATCTAGAGGGGCATTTACCCATGCATAATAATTACAGTTAAGTGCATTTTTGTGTTTTTTACCAATCCACCACCAAGAATAAATGACTATACGATTGGTAATCGTATCTACATCCCAAAACTCGTCTCTGAACATGTTGTTGTTCCTAGACGACCATATGACCCAACAAACTATTAACCAAAAACCCCTAGCAATACCTACACTAAAAGAGTTTTGGGTACACCCATTTATCCAACATAGAATATGGTTCGAAATATCTCCTACGCAAAATTCCGCGACGTCCAGCCAAAGGAATATGTATTTCCAAACACGGTTTGATTTGGAGCAGTGAAAGAGGAGATGTTCAGCATTTTCGTCCACTAAAAAACATAATGGGCAAACCTTTTCATTAATATTCGTAACAATTCCTCTTCGAGCCAAGTTGTCGCGTGTAGGTAATCTATTAAGCATTAGTCTCCAACCGAATACTTTCAATTTAAGTGGAGCAACGACAAGCCAGTTCAATCTCAACGCAGATTTGACATCCTCTGCGGCAGCCGGAACTATGCTACTCTCCTTTTCCTGCAATAAAGAATATAAGGACGAAATAGAGAAAATAGATGTGTGGCCGTATGTCCAAATAACCGTATCATGCATATCTTCGTCCACATTATGTTCCTGCAGCACTTCAAGTAGTTTATCATGTTGCAATTTGATATCTTTCTGCAAGATTTGGTGTGAGAATTTAATATTCCATTTCCATATGCCATCCTCCCAGGAACCATTATCTATAATTCTGCTATATTTATTTTCTGCTAAAGACCATAATCCAGGAAAGTCAGCAGCCAAGGTACGGATTCCTGCCCATCGAGATGTCCAGAAGGGAGTAAGTTCACCGTTTCCAGGTTTATGAGTAATCAATCCATCTTCTTGATTAATCCACAAAATGAAGACACTTGGACAAGATCTCTCCACCATGTTGACGGAGGAACACGAGACTTGGATAAAACAGAGCTATAAAGGTCTTGTAGGTAATTGGGATACCTGCTATGAATTAATCCTCTCCATAACCTGTCCTTCTGAGATAGAATCTTCCAAGTCCATTTGAACATTAGAGCTGCATTAAACAATCTTAAATCTTTAACTCCTAACCCGCCTTCTTCAACAGGTTTGCAGACCAAGTTCCACCGGACCCAAGAAATGCCTTTTTTCACCACAGAACCCTTCCACAGGAATCGCTTCTGAATGGATGTTAATAACTTAATGACTTTAGTTGGGACTCTGAAGAACGACATATAGTGAATTGGAATATTTGCCAATACAGAGTTGGTCAGTGTTACTATGCCTCCCATAGAGAGAAACCTTCCTTTCCACGAGTTTAACCTTGCACGAACCATATTAATCAAAGGTTTCCAAAAGGAAACCAATCTATGGTTGCCGCCTATTGGAATGCCGAGGAACTTAAATGGGCAGGCTGAGACTTTGCAAGAAAGAAAATTTCCGGCAGCCGATAGAACTATGTCATCCACACTAAAGCCAAATAAGGAGCTTTTTCTAAAATTAATCTCAAGGCCAGAAACAAGGTGAAAGCCTTTAAGGATTGCCTTGATAGCCAAGATATTACTCATTGAACCATCTCCAAGGATAATGGAGTCATCTACGTACTGTAGTAGATGAAAGGAGATGTTCGGATCCACCTTGAAGCCTGAGAAGATGCCACTGTCAACTGCTCTTTTCATGAGGACTGCAAGACCTTCAGCAACAATAGTAAATAAAAAAGGGGCTAGAGGGTCACCTTGTTTGAGCCCTCTAGAAACTCTAAAGTCTTTCGTAGGGCTCCCATTCACCAAGACAGATGTAAAACTGTTGAAAACCCCGTTATCCATCCACCGCATCCATTTATCTCCAAATCCCATGTATGTCATAACATCACGCAAGTAATTCCAGTCCACACCGTCATATGCTTTACTAAAATCAACCTTCAACATTAGTAGCTCTTTCTTGGTACGTTTTGAGAAATCAATAACCTCATTCAAAGTCACCACCCCATCAAGTAAATTTCGGCCCTCGATGAATGTCGTCTGAGTTTGTGAAATTACGCTTCCTATTTTGTTCCTGAGTCTGTTAGCAAGGATCTTAGCTACCACTTAAACCGAGCTAATCAGGGAGATTGGCCTACATTCATCAAGGTTCTTTGGGCTACCGTTTTTAGGAACGAGGACAAGAAATGAGGATATAAGAACCTTGTGCAGATACTCACCTTCGAAGAACTCCAAAATGCATTTTACAAAATCATGACTGACTATGCTCCAACATTTTTTAAAGAACTCAAAACTATAACCATCCGGACCTGGGCTGCGATCCCCTGCGCAGTCAAAAACAGCCCTTCTAACCTCAGTTGGATCAATTGGTTGTTCAAGCTCTATACTGTCCTGTTCAGATAACCGTTTGAATCTAGAACTTCCAATAGGTGGGAAAGGTCTCCTTGCCTTGCTGAATCTTTTTTGGAAGTGATGTCTAACCGCTGACTTAACACATTCGACGTCCTCGACATATGAGCCATTAACCCATACTGAAGGAATCGTGTTCTGATATATCCTTTTCTTTAACGCAGCATGAAAAAACTTTGTGTTGAGATCCCCTTCCTCACTCCATTTCATTCGAGACTTCTGCTTAATAATACTTTCTTTGATTCTTAAACTTTTCCATAAGGTATCTTCAGCATTATTCCTCTTGTTTAATTGCTCTGTATCAACACTGGCTTGCTCTTTATCGAATAAGCCTTCAACTTCATTTATTACATCAGTATCCAGAGAAATTCTTGTATCTACCCATCCAAAAATGTTGGCATTCCACCATCTGATTTTCTCTCTTAGGCATTGTAGCTTCCAGGACAGAATGAAAGTAGGCTTCCCAGATATATCAAGCTCAGCCCACTCTTTCTTAACAAAAGGGATAAAATTCGAGTGTTCGAACCAGCAAGATAGAGTTTTGAAAGGTTTAGGTCCCCAGTTTGTATTTTTAACAGAAATCCAAACTGGCCTATGGTCAGAAACATCTCGATCTCTAATCTTCTAGCTAACCATATTCCAGTCGTTAAGGAGACCGTGTGATACCAAGAATCTATCAAGCCGGCAGCACATCTTGCCTTTTGATCTAAACCAGGTATACATTAAGTTTGATAGAGGCAAATCCACACAGCCACTCAAATTAATGAACTCAGCAAACTCTTCCATATGTCTTCTATTATGACTGGTACATCCTAGCTGTTCACTTGAGTTTTTGATTGAGTTGAAGTCCCCACCAAATAACCATTCACCAGGTTCTAAGCTTAATTTTAGGCTTAAAAGTTTAGACCATAATTCTCTTTTCTCGGCAATGCTGCAAGGTGAGTAAATATTAAAAAGGTAACAATTTCTACCTCTCCAATTCACCTGCAAACCAAGGAACCCTTTACCTCTATAACTACATAAAGGTTCCAAAGCACATTATTTCCATATAGTTAGGATACCTCCAGAGAGGCCCTCAGAATATATAGCCGACCATTGGCATGAACTACTGCCCCAAATGCTATGTACCAGATCATCAGCCATAGATGTACATTTGGTTTCCTGAAAGAAACATATCTCCGCACCTGCCTTATGTATAGTAGATCTAATTTTCTTCCTTTTTAAGCTACTCCCGCATCCTCTAACATTATATGTGATTATGTTCATGTATGACCGTTAGCAGCCACCAACTTCACTTTTTTTGACTTTCTATCCACGACTTCTAAATTTCGTAGAATGGATTTGAAGACCTCGTCATCTTCTTCGGCCTCTATCCCAAGTGATTTTATGGTACTCCAAACTCTGGCTGGAAGGCTTTATAGTTTCTTCTTAATTCTAGTATTACTCTTCATAAAGCTAGAGTCACCAATGGAATTGTCAATAGAGCCTACTTCCATATGAGCACCTTCAGCCGAACCTTTATGCTTATTTTGTGGAGAAAAGGATTTGGCGTATGAACTTTCAACCTTCAGTAGAGTGGCGTAATACGAAGGATTAAAAGGAATTTTTATCCTTTGGTAAATGTCGTCCATAAGCTTCTTTTTCTTAGAGGCAGAAATCTCCCCCACACTATTCAGCCCCAGAGATCCTTGCCCCTCATTAGGCACAACACCTTGAGCCTCACAAATATCTTCTTCTGAGTCTTTAGAGTTTCCAACTACTTTTTTCTGACCAACCAACATAAGAGTCTTGTTCTCAGCTAATCTCTTATGTGTGTCGATAGTGCAAGGTACGTAATCAGGCGATGAACAATGTGGTTCCTGACTGCCTTGGCGACTAAAGTAACCCTCCACATTTGGATGACAGCCCTGCCTGACATCATCTTGAGATACTCCCACAACACCCTGATCACACAAGAAATCTGTCTGTTGGGCATCCCCGATTTCACCCTCTTCTGTATTGGAATCTGAGGTTTTGGATAAGCTGCTAAGCACTTTTGAGGAGTTGTCCCAGAACCTCAATTCTTCATCCGAGCCAAGGTTAGACTCCACTATCTCAGAGCTTTCTTCATCAATTCTAGAGCCTTTGAAATGACGTTGATCCCTTACATAAGGGCTAAACGAATCCTCTACTATTTTGATTCTATATGTGTTGTTATTGACATCCACGTTAATTACTTCATTTAAATTCATGGAAAATTTCGTACTTATCAGTATTCGAGCAACGTCGAATCTCGCCTGTTTCTGTGTATCCTCATCCATCCTAATGAAAACGCCAGTAGTAGCAGCAAGGAATTTAAAAAATATCTCACACCAAACGTGACACGGGAGCCCGTAGATTTTTACCCACGTTAGGCGTTCCTGGTCCACATCAGAAGGAGACCAGGGGTGAATATCAGAAAACCACCTAGGAATCCACTCTTTTTCTTCTTCTATCAGCTTTTTGATGTCCCCAGGATTATCTTCTTCTAGCAAGACAAGGTTGGTCCCCATTGGTGTAATCTTGATGTTAAAGAAACCTTCCATCTGAAAAGCCTCCTTAAGTTCCAGGGTTGACCCTGGTCTATCCAAAACTCCAGCAAATGCTTGTTCGAATCTCTCTATTTCTTCACCTGAGACATTGAAACTTAGATGTTCGAAATTAGATTTATCTGCAAGAAGAACTTGTTTAGCAGTTATCTTTGACCGACCATTGGCACCTTTGGAAATCTGAGCGTAGGAGGACCCATTACCATACCAACGTCTACCTGCAGGTTTTTGATGGGGGATGTCAGCAGTCTTCTTAGGGGGGCCTTCGTTCATCTTATTCATAGCTCCATCAACAATCTTCTCTTCTATTTTAAATATTGGTAAGTTAACAAACATCTTTTTTCCATTAATGACAATGTTGTCGAGTTTAATGGTGAGAAGATGTTCGTCGTCAACTTTTCTGAACCTAACGAAGCCAAACCTTTTACCCCTAATATTCGTCCTTCCCGGAATAAACACTTCTACAACCGATCCATATTCTTTGAAGATTTCGAATAACTGTTTAGCTTCAAATGAATTAGGGATTTCTGTAAAGAAAAATGAGGAAGCTTCTTTCTGATCTTGTTCAGTACCTTTGTCCTTACTACACCTCCAAATAGATCTTCTGGCGATCTTAGGCCGCCA
Source organism: Lathyrus tuberosus (assembly GCA_022829125.1). Classification (NCBI taxonomy): domain Eukaryota; kingdom Viridiplantae; phylum Streptophyta; class Magnoliopsida; order Fabales; family Fabaceae; genus Lathyrus; species Lathyrus tuberosus. The sequence goes on from JALAZF010000530.1 coordinate 3,691,136, forward strand.
TTCTTTCTTTTTTTCGGCCACCTCCCAAGCTCCATTTTGGAAACCATAACCGGAGTTAGCAACCATCACTGTGCTGGGTAAAACGTTCCCCAAACACCAGATCTTGGTACGAAAACAAGAGATAACACCTCCCCAAAAGAAACAGAATATGGATTTAGTTGCCACAAAGTTGCAGGGCCCCCTGAGAAAAATAGACCCTAAGGGAGGAAGGTCCCTAACCCTAAGGCTAGGACTTTAAACCAAACCCTTAGAAATCTAATCAAGACATCCCCAAAACCGGATGGAAACCGAAATCCAGAGGTGGTAAAGTAAAGAGAGTAAGGGGGGATGGTGTTAATGTTAAGAGGTGCAACACAAGGACTTCCCAGGAGGTCACCCATCCTAGTACTACTCTCGCCTAAGTACGCTTAACTGCGGAGTTCTGATGGGATCCGGTGCATTAGTGCTGGTATGATCGCACCTTAATTTAGATTTAGTTTCCATTAGTAGAGAGGAATTTATGTGTTGTCATTGTTGTTGCATTCAAACTCTACTTAATGAGTCTTTCTTTTTTTAAGGTATTTAAAAGGTTACTTAATGAAAGTTTGCTTCTTTGAGTCGGTGAAGTTTTTTTTGAATCCGTTTGTTTCATAAATTGAGAATTTGCTTTGAAATTGGTGAAGCTCAACCTTGCACAACATATCTTTATGTTAATTTATCCATTTATAGTGTCTAGAATTGGGTTTCAAGTTTCATTTTGAATTATTTTTTTACTGTTTTTTGTCAAGAAAGATTAGTGGGTTGTTAGGAATTTTAATTTATGATTCGTTTGACTATTGAGTTCAATTTGGCAGTTGGATTTTTGGTTTTGTATTGATTTTCTCTTTCTACTAGATTTTGTTAGGAGATAAGCAGGGTATTGTTAGTAACTGGAATTTGTGTTCTTACTGTTGTTGTTGTAACAATAACAAATTCAACGATATATTTAGATTCCTATAGTGCAATAAGAGAATTATGTAATAGAGAGAGAAAATAAACAAACGTGTGAGATTTTTTGGAAGCCATTTTGAATTCTTTAGGCTAGTGTGGCTATCCCACCACAGATAATACAAGCGTCTGCACTTAGATTGTGACAAGGTAGCCATAACTAAGGGGATTTTTATTTGGCAAAAACTTGATATTAGTGTTGTTCTTATTTGAGACTCTTCAATTTTGTTTTGTCATTTCTTTTACCAAACATATTGCATATAATAACCAGGTCTAGGTTCATTAGAAACTCAACTTTACTCCCATGTATATAAGAAAATTATAAACTCTTTCAACAGTGATGTTTTACTATTCCCTGTCAAATTGAACACAACTCAAGTTTATGACTTGGGGGCTTCTTATTTTTAAGATTCTTTAACTTCAAACAATTTGATATATCAAAAGCAACTGCAAGAAAGAGTTTATACAAAAAAGAAAAACTTTTTAAACTAAAAGGGTGTGATCATAACATCCATATTGAAGATGAAAAATCATGTCACAAATTGCAAAAACAAGGTTCCAAATTGTACCAATGTCGTCTTTGAAGTGAGATATTAACAATATAATGTAGGGTGTCAGTTGTAACCCAACAAATGTAGTAAAAATGACACAACATAAATCAATTCTTTTGTTTTAGACAAAGATGATTATTATTATTATTTTGGCTAAAATACAGTTTTGGTCCCCCTGTTTGTCAAAATTCACAGTTTTGGTCCCCCTGTTTTTTTTTTAACAGTTTTGGTCCCCTACCCCAATTTTGGCCCAAAAAAAATGATGAACAGTAACTTGTCCGTACATGTCCGTACATGAACAGTACACGTCCGTACATGAACAGTGAGGGGTGGGGGACCAAAACTGTTAAAAAAAAAAACAGGGGGACCAAAACTGTGAATTTTGAAAAACAGGGGGACCAAAACTGTATTTTAGCCTATTATTTTTTATATATAATAATTTATAATAATAATAATAATAATAATAATAATAATAATCACGATACAGTATCCTCTAAGTAAGGGATCCGTGTGAATGTATAGTAACAGTGTCCACCACCACAAGTTCCATAATCATGATTATTTTTAAATTCCTAAATGGGGTTTTTGGTTTTGGATTGGTTTTCTCTTTCTGCTCAGTTTTGTTAGGAGATAAGTGGGGTGTTTTTGTAAAATGTGTTATTGGTTGCTATAATTTAATTTGAAAGTTCTTGTGAATAATAGAAGAGAGAATTTACATTTCCAAAATCTGTTAAATGTAGTTTATAGGTGTTAATCTATTGAGAGCTGTTTGTGGGTGCTATAATTTACATTGCAAACTCTGTTGACTCACAACTCTGTTTGTGTAGTTTTGTTTCTTGTGTGGTGGTGTTTTCGTTTGATGATATTGGTTGAACTTGTTGAATTCTTTAAGAGATGTGCTTTTTAGTGTGATGTGCACTAGTTATGTAGTCTTGCTATATTATGAAAATCTTGTAACTTGTCATCTCAATGAGAGTATCTATTAAACAATAAATTTAGGATATTGTGTTTTATGAATAAATTTAGGACATTATAACATGATTGGTTAATTGATAGCTGCTATTGTGTGTTCTACTACTGCTATAGCAGTTGCGTTTCTTGTTAGTCCGATGTCACACCCCAAATTTTGAATACCAAGATTTCCCATCATTGTGAGAATCATCACCACAATATGGATGTACCATCATGCCTCATCAATCTCCTCAAAGATGGGTGAACATTCACTACAATTGAGACTTAGGGTTTCAAGCCCTCTCAGAGCACTTAGATAAATGATCAATCAAGAAATGACATGATCTTTAACTTTTCTAACCTCTCGAACACCTATAAGGGATCAAGAGGACTCCCACATCAAGAATCAAGCACAAGGTTGCAACATTCCAAGTGGATCAAGCCTCGAGATCGCCAGTGTCACCAAATTAGGGTTTTGGTCGACCAAGGCCTCCAGATGGAAATTTTTACTCTGGGCATGAGGCAATGCTTCAAAGAACATCCCAAGATACTCCAAGGGACCTCATGGGCCAAATCATCAAGTCAATTTAGCCTCAGGGGATGCATTCATAAAAAATCAGGAATTAGGGTTTCTTGACCTAATTCACCCCTAAGTTGACTTTTGGAGAAAAGTATCAGCCAAGACCTCAAGACATGATTTGAGGGCCTCAAATACACTACATTGATCCATTTGAAATAATGGATTGATCCAAGAAGCTTGATCACAAGTTTCAATTTCATCTGGACCACAAATAGGGTTTTGAAGGAAAAGTCAACTGTATCTTTGACTTTTGACCAAGACATGCTCCCAAACCTTGGGACATGATTCAAGATACCCTAAAAAACCTATGGAATTTATCCATTAGGTTTGAATTAGGTCAAGAACTTGATTGCACAAAGGATCGCACAGTTTGGATTTAATCTGACAAAAAGTCAACTGTGCACAAAATCAAGTTTGACTTTTTGGAATTTTTCACAAATATGGTTCCTCTAAGTCAAAAACAATCTTAATGTATGATATTGATCATCATCCATCAAGAAAAATCAAGAAAAGTGAGGTTTCTTGCAAAACGGGCAACCATGAGAAACCAAAATTTTTCTAAGTTATGGAACAAAAGTGGTTTTGTACCTACTTTGCAAGGTCATAACCCCTAAACCACAAGGCCTTTTTCTTCCATCCAAAGCTCAAATGAAAGCTCATCTTAGATACTTCAAATATGTCAACTACATCTCATTCCAAATCCTCATGGATTCTGAGTTATGGATTGATCAAAATCACAAAAACATGAAAATGACAACTTTTCCAACACTTAGTGAAATTTTCAATAAGTCAGAATCTGCCTTACTTTTCCAAAATGTAGGGACATTTTTCACCTTGATCCAAGTTAAACCAGGTCCTTTGGTGAACATCAAAGTTGAAGTATGCCATGAGGGCTTTCCAACAAGTACAAGATCATCTCCAAATTCAATTTGAGTAGGGAGATACAACCCTTGGAACATGGCATTATGGACTGATTTTTGCAAGGCAGATTTGTACATTTTTGCTTGATTTGGCCAAATCAGATAACTCCAAGCCTTGTCATCCATTTGGACACATCAGAGGATAACATCCAAAAGAAAAGATCTGATCCACAAGCCTCCCAAGTCCAAGGAACTACATGTAGCCATAAGTGCCCTAAAAAGGCTAAAAAGGTGCCAAGACTCCAATTTTGTCTCCAAGCCTTCAATGGATGCATCAAGGTGGCATGGACTGAGACATACCTAACTGAATGAGTCAAGATTCAGCTCTGAATCAAAGGACCATAGGCATGTGCCCTAACCTCAAGTCAATGGCTAAAGGAGATTAAAGATTCCTTTTGCTACAATTGGCCAAGGGACTGTCCAAGTTGCCATTCACTATTGATGCCAAAACAAACTTGTTGCATTATAAATAGACCTCAATTCTGATCAGTTTGAGTACACAAAAGCACTACAACACTTGCTTTCCTCAAAATCTCTCTCTTTAGGCCAAAATCCCTTCTTTTGCAAATCATCTCTGAGTTTTTGAGTTAGAGAGCAATTCCACCACAGCTCATGATCCAAACACATCCAATGTATCATATCTAAGCTGTTCAAACACTCACCCTTGATCTAAAACCAAATTAGAAAGTCAACCTCCAAAACCTCAAAATTTGACTTTTCTCCATTTTTCAAGCCATGTCTTGATTCAGTCACTTCCAAAACCAAACCAGGCCTCAAACACACTCCAAATATCATCCTCAAACTGTCCTAATTAGTTTCCCTCATCTGGAACACCATTTGAGAGAGTTACTATTTTGGTCACTTTTGCCACTTTTGCAAGAAAGAGCCTATACTTGTTCCTGAGGATTCCAGCTGGTTTTGATCATCCTAAAAGCTTTTAAGGGATCAATCAAGAGTGTCTAAAGCATTGGATTACTTCTGGCACAATGAACTTGACAGTTAGCACAAGGAGCTCCAAGAGGTAAGCGCATCACAACTTGAACTCTCTAAATCACGCATTTCTTTGAGGTCCATTGATCATGGACCCCTCATACATATCATATATGTTGTGTTTGAACCAATTTACTATGCTATAGCTGCCTTTATGATGAGATAGCATAGAACATGCAAATTTAGGCCTATTTTGAAATCACTATCGGATTTTAAAATAGGGACATTTTCTGAAAATTCCAAGGCACCAATGGAATCCTCATGAAATTCTAGGCAGGATACAACTAAATTTTGTCCAAATCCATGGAGAAATGAGGAAGTTAGAGCCTTCACGCAAGAGGCCTAAAATCAGGCCTTGCCTTGGGCAAGGGCCAGGCATGGCGCCTTGGCCAGGCCTAAAACAAGGCATCACATATATATTCATGGGGTGGTTTTGATACACTAATGTATCACCACCCCAGTGGTAGCACGCATGTATGTTTGGCTGAGAGGTCGTGGGTTCAAGACCCACCCAGACCATTTTGTCATTTTTCCATATTTTGCTATTTTTCACATTCTTATGGTTTTTGTTTAATTAATTCCAAATTTAATTTCTCTCTCAATTTTAATTATTTTTTATTGGTTCTTATTTTGAAAATTCCCAAAAATGTTAAAATATTTTATTCCACAAAAATTTCACAAAAATATTATTTATTTCATATATTTAATATTTTTGTAAAGAATTATGTTTTATTTTTTTTTAACATTTAAAAATATTTCTTTCTCTTGATTTTGCAAATTCAAATGGTTTTCAAATCATTCTATGAATGAAACATGATTTTTCAAACATTATTCCAAGATCACAACTTGTCTTTCACACATGTTTGATAATTTTGATCATTTCAATTGAATTTTTATTCAATTAAAATGCATTTAAAAATCAAATTAGGGTTTTGATCATTTTCACCCTCACAAATCTTTTTCAAAACACTTTGGGTCTCTAATAGAGTGTAAGACCCATCTCTTGTAAATATAAAACCTTTTTGGGCCTCAGTTATTGTATAAGTCCTGATACGATCTTTTAAAATAATGGTGCGGTTGTTGTTTTTTTATCTGGGCCTCCTCTTGTGTTATAAGTCCCATCTTTCTTTTTTTAAAATACACTTTGGGCCTCTAATAGAGTGTAAGACCCAACTCTCTTTTGTACATAAATAATTTTGGGCCTCAGTCATTGTATAAGCCCCAGTACAATTTTAAAAAACAACGGTGCAATCACTGTCTTTCCATGGGTCTCTCCTTGAGTATGAGCCCCAATAATCTTTTTAAAACAACTTTCCCTTTTTATTTAGGTTCAAATTCGTAGTTGTAATCAAAACTTTCTTTAATTTCTTGAACAACTAACCATACAGCTGTTACAATGGAAGCTTGTTAACCTGTAAGTTTTAAACAGCTTTCTTTTACATACTTGCACATATATATATTTGTTTGTGCTGGAAGCTTGCTCACCTGTAAGTACTGCCGCCCTCTTTTTACATACAGTATATCACCACTAGAAAACTGTGTTTTAGAGTCGGCTATTTGCAAACGCTAAAGTATAAAAAACGGACGCTAACATGTTTTTAGCGTCGGTTTAGAGTCAGTGTCGGGCCTAGGATAAAAGGTGCGAAGCTAATAGGTAGCGTCGGCTTACACTAACCGAGGCTAAATAGCGTCGGTTAAACCGAGACTAAATGGACACTAAATTAGCCGACGCTATATTGTTTCAAAAGCATGGAAAGTCAACGATTATGCTTAGCGTTGAACACCCCGAATCTAAAGTCAACACTACGCCAAAAATATGATTAGACAGCACCAAAAAGACAGCGGTTTTATGCAAAAGTGCTGCTAAAAAGAATAAAAAAATTTCGCTAAAAAAAAGTGTCTTAAAAGAAATGCTTTAGAAAGCGCTTTTCAAAAGCGCTGTAAAAGAATGTAAAAGAGTGCCACCCTAGACAGCGCTTTCCAAAAAGCGCTGCTATAGGTATAACTTTAGAGAGCGCTTTTAAAAAGCGCTGCTATAGGTATCACCTTAGAAAGCGCTTTCAGAAAGTGCTCTAATAGGGCTCAATTTCTTTTCACTTTTGAAAGCGCTTTCTAAGGAAAAGCGCCCTCCAAAGTCATTTACTAATTAAAATATAAAACAATTCTAAACATTTTCAGAGACAGCGCTGTATTTGTTGTTTGGCACAATTATACTGAAAAACATCAAGAATCACAAAAAATGGCAAAAGGGGGAGTCGAACCCACGCCCTTTAGGTAGGGAAAGGAATTTTAAATTATATTAATATATCAAATTATATTTAATATATTTAAATTATATATTTTAACTTATTTAAATTATATTTAATATATATAAATTATATTAATATATAATTTAAAATATATTAATTTAAAATATACTTTAAATTATATTAATATATCAAATTATATTTAATATATTTAAATTATATTAAATTATATTTTAATTTATTTTAAATTATATTTTAAATTATTCAAATAATATATTTAAATAAATATGTTTTAAATACAAACATTTTAACTTATTTAAATTATATTTAATATATATAAATTATATTAATATATAATTTAAAATATATTAATTTAAAATATGCTTTAAACTATATTAATATATCAAATTATATTTAATATATTTAAATTATATTTAAATTTATTTTAAATTATATTTTAAATTTTTCAAATAATACATTTAAATATATATGTTTTAAATACAAACATTTTAACTTATTAAATTATATTTAATATATATAAATTATATTAATATATAATTTAAAATATTTTAATATTAAATATACTTTAAATTATATTAATATATCAAATTATATTTAATATATTTAAATTATATTAAATTATATTTTAATTTATTATAAATTATATTTAAAATTATTCAAATAATATATTTAAATATATATGTTTTAAATACAAACATTTTAACTTATTTAAATTATTTTTAATATATATAAATTATATTAATATATAATTTAAAAAATAATTTAAATTATATTAATATATCAAATTATATTTAATATATTTAAATTATTTTAAATTATATTTTAATTTATTTTAAATTATATTTTAATTTATTTTAAATTATATTTAAAATTATTCAAATAATATATTTAAATATATATGTTGACACCTTATTTTATATATTTATGGAGTCAGTATAAACAATGGATGAGGGCGTAGTACGACTGGTCAAGGAGGTTTGTATGTTTGTTTGCCATGCTTTGAGTCTGGGGTTCGAATGCCCCTTGCCCCAGACTCATTTTTATATTTTTTGACATTTTCAGGTAAACCTTAGACAGCGCTTTCTAAGGACAAAGAGCTGTTATAAGTCTTCTAAAAATAGCCTTTAGAGAGCGCTTTAGAAAAGCGCTCTCTAAAGTTTAACCATATAATTTAAAATATATTAATTTAAAATATACTTTAAATTATATTAATATATCAAATTAAATTTAATATATTTAAATTATATTAAATTATATTTTAATTTATTTTAAATTATATTTTAAATTATTCAAATAATATATTTAAATATATATGTTTTAAATACAAACATTTTAACTTATTTAAATTATATTTAATATATATAAATTATATTAATATATAATTTAAAATATACTTTAAATTATATTAATATATAAAATTATATTTAATATATTTAAATTATATTAAATTATATTTTAATTTATTTTAAATTATATTTAAAATTATTCAAATATATATTTAAACATATATGTTGACACCTTATTTTATATATTGTAGGTTCTGCCAACTCTATGGTCAACTGATAAAAGTCAATAAAAACCTTTAGCATCCGTCGAGCCGACTCTAAATAGCGTAGGTTCTGCCAACTCTATGGTCAATTGATAAAAGTCAATAAAAACTTTTAGCATCCGTCAAGCCGAGTCTAAATATTCATAAGTTCAGAATATTCATAATTCATAAGCCCACTGTTATGAACACTAAATATTCATAAGCCCGTTAATGCTTGTCTCAATGCATTCACCAAATATTCATAATTCAAAATATGAACACTATTCAAAGTTCAGAATATGGACAAGCTTCCTAATATCGTAACTTTCCAAAAGTTATGCAACCTTCATAATATTGTAAAGTTGATTACAAAATAAAGTAGTCATATCTACAACAAAATAACCCCGTAATAACTCGGAATACATTCAAGATCAAGTCTCAAAACCATACACAAAAAGTAATCACATCCGAGATTAATTTGTTCTACTAAGCGTGCAAGATCAAGTCCCAAAAAACATACACAAAAAGTAATCACATCCGAGATTAATTCGTTCTACTAAGAGTGCAAGATCAATCTTCATCTAATGATTGATCGTCCAAATCATTATCATAATGATGAGGATGTGATCCAATAGTTGAAGCGTCAAATTTCTTCATAAATTCTTTCCAAGCATTCATCTCCATCTCCATCTTCTGTGCAGTTTCGGTAGCAACTTTTGCAGCCTCAGTAGCAGCTTGAATAGCTTTGTTAGCCTCTTGTAATCGAGTCGTTGCAGCCTCGACAATTTGTTCAGCTCTAATTCTAGCTGCTCTTTCAGCTTCTAATGAAATCCCAAACATAGAGTGTTGAGTTTGAGATTGTTGGGTAAAAATTTTTTATCCACATTTTAGATTAATAGCTAAATCTGCCGCGCCATAAACCCGACCACGCTTACGACCCCCAGCAGCCTCTGTCCATAGCTGATTTACACGTTCTCCATCTAACACTTGAACAACATCTCCATAGCCTTCTTCAGTTGGCTGAAGTTCTGCATCAAATTTCTCTTTAAAAGTCTTCTGCACAATAGAAAAAGTAGCTAACATGTTAAAATTAAATGGATTCAAACTTAACATTTGAAACTTCCAAAAATATTCAAAAACATGTTCTGTTTTAATGTTGTTCTGTTTTAATGTTCAACTGTACTATGGCAAGATCCTATTACCAAAAAAGCAACTGACAGCCAAAAGCACACAATTGCACCTTGGCTTCGAGTGAAAATCTGGATTACACAATTCCTAAAACCAATCAACCAATAAGATACAATTGAAATTCAAGAGAAGCTATTAAGCTTCTTCAGTTGGATCATGTAATAATGTGAGTGTACTACTAATTTGAGATATGGCTAATATATATACACATTGTTGGACATCATCTCCAAACCACACCGACAATGAAATTTAAGAACCTCACATGCTTCAAAGTTGGTTATAAATTATAATCCTGTAAGAAAAAGACATTAACATGCAAATACCAGCTACACCATGAACAAAATCACACTGTCTTTCATTTACATTGTACTAGTACTGAAATGAAATGTTGTTCAATCAGGATTAAAAAACATTCCAAAAATATTCCAAAACAGGTCTTCAACAGCAGTATTTTGGTTTCCTTAAAATAAGTTTTGAGAATGTTGCCTTAAACTTAGGTATACTATAGTTTAAGATTAGGAGGAAGGGGTCATAGGATTTACAAGGAGACAAGACCATAAACAAGATCACATGCTATTGTCTTAGAGGTCTTTCGAAAGATTAATTGGTTCTGTTCTGTATTCAATATGATCTCAACGTCTTAAAGTATTTGAGACTTGATCAAATGAGGTTAAAAAGTTCCCATGACAACATAGTATAACTGTGTGGTAACTCTACTTTTCTTAGTATAACTGTGATTAATCTTAGTAAAACCAATTAACAACATGTATAACTGTGAGGTCTCAAAACCATACACAAAAAGTAGAGTTACCACACAGTTAACTTTACTAAGATTAATTGGTACTTTTCTTAGTTATAACAGTGTGAAAACCAAATGAGGTTAATTGGTTTTGTTAATTGGAAAGATCAATAAGATCATATGCTATTGTCTTAGAGGTATTTCCAAAGATTAATTGGTTCTGTTCTGTATTCAATATGTGTTATGTTCTAAATTAAAGTATTTGTTAATTAATTTATTCAATATCAATCGGTTCTTACAAAATTCTGATACATTAGTTGGTGTTGCGGTGAAAATCAGATAACAAGCTATTAATTAACTTGTATCATATTTCTTTTACAACCGACTTTGATTTATCCAAAGGAAAGGTTCAAGATCGTTAGAAAAACCTGAAGGGGGGAGATCTAAGATTCGGGGGTTGGTTACGCCTAGGGAAGGTATTAGCACCCTAAACGTCCGTAGTACTCTACGGGAGCCTCTTGCTAAGGTTAACTTATGTTTGCTAAAGGTTCTATGCTAAAGGCTGAAACCCTAGGGGTTAGTATCTAAGTATACTCGACAAAGCATCGCACTTTGCGCATACGTATCCTCGGGAATAGAATCAGAGTATGCGTAGTTCTACTTCTACTGAATGATTTACTGTGGTCAATATTCAGAGGGGAAATGAGTACAAGCTCATTATAGAGTATAAGAACTCTCTAAGTCTAGTTATAATGGACCTACGTTATGTTTTAGTCAGTAGGGGAAAGTGATGATTCATTAGGATGAATATCACCAAGAGTGTAAGAACTCTCTCTTAAAGCTAGTTGTAATTTCTATGGCTCCGATGAGGCCAAGAAATGAAGTTTCTCCTAAGAGGTTACTTAGGTTAAGGTGGGGGCTATGACTTTAAGAGTCAACATTAATCACCTTCCTTTGGAATGGGGAAAAATAACAGTTGTAAAGATTACTAAAAGATAACAGGTTAATAATGCAAATATGATGACATAAAGAGACATGAATATGATAATGAGATGAAACAAGATCAAGATGTCAATTCAAAGTTGAATCATACATGTATTAGACAAGGATCAAACATGATAGATAGGCATAACATGGCATGGTGAATAAGAAAGTGCAATAAAAATCTTAACAAACACTTTCAATTTATCAAGGACAAAAAGGCTCAAGAATAAATATTTTATCAATTTTCTTTTATGTTTAGAAAGAAAATTTAATTAGAAAATCATAGCAAAAAGTAGGGCAGAAAAAGGATTAAAAATGAACAAGTTATGCTATTTTGAAAATTAAAGCATAAACTAAAAATAATAAAGCAAATAAGTGATAAAAAAAGGGAAATGGAAGCCATGGGGATTGAACCAACGCCCTTGAATCAACCAAACCAAACAATAACCAATTGACCTGCCCGCGCCATGTGAATAACATATGCAAGCAGTGAATAATATAACAAGGCAAGTGGAAAATCAGAAAAATTGCAAAAGGGTTTATCCGTAGGATCGAACCCAGGTATGGCATGTTAATGGCAAAGGCAAGGCAAGTGTATGACCGTTGGGACGGCATGTTTCATCCAAACATAATATACTTCCATAACATTATAAGCCAAAACAATTCATAAAATATATTAAATGAAAAAAAACTCACGCGTACTCCGCAAACTGAGAATGATACATAATATATCAATTGGTCAGGTAAACTATTAAGTTGCTAAAAGACAAAAATATCTCCCACCATTCTCACCCTGCCACGCACGCGTTCCCTCATGCATCATGCGAAGAAACCAACAACTAACTACGTGAAAACAAGAGAGGAAATGGTAGTGTATATCCAGCTTGTCCTTCCAATATCAAGCTTGAATCTTCCCAGAAAATCATGAGATAAAGACCCCCATGCAGAACCCAAAACAAAGAACATCATCAAACTTCAAACATGACCAGATGATGGCAACAACGGTGGAAAAAACAATTTGGAACAAGTGTATTTAGCAATGAAAACATGTTAACATCGCCAATATGCCTATGCTTATCAAACAGGTTTTTATGTTGCTCATCTTAAGCCGAATCATAGTAGATAACCTAGGAACAACCTCAACCCCCATCAACAATACCATCTGATTCAAGTTTTTAACAACAACATGATAATGGCATCTTAAGCATTAAGGGCGAGTGATAACAAATACTTATCATGCTGACAGAAACTCCAAACAACCTACATGTTGCTAACCTCAACCAACATGAAATAAACATCTTAAGAATAAAATCAAACCTACAGGTTATAACATAAAGATATGCACGTCCTCAAGAACAAAGCAACACCGAAAGCATCACATACCCTTAATAATATTATTTACATGGTCGTTTGATAAAAAAAGCGAGAACAACAAACCACCATTACGGCAGCAGAATGACCATGATATGTAAGCATATGAGCTAGGAGAGAGGCGGAGAACAACAACCTACCATGCCATAAAACAAACTTCATACGATTTACATGTTATTATCTTAAACAAAGGACCATTTGCGATCATTTCAAACACACAAACTTCGTTATAGTGACATGAATATGGTGGGTTCTAAGTCACCCTCAACACACAACATTAACAAAAGCAGCACGTATTCATATTCAACAAAAGACCATCAAACACTGATATGACATGATTACGGTGTTTAGAGCATGAAATGAAGGCGTGATTACCTAGTGGAAGGGGTCTGTTGTTCCTCCTCAAAGGTGAGTTGAATTTCTTCTTTCTTCAGCCTAGTAGCAGTCCCAAGATGATCCTTTCCTTCTGAATTCTCAAGGCTCGGTGATCTTGTGGAGTGTTCTGGTTCTTGTTGTGGAGTGTTCTCGCGGTTTTTTCTCTTGGAGCAGTGGTGGTGAAATGAGGTATTAGGTTGTGTTTTGGTGGTGTGTGAGGTGTGTGTGTTTGTTAGTGTTTACACCATGAGATGATGAGAGAAGGTTGTGTTGTTCATTTGCCTCCCCCCTCCGTGACGCTCCCGGTCCTCTCTATTTATGCTTCAAAACCAAGCGAGCTTTCCAAAATCTACCGTTAAGACTTGTGAGTTTTTAAAAAAATAAAGCCGTTACATGTAGGTGTGTTCTTTTTCATGAGGAGAAAAAGAGGGTAGGGTTATGCGTATGGTTTTTCATTCTTGAGCCAAGTGATATTTTGAAATGGTTACTTATTGTGCTTTTTGTCAGCTGAAAAGATATGAGTCATGATGCCTTATACCATGGGTGCTTATTTTGGATCTTGTATATCAACTTTGCAAAGTACAAAGGTGTACTTTTGATGGCTGCTTCTTGCACGGATTATGGAAAAGGTTGACAGAAAGGGAGTGCTAGAATTGATGGGAGGAAAGTTGGTAGGTTGTACATGCATTTAGTTCAAAGTCAAACTTGGTTTGTGTAATGACTTGTAGTAGCATTCATTTGGTTACAACAAGGTTTTTTATAAAGAGTAGAAAAGTGGGATGATGTAGCCCTTTTTGAATTTCCTTATTGTAACGTGTGGGCCAATTGGTGAGAAAATGAAAATGTTTCTTTTCTTAATTTTGGATTAATAATAAGATTAATAATAACAATGCTAAACTAATTAATATTCTAAATTAAAATTAGTTAGAAAAATAAACTAAATGGATAATTAATCTAATTAATTAAAACTAATTATTAAAATTTAATAAAATTAAGATCAATTTAAACAACTTAAATATAAATGAAATAAAAATAGGCCATATTGAATTTAAACTAAAATAAAACAAATAAAAAAACTAAGATAATTATTAAGTTAAAATATAGAGAAAAATGATAAAACATCAACTAGCAGAAAAATGAGGGTAAAATTTGGGGTGCAACAGTTGCCCCTATTTGAATATCTTCACCTGATGACATGAGAGATGAAGATCCTCATGGAATCAACAGTGAAAGATATTTAAATACAGATAACCAAAAATTTTACCCTCAGATGCGCAAACATGCAATGCAACAGACATGATGCCGAAGAAGATGCAAAGATGCATACACAAGAAAGCGCCAAAGCACAGACAAGAAGCAAACACAAGATGAGCTTCACTGAGGAAAGAGGAAGATTAGTATCCATGAGAAACACTCACTGGGGATACAGGCTAACCAGCGAAAGAGACTCACTGGGGAGACTCCAAAGAAACACCGGGGAAAACCCAAAAAACAATCTCCACTGGGGAAAAGAAATCCGGGGAGATAGACTATTGGGGACAACAAACCCACATTCTTCCTGGGCACGAAACCAGAAAGAAGAACATGATCACTAGGGATCAGCCTAAAAAAAACAGACAACCAAGCAAAGATTTCCTGGGGATTCTTATACCGAAGAGTTCCAGATGGGATCTTCAAGAAAAGCCAGAAAGACAGAGACAAACTCTGCGCACCAGATAGGAGTCTTATAAGGTTGAAGAAATTTGTTCCAAGAAGTTTAGCTTAAAGCAAGTTTTCAAAAATCCAAGGTAAGGGTTCAATGTCCGACACGATTCGAACAAGAACGGTTTTAAAACAAGAAGACAGTGCTTGACACGATTCAAACAAAGTGCAAGTTCAAGTTTGACACGATTCAAACAAGAACAAGTTTTAAAACACAAGACAATGCTTGACACGATTCAAACAAAGTCTAAGTTCAAGTCTGACACGATTCAAACGAGAACAATTTTAAAAATCTTTAATGTTAAACTTATTGGGGACAGCAAAAGGTTTAAAGATTCAAATCTGGCGCGCAAAGGTGAAGACCGAACAAGCACGACACAAACAAAGAAAAACTGGGAATGTCTTTACTTCACTAGGGAAGTAATGAAAGGCACAAACAACAGACCACAAGCAAAACAGAGCACAAAGAGTCAAAATCTGGCACTCAAAGGTGGCGACCGAACGTAAGCCTAGCTTAGGTAATGATTTGGACATACCGGGAATGCTTTTACTCCACCGGGGAAATAAAGGTTCACATCGTCAAAGGATAGATGGCAAGGGATAAAAACAGGGATCACATCATCAAGAAGCTTGATGGCCAGGAAAAAATACATCCAAAGGTACGAAACCCGAACTCGGAACACCTCATCAAACAGACTGACGGAAAAGAAATAATACACATCCGAGGGTACGGAACCTGAACTCAGAACACCTCATCAAACATATTGACGGAAAGGAAATAACATAAATCCGAGGGTACGAAACCTGAACTCAGAACACCTCATCAAACGGATTGAAGGAAAGGAAATAACACAAATCCGAGGGTACAGAACCTGAACTCGGAACACCTCATCAAACGGATTGATGGAAAGGAAACACCTCAAATAGGGATCACATCAAACAGGTTGATGGAAAGGAAATAACACACAATCCGAGGGTATAGAACCTGAACTCAGAACACCTCATCAAATTGATTGACAGAAAAGAAATAACACACAATCCGAGGGTACGGAACCTGAACTCGGAACACCTCATCAAACGGATTGACGGAAAGGAAATAACACAAATCCGAGGGTACGGAACCTGAACTCGGAACACCTCATCAAACGGATTGACGGAAAGGAAATAACACATCCGAGGGTACGGAACCTGAACTCGGAACACCTCATCAAACAGATTGACGGAAAGGAAATAACATAAATCCGAGGGTACGGAACCTGAACTCGGAACACCTCATCAAACAAATTGACGAAAAGGAAATAACATAAATCTGAGGGTACGAAACCTGAACTCGGAACACCTCATCTAACGGATTGACGGAAAGGAAATAACACAAATCCGAGGGTATGGAACCTGAACTCGGAACACGTCATCAAACGGATTGACGGAAAGGAAATAACATAAATCCGAGGGTACGGAACCTGAACTCGGAACACCTCATCAAACAGATTGACGGAAAGGAAACACCTCAAATAGGGATCACATCAAACAGATTGATGGAAAGGAAATAACACACAATCTGAGGGTATAGAACCTGAACTCGGAACACCTCATCAAATAGATTGACGGAAAGGAAATAACACACAATCCGAGGGTACGGAACCTGAACTCGGAACACCTCATCAAACGGATTGACGGAAAGGAAATAAAACAAATCCGAGGGTACGGAACCTGAACTCGGAACACCTCATTAAACGGATTGACGGAAAGGAAACACCTCATATAGGGATCACATCAAACAGGTTGATGGAAAGGAAATAACACACAATCCGAGGGTATAGAACCTGAACTCGAAACACCTCATCAAATAGATTGACGGAAAGGAAATAACACACAATCCGAGGGTACGGAACCTGAACTCGGAACACCTCATCAAACGGATTGACGGAAAGGAAACACCTCAAATAGGGATCACAACAAACAGGTTGATGGAAGGTGACTGACAGAAAGTAACTGAACAAAATCAAGGACGAATAAGCTTCTCGTGAGAGAGATTGCCACTTATCGTTGGGTATAATTCCCAAGGATATGCTGGTATTACAACATTGCTGGAGAAATAACTTTGTCTTCAATGGGGATTCATAAAAGAATCTTCCTGCGAGACACGGTGCAAAATAAATGCACTCTCAAAGATAGGTTCGGAAACCACACCTGCCAGGGACCAAAGTTCAAACTAGGAACAAGCTAGAAAGAAACGGTCAAACAAGACTCCAATTGAGGAATAAACTCAAATGGGGATTTATCTTATCCAAATGTGGAAAAGATAACTGAACCAACCATCATCCACGAGAATCAAACTCCGTGGGGAATTCAGAAAAGATGGGCACTTTATGCCTAGGGCTGACTTTCTATTGGAGAGAATAGACACACCCAGTCACTTGGGGAGACAAACGCCAAAGTGAACCAAAACAAGAAAACACCAGAAAAGGAAGCAGAAATGCTAAGATGCTACACATATGAGTGCTTATGCCATGCTCATGCTTATGCTGACAAACCAGACAAAAGGGAAGCGAGACTGGAGATGAAATAAACATCTCGACAAGGATACCCAGCCAAACCCAACTGATCGGACCAATACTGGGGATCAAGAAGAAGAATCAACAACTCTACTGGTGAAAAGAGCATTCCAATTGAGGTATAACATCATGAGGATTGCCATCGTGAGCTTGATCTCTTTGTTGGTAGAGGATCCATGGAGAATTGTCAAGATTAGCTGCAGTAACAGCTTATTGGGGAGCTAGCAAAGGATACTGGCATAATGATCATCTTCAGATCTCATCTTCCCCAGGCTATATGGTCTGTCAGAAGATGATAACAAGAGGATTTTATAGAAGAATTGGCATACAAGGTGTTTCAATATCTTCAAACTCTTGGAGAGATCTTGGCGTGACTGCCCCAGGTTAATGGCGTTTGCACAACAAAGCCTTTGAATTTGCTTTAGACTGCTTGTTTGACGATTTGGGGAAGATATGCCCCACACTGATTGGCCTTTTAGAGATTTACCGAAGAATTAGTCTGTGAGGGTAAGTCATAAAAAGGATTTCACAGAAGAATTGACGCACCAGACGCTTCAATGTCTTCAAACTTTTGAAAAGAAATGAACCTAGACATAATTGCCCCAGTTCAATTGTATTCGTGATACTCAAGCTGTAGTAGAAACAACTGGGGAACAAAACTTGCCCCTGCTGCTGGAGAAGATTTGTTCCAGTATTTTGAACTTTGACGAGTTATGCCCCTAATTCGGTAGATTAGCAAATCCTTCCACTTGGTTGCCCCTGACAGAGCTTCCTTTATCAAGTCGAATCCCCTAACTGACTGCATTTGTTGGAATTGCTTTAATATTGAATTGTTTTTACAAACAAGTATTGTTCATTAAAAATGACAAGTTCAATGCGATATTCATGCAAGCTTTTGAAAACAAATTTTATTGATGAAACACACACAGTGGAATGATTAAAGACAAAGTGGATCAAGTCATTTACGGAATGACAGATGAAGTGATCAACACACGCAAATAACAAAGATTATTAGGAGTCAGGTTAATCAACCTTGCTGTAGTATGCTTTTAAAACAACCCTACCTCAATTAGGTCTTTTAAGGGTTGTAACGTGGCATGGTTCATGGTTTTATGAAACAAAGGATAAAGGCTCAAAGTTTGTTTGTGCCCACCTACTCTTCGCGATGAACTCCAATCCTACACTCAGTTTAATTCGAGCTATTCATTCAAGTTTCCAATATCTAGGAAGTGACTGGCGCCTTACACAAGGCGCTTGCATTTGATTGCATATCCAAGTTAAACTGAGAACTACCCTGCCCCAAGGTTGAGTTTTACGGTTTTTTTGTGTGTAAGGAAAGAAAAATCCTACTTCTAGGCTCGAAGAGGTTAACGATGGATTAGCTTCCTTATTTCTCCAGTATTTAGGAATTGAAACAATGCCTTATATCATCGGCAGGGTTTAATTGGCAGCATACCACAACAATTATGAACACGAGGTTTTCATCATCCTCCCCAATCTTTGTTTTTAACAACAGTTTGAAAAAGGAGTGGAAATGGATATATATTCTCTGCTTTTGTGAAAACAACAGTAAATGAGTGAAACGAATGGATTTAATCAAAAGATGCATAATCATTTCACTAGTCTTGCCAATTTGAAAGTACAATAATGCTTATAAGCAAAAACAGATTCAAATATGCAAAGAAAATACAACAAAAATGCTGAAACAGTCTAAAGTTTGCCAGCCTCAGGGAACTGGGATTTCCTTCTTGACTTGCCAAACTGAGATAGTCATCTTCAAAACTGATTATCGAAATCTGTCTGAGAATTATCTTCACATCCACTCTCGATAATTTGTTCATCTTCAGAGCCTGATAAATCCGCTTGATTAGGTGAAAGATTGTTGATTTGAATTCCTTGAGGCGTGAACGAGAACATATTGGAGTCAAGCAGAGTCTGAGCGTTGTCTCTGAGTACTCTACAATCTTCAGTTAAATGCCTCTGTGCCCCAGCATGGTAGTCACAATGGACGTGGCTGTCAAAGCCCGGCGTGTCTGGAAAAGACGTTGGATCTATCTCTTCTGGTACTATCAATCCACTTTTGATTAAATCTGGTAAGAACTGACTGTATGGTACTGGAAATGGAGTGAAATTTCTTTTTGGATTTCTTGGCCTTTGTCGTGCATGCTGACGCGGCTGACGGCGGTAGGGCCGTTGATACAGAGGAGGTCTTCGATTTGGAGAAGAAGATTGCCCACGTGGAGGGATTGGTGTCTGATGCAAAGATCCAAAAGGTTGCTGACGCTGAAAACTTGAGTTGTAGAAGCGCTGAGGTATTTGTGATTCCCATATAGAATTACTTTCCTTCTCCCATTTTTCTTGAGAACTGACAACTGATTTATTCTCACCGGCCGGGATATTCGAGATGCCTCGGATCTTTCCTTTCTGGAGACCACTCTCAATGCGTTCTCCAGCTTTTACCAATTCAGGAAAGTTTGACGTCACAATGCTAAACAACTTTTCTTGGTATATACCTTGCAAAGTATCCACGAACCAGTCAACCAATTCCTTGTCCGAAAATGGTGGTTGAACACGAGCAACTACTTCTCTTCACCTCTGAGCATACTTTCTGAAGGACTCATTTTCTTCTTGAGATAAGTCTAGCAAATGTAGGCGGCTGGGAGCCAAACCAAGATTGTAGTTGTATTGCTACACAAAGGCACTGGCTAGGTCTGACCATGATTGAACATGACTACTTTCTAGCTGCATATACCAGTGC
Source organism: Lathyrus tuberosus (assembly GCA_022829125.1). Lineage (NCBI taxonomy): Eukaryota > Viridiplantae > Streptophyta > Magnoliopsida > Fabales > Fabaceae > Lathyrus > Lathyrus tuberosus. The sequence continues at coordinate 3,711,560 of JALAZF010000530.1, forward strand.
AGTGATGCTCCACTTAGACTGTTTTGGAAACAATGGATCATGAATTTGTCATTGAGGACATGTGAAGTCATTCCTCTGCAAAACATCACCAAATACTGCTTTAGACAGCTATACCCTTTATACTTCTCAAACTTCGGCGTTTTGAACTTAGGAGGTATCACGAGGTCAGGTACCAAATACATGTTCAAAGCATTCAGATCAGCAGTGTCGCGACCTTCAATGGCATCAAACTTCTTTTCCAAGGCATGACATTTTTACATTAGCTCAATGTCTCGTGGATCCTGGGTTTTCATCACAGGGACCACTTCTTGGGAATCTGACTCGGAGAATGCAAAACTGCGATATTCCATAGCATCAATAGAAGAAGAATGTCCATCTCGGACAATGGCGTGTTCTTGAATAAACTGGTTCTCAACAGGAATCTGCACAGGTTGAGCTTGGGCAACATTGTTCATAAACATACCCTGAATATTGGCATCTCTTTTTGCCAAGGCTGCTATAATCTGATCCAACTGGCTTCTTAACAAGTCGAAATCCGCTCTGGTCACAAACTGGTTCTGCTCCTCTGAATTCATGATCCCTTAAAAGCTTCTTCAAGTCCAATGCTGGCTTCAGGATGGTTAGCTGGGTTACAGACAAAGGGCGGAGGAGACTCAAGACCGAGAAATGCAAATGCAATGCAAATGCGAATGCAATGCTAATGCAAGCCAAATGGTTTCAAGGAACTCGAAAGGCGAATTGCAAACATTTCGGGAAAACTAAAAAGTTTTGTTTTAAAATCTAAGATCCCGGTTGATCTTTGCAAAGAACGTCTGAGTTCATTGAAAACAAATGGTTATCATGAGATGTATGAAATGCACAAAACACGGGCACACAAAAACACAAACATGCACACACAACAGCACACAAGTCCTAGATTTAGGGGTTACGAGCATGGAGTCAAAGGTCTACCCATCCTAATAGGTATGTACTCCTGGTTTTCACCTGCCGAACAAGGTTCTAAATAGTTCCCAGAGTCTACAATCCATCTTTTGGATTTTATCGACTTCCCAAATGACTTGGTAATCAACAAAATTCTTAAGAGAATCTCATCTGAGTGTAGTATCGCGTGACAACCAATTCAGAAATAGACTCCATCATGGTCACCGCACTACATCTAAAAGGTTTAAGTGGGGTTTGGAAACTACGGTTCTCAGCCTCAATGCCACATACATTGAGAGTAGCACGCTTTCACGAAAAGGATCGTTCAACATGACTAAACTCTCAAGAGGGCCTAAGCTGAGTGATGGTTTCTCAAGTTAACTTTTTCAGGAATCGACTCCTTCAAAGCCCCCTTGAATATACCATTGTCCTATCATAAGTGCACTCGAAATTCAGGTTAGGATTTATCTCACTCATAGATATCCCAAATCAAACAGAAAAATATCAAGCAAGAACAAATATACAGGTATATAAGCATACATAAGCATATACGAGTAAATAAGCAAACATGAATAACACAAAAACAAGATAGGTTTAACCCTCCTAGGAAAGGACCATCAATAGGTCTTTACTTCCCCGGTGAAGTTGCCATTTCTGTTGCGGTGAAAATCGGATAACAAGCTATTAATTAACTTGTATCATATTTCTTTTACAACCGACTTTGATTTATCCAAAGGAAAGGTTCAAGATCGTTAGAAAAACCTGAAGGGGGGAGATCTAAGGTTTGGGGGTTGGTTATGCCTAGGGAAGGTATTAGCACCCTTAACGTCTGTAGTACTCTACGGGAGCCTCTTACAAATGTTAACTTATGTTTGCTAAAGGTTCTATGCTAAAGGTTGAAACCCTAGGGGTTAGTATCTAAGTATACTCGACAAAGCATCGCACTTTGCGCCTACGTATCCTCGGGAAGAGAATCAGAGTATGCGTAGTTCTACTTCTATTGAATGATTGACTGTGGTCAATATTCAGAGGGGAAATGAGTACAAGCTCATTATAGAGTATAAGAACTCTCTAAGTCTAGTTATAATGGACCTACGTTATGTTTTAGTCAGTAGGGGAAAGTGATGATTCATTAGGATGAATATCACCAAGAGTGTAAGAACTCTCTCCTAAAGCTAGTTGTAATTTCTATGGCTCTGATGAGGCCAAGAAATGAAGTTTCTCCTAAGAGGTTACTTAGGTTAAGGTGGGGGCTATGACTTTAAGAGTCAACATTAATCACCTTCCTTTGGAATGGGGAAAAATAACAGTTGTAAAGATTACTAAAAGATAACTGGTTAATAATGCAAATATGATGACATAAAGAGACATGAATATGATAATGAGATGAAACAAGATCAAGATGTCAATTCAAAGTTGAATCATACATGTATTAGACAAGGATCAAACATGATAGATAGGCATAACATGGCATGGTGAATAAGAAAGTGCAATAAAAATCTTAACAAACACTTTCAATTTATCAAAGACAAAAAGGCTCAAGAATAAATATTTTATCAATTTTCTTTTATGTTTAGAAAGAAAATTTAATTAGAAAATCATAGCAAAAAGAAGGGCAGAAAAAGGATTAAAAATGAAAAAGTTATGCTATTTTGAAAATTAAAGCATAAACTAAAAATAATAAAGCAAATAAGTGATAAAAAAAAAGGGAAATGGCAGCCATGGGGATTGAACCCATGCCCTTGAACCAACCACACCAAACAATAACCAACTAAGCTACGCGCACCATGTGAATAACATATGCAAGCAGTGAATAATATAACAAGGCAAGTGGAAAATCAGAAAAATTGCAAAAGGGTTGATCCGCAGGATCGAACCCAGGTATGGCATGTTAATGGCAAAGGCAAGGCAAGTGTATGACCGTTGGGACGACATGTTTCATCCAAACATAATATACTTCTATAACATTATAAGCCAAAACAATTCATAAAATATATTAAATGAAAAAAAACACACTTATACTCCACAAACTGAGAATGATACATAATATATCAATAAGTCAGGTAAACTATTTAGTTGCTAAAAGACAAAAATATCTCTCACCATTCTCACCCTGCCACGCACCCGTTCCCTCATGCATCATGCGAAGAAACCAACAACTAACTACGTGAAAACAAGAGAGGAAATGGTAGTGTATATCCAGCTTGTCCTTCCAATATCACACTTGAATCTTCCCAGAAAATCATGAGATAAAGACCCCCCATGCAGAACCCAAAACAAAGAACAACATCAAACTTCAAACATGACCAGATGATGGCATCAACGGTGGGAAAAACAATTTCGAACAAGTGTATTCAGCAATGAAAACATGTTAACATCGCCAATATGCCTATGCTTATCAAACAGGTTTTTATGTTGCTCATCTTAAGCCGAATCATAGTAGATAACCTAGGAACAACCTCAACCCCCATCAACAATATCATCTGATTCAAGTGTTTAACAACAACATGATAATGGCATCTTAAGCATTAAGGGCGAGTGATAACAAATACTTATCATGCTGACAGAAACTCCAAACAACCTACATGTTGCTAACCTCAACCAACATGAAATAAACATCTTAAGAATAAAATCAAACCTACAGGTTATAACATAAAGATATGCACGTCCTCAAGAACAAAGCAACACCGAAAGCATCACATACCCTTAATAATATTATTTACATGGTCGTTTGATAAAAAAAGCGAGAACAACAAACCACCATTACGGCAGCAGAATGACCATGATATGTAAGCATACGAGCTAGGAGAGAGGCGGAGAACAACAACCTACCATGCCATAAAACAAACTCCATACGATTTACATGTTATTATCTTAAACAAAGGACCATTTGAGATCATTTCAAACACACAAACTTCGTTATAGTAACATGAATATGGTGGGTTCTAAGTCATCCTCAACACACAACATTAACAAAAGCAGCACGTATTCATATTCAAACAAAAGACCATCAAACACTGATATGACATGATTACGGTGTTTAGAGCATGAAATGAAGGCGTGATTACCTAGTGGAAGGGGTCTGCTGTTCCTCCTCAAAGGTGGGTTGAATTTCTTCTTTCTTCAGCCTAGTAGCAGTCCCAAGATGATCCTTTCCTTCTTAATTCTCAAGGCTTGGTGATCTTGTGGAGTGTTCTGGTTCTTGTTGTGGAGTGTTCTCACGGTTTTTTCTCTTGGAGCAGTGGTGGTGAAATGAGGTATTGGGTTGTGTTTTGGTGGTGTGTGAGGTGTGTGTGTTTGTTAGTGTTTACACCATGAGATGATGAGAGAAGGTTGTGTTGTTCATATGCCTCCCCCCTCCGTGACGCTCCCGGTCCTCTCTATTTATGCTTCAAAACCAAGCGAGCTTTCCAAAATCTACCGTTAAGACTTGTGAGTTTTTAAAAAAATAAAGCCGTTACATGTAGGTGTGGTCTTTTTCATGAGGAGAAAAAGAGGGTAGGGTTATGCGTATGGCTTTTCATTCTTGAGCCATGTAATATTTTGAAATGGTTGCTTATTGTGCTTTTTGTCGGTTGAAAATATATGAGTCATGAAGCCTTATACCATGGGTGCTTATTTTGGCTCTTGTATATCAACTTTGCAAAGTACAAAGGTGTACTTTTGATGGCTGCTTCTTGCACGGTTTATGGAAAAGGTTGACAGAAAGGGAGTGCTAGAATTGATGGGAGGAAAGTTGGTAGGTTGTACATGCATTTAGTTTAAAGTCAAACTTGGTTTGTGTAATGACTTGTAGTAGCATTCATTTGGTTACAACAAGGTTTTTTATAAAGAGTAGAAAAATGGGATGATGTAGTCCTTTTTGAATTTCCTTATTGTAACGTGTGGGCCAATTGGTGAGAAAATGAAAATGTTTCTTTTCTTAATTTTGGATTAATAATAAGATTAATAATAACAATGCTAAACTAATTAATATTTTAAATTAAAATTATTTAGAAAAATAAACTAAATGGATAATTAATCTAATTAATTAAAACTAATTATTAAAATTAAATAAAATTAAGATCAATTTAAACAACTTAAATATAAATGAAATAAAAATAGGCCATATTGAATTTAAACTAAAATAAAACAAATAAAAAACTAAGATAATTATTAAGTTAAAATATAGAGAAAAATGATAAAACATCAACTAGCAGAAAAATGAGGGTAAAATTTGGGGTGCAACAGTTGGTAAATGTATATTAACCGGATTGTTAGTTCAAAGAAACATGTGATGTGAGATGTCTAAACCATGTCTACCATTGGATAGCTATAACAACAGACATTAGGTTTCATTCACCATGCAATGTCTTAATTTCAAGTAGGCTATATGTTGGCCATTAGAGTTGAAAGAGCAGCTAGAATTAGAGCAAGAAAAGAGCAGACTGAGGTCAACTCTCTTACCATGATATATCTATTTAAAGTGTTACCACCCAGTTTAAAGTGTCAAATACTTACGATATATCTATTTAAAGTGTCAATTTCAATAGGAATTGCCAATGAAAAGAGCATACTAATGTCTTAATTTTAATAGGAATTGTCAATTTAAAGTGTCAAAAACTTTAGATATATCTATTTTAAGGCAACATTCCCACCAATTTAAAGTTTTGAGAAGAGAGGACACAAAAAAATCAACACATACACACAACAGAGATATTGAGTCAATTTCAGTGGCTAAGAGATATTAATGCAGTAACATTTACGAGAACTTACGTAAGTAGATGCAACACGATTGTCAACCCAGTCACCATTTTTCCTCTTGTGCGTTTTTAAAAATAACTCATCAGGACGCACATCCCTTTGAAGTTCACGTGACTACAAATAATCAAATAATCAAGTAATCAATACAGAACTTATGTTATTACAAAACCATATTATAGGTCATTGAATTTCACACAAAACACGATAATTATTATTTGTTAGGGTTTTATTACTTACGAGTTCATGTGCAACATCAATATGAGCCTTACGACCTGTGGTGTGGACTGCTCCGCCTCTTGCGGAAGATCGATTGATCTTGTTTTGAGAAGACATAGCCAAGAACTCATCCTTTTTCCAATAAGTTTGAAGTTTAACCCAAGCATTCTCACCAATCCATGAAGGTCGAGTCCTTTTTTCCCTCGCCTTCCTCAACATGTCATTTAATCGTTTTCTTCCTTTTTTTTCAAATGCGATATAGACAAATGCATGATCGCAAGGATCCCACGAAACCTTCTGCTAAAAATAATAAAAATCACATAATTAATATTTAATAACTGATCAATTGCTTGTTTAAATATATATTGATCAACTTAAATGGCAAAAGTCAATAAATACTTACTCCAAACAACTTAAACCAATAAGCTTTTGTATTAGGGTCGAGTACACTCCAATGATGTATAGGTTTAAAAAATTGTTTGCGTATTGCAAAATTAATAGCACCTGCAACTTCTTTGGCAGGAACCAGCCTGCAAAAAATTGAAAGATTCATCCTTAATATATCAGGATATAAGGAGAGGATCTAAGCATCAAGGGGTGAGAGTGAATCAGTATAATGCAAGTCAATTGATTTTTGACAAAATTTAGAGAGATTCACATACAAAACATGAAAATTATTGATAAAACAGAGAAAAAAAAGGTAAAAATGAAAACTTAAGATTAGAATGAGAATATATATGACTTACCCAGTACCAGATGGTTTTATGATAACCTTTCCATTCTCATCTATTGTTGGCACAAGAGGTTCTTGACCCACCGCCTCAACTTCGTCATCATCATCATCCATATCTTCCTCATCATCCTCGTCATCTACCATATTTGAAGGGCTAGCCATTGTTTGAAGGTTTATACTTTGAGGGCCAGCCATTGTTTTATGGGTTAAAGTTGGAGTAGGCATAAACCTACATTCCTCAGAGGTAGCGGCATGAACATGTGCAGGTGTTGGTACTACATTTGGAGCTGGTGTTGGCACCGACGATGCAGCCTGCACGGACGATGTTTTCTGAGCTGATGTTGGCACCGATGATGCAGCCTGCACGGATGATGTTTTCTGAGCTGATGTTGACACCGACGATGCAGCCTGCACGGACGATGTTTTCTGAGCTGATGTTGGCACCGACGATGCAGCCTGCAAAGACGATGCTGCCTGAGCTGTAGTTAGCGTCGACGATGCAGCCTGAATGGACGATGTTGCGTGAGCTGTAGTTGGCATCGATAATGCGGCCTAGACGGACGATGCTGGCTGATCTGATGTTGGCACCGACGATGCTACCTGAGCTACTTTATTAGCAGGTGTCTTAACGGTAGGCTTCTTGTTAATTATGCGATTTCATTGTTCTTGAAGTTTTCCTGGTACTAATACCTTAGCTTTCCCACCTCTTTTAGTCATCTGTTGTCATAAAAAAAATAAAAGGACTAGTTTTCCTGCAAACAACTGAATACACTAGGCGAGATGTAATTATCAGTTTTCCTGCAAAAATAAAAGGATTAGTTTTCCTGCAAAAATAAAAGGATTAGTTTTCCTGCAAAAATAAACAGATAGAGCAGCTTCAGTAGTATGCTGGGAGTTGGATGCCAGAGTAGAATTAGGGGAGCTTGAACACTGTCTCTTAGATAATAGACTATTTACTAAGAGCAATTACATTAACAACACAACACATAATAGTAACAATAATAATAATAATCTATAAAACTAAATTGAATTGAATCACATTTTTATTGCAGACTGTTGTCCTAAAAAAGTAATTTGGAAAAAATGGAAGTTAACTTTATTTCCTAAATCAAACTATGTATACTTATCAGATCCAATTAATAACCATCTTCTATTTGCAAGTGTTGAATTATTTGACATTGATATCAAGGAACAAAAGGTGACTGTGAAAGGAAATGTAAATGTAGAGTAGTTTTATGAGATTGTCTCTAACTTCAGTAAGAGCTGGGACTTTCGATCACTTGCGGTTAGTTCAGATGAAAATGCATGTATGAGTTGAAAAAATTAGAATGGAATGTATGCATGGAGACAACTGTTCTGTTGCTAGGTAGCTTAACAATTAAGACAATTACATTCAACTCCTGTAATGGCTCTAATGGCTGCACCAAAGCCTTGAGTTTATAGACAGTTCTCAAGCATAATAGTTTATAGACAGTTAATAAGATTAATGCTTGAGTTTATAGACAGTTCTCAACCTGATTCCTAATTCACACTCCAACCATTTCAAACTGCAGTTATTATTCCAATAACAATACATCTGGTATTTCTCTCTCAGGCACACACATAAATAAGGTGAAATTGAGTGCAACCATTTAGTAAAAGAGTTTGCATAAATGTATACAACTTCTACTGCTCGTACAATTTTGAATCAATACATACACAACAAGAGATAGAGGAAAAGTCAAGGAAATACACATGCTCAAATGTTGCAACTACTGTCACGAAATGCAAATGATATTAGAATATTTAAGATGCATATTAACCTTTGCAATCATGCTTGTTTTAAAATGCCGAGTGGAAAAAGAATGACTTGGAAAATATCATAATGGAGAGTAGTTTGTGGATAAATGAAATAAACAAATGATGTGATTATCACTACAATGAAAATTCATTGTATTAAAATCTTTGCTAAGCAAATTCTTAGCAAACCACACTAACCACTTACATCAGAATACACACACTGTGGCTGGAAAAGAAACATTATTTATTAACAACATACTAGTTCTCAAGCATAATAGTTTATAGACAGTTAATAAGATTAATGATACTAGAAGATACATGCAAAACATCCAAAGAAATGTTCTATAAGAGGTCTTAAATTCACTCTAAATACTAGTTTAATATCCAAACATTTCATAGACTCCAAAAAACATGATAACACAAGTGCAGTTGCCTTTGGATGTTAGTGTTGTATTGTTTGATTGATGAATGTCCTCTATCTACTTCACTAGGAGAACGATAAAAAATTTCTTCAAACACATCTACTTGTGAGTTATCACGCAAACAAGGTATTGATTCAATTTCTACAATGGATAACACAGGTAACATCCCATGAAATTAATAAGGTACTTCATCCTCTATGTTGTCAATCTCCACGCGACCCCTTGGTTTTGTGGTGATTGTCGCACACCATCCACGCATATCTCTACACATTTCTGGATAGGGGACATAATACACTTGTCTTGCATTTTGCGCAAGGATGAAGGGATCATAAGGATGATAGTGTTTATCCATCTTAATATCCACAGTTTTATATTGTGGATGAACCTTTGTGCCTGTATTCTTTGTTGGGTCAAACCATTCACAATAAAAAACTGGAATCTTCTCCTTCAGACCAAAGTAATCTAGCTCAAAGATATGTTTGATTATTCCATAAAAATCATCCTTTCCTCCTTCTGCAAGACCTTTCACGTGCACACCACAATTGTTAGTTTTTCTACCTTGGCTCCATTCTTCGGTATGAAACTTGTAACCGTTGATAAAATACATGTTCCATAATATGTCCATTGATGCAGGACTACGAGACAAGGCAATTATATCTTGGTTAGTAACTCCATTTGTCTCCTCATTTACATATTTTTTCAGCCATATGGGAAATTCTGTATGTATGCGCCCAGATGAATCTTCTATATCTAGAGAGTGGTTCTCTAAGAATATGCTGAAATCAATCACATGATTCATAAGTAAATAATAATTATGATATAGATCAAGAATTTGATTGAATATATTATGATGCATACTTACTCAAGATATGGTTTAATCTCATCACAATTTATCAAGACATGCACATGTGAAGACTTCCATTCCATATCTGATAGAAAATACTTTCCCGACTTCCCACTTGGTCGACCGCCACTTTATAGAATGGACATTGTAGGTAGAATGTCATCATTGTCTAAACGAGGGTTGTTACTAAGACTAGTGGTTGGCAACAAATGGAAAGAGTTGAAATAGTGCGAACAAAAGTAATTTGTCTCGCGATGTATATAATCGGTGCATATGGAACCTTCAACTCTAGCCTTATTTGTCACTGCCCTCTTTGAGACTCCCATAAATCTGCACATTCAATCATTACACATTTATTAATTTATGATAAACATGCAATCACTTAATAAAATCAACCACAACAATTACCTTTAGAATGGATACATCCACCGGTACTGTACTGGACCACCTAGAATTGCTTCTTTGGCAAGATGGATTGGAAGATGCTCCATTGAGTCAAAGAAACCAGGTGGAAAAATCCTTTCTAATTTGCATATGATAATTGGAATGTTCTTATCCAACTTAACTAAGTCGTCCATCCTCTATGTATTACAACAAGGATCTTTAAAGAATCGACTTAACTCAGTTAATGGTTTCCAAACCAAATCCGGCAATGAATGGAAGGCAATTGGGAGTAAACATTCCATGAAAACATGACAGTCATGGCTCTTTATCCCATGCACCGTACCCTTTTCGACATTGGCACACCTACTGAGGTTTGAAGCATATCCATCTGGCATTCTCAATTCCTTAAGCCATTTACAAACCAACTTGGCTTCAGATTTGGTCAAAGTGTAGCTAGCCTTTGGTTTACCATTCTTTCCGTTTTCTAAGGGTTGGAGCTCTAAGTCCCCGTGAAAGCATAATTTAGCCAAGTCTTCTCTCGCCTTTTCGTTATCCTTTGTTTTGTCCTTAACATTCATGACAGTGTTAAATATATTATCGAACACATTTTTTTCTATGTGCATCACATCAAGGTTATGCCTTAACAAGTTATCCTTCCAATATGGGAGATCCCAAAAAATACTTCGCTTTTTCCAATTTTGATCCACTCCATACCCTTCTCTTTCTTTCCATTTCGCCTCCCATCCAATTTCAGTCACTTTTGGAAAATTACTTATTACCTCCCATATATCTTGCCCTGTGGAAATGGGAGGTGGCCCATCTGTCACAACCTTATTTTTTAGGAAACTTCTTTTACTCCTTCTGAAGGAGTGATCAGCATGCAAGAAACGACGATGACAATTAAACCACGAATTCTTATGGCCGCTTTTCAAGGTGAAAGCATCAGTGTGTTCCATACAATGAGGGCATGCCAATTTACCCTGTGTTCCCCATCCAGATAACATACCATAGGCTGGAAAATCATTAATTGGCCATATCAAGTAGGCTTTCATGATGAAGTTTTGTTTTGTAGATATATCATAGGTCAATATTCCATTGGACCACAATCGACGTAGATCATCAATCAAAGGTTGCAAGTAGACATCTATCTTAAACTTAGGATTTTTAGGTTCGGGTATGAGACATGCCAAAAACAAATATGGTTTGGTCATGCACATTTCAGGGGGCAAATTGTACGGAGTAACTATTATTGGCCAACATGAGTATGGAGAAGAAAACGCTTGAATGTAAGGAATAAATCCATCTGAACACAAACCTAACCTTACATTTCTGGGTTCCCTAGCAAAGTCAGGATATACACCATCAAAGTGTTTCCACGCTTTTCCATCTGACGGGTGGCGAAGGATGTTGGAACTATTTTTGTTTATGTGATGTCATCTCATTTCAGCTACCGACTCAGTTGATGCATACAATCTTTGTAATATGGGAATGATTGGGAAGTAGAACATTCTCTTCACTAGGATATCTTTGTATTTTCCCATGCCAGTCTTGCGAGGAATGAACCTAGGAGCATTACAAAATTTGCACTCTAACAACTTGCTATCATCCTTGTAATATAACATACAACCATTCTTACAACAATCGATCTTCTCAACCTTTAGCCCTAACTTAGATACCAACTGTGTTGCTTGATAATAGTTCTCGGGAAAGCATTTTTGAACTGGACATACACTTTTAAGCATCTGTGCAACAAAATCTAAACCTTTTTGTGGAACATGCCAATTAGACCTAATTTCAATAAGTTGAGTAGATATTGATAATATTGATTGGGTAGCTCCCTCATAAATGGGCTTGTTGAAAGATATCAACTTGTCATAAAACCGTTTAGCATCTTCGTTGGGAAACTCATCCTCCGTAATTTCCTCTTCTTCTGTGTTATCATTCATGTGAGAGAATCCTCCATAAGGCCTAAAAGCATCATACACCATCTGATTCATTGCCTCAAATTGGTCATCATGACGTACATGCTCACTACTATTTGAATCATCCCTAATATTAACATTGAGCTCTACTTCTCCATGTTGAGTCCAAACCCAATAGTTTGGTTGAAACCCATCTCGATACAAGTGAAGTCTAACATCAGTTGGTGTACTTATCTTGAGACACTTGCACTTTATACATGGACACTTAATCCGTCCCTCGGATTTACAAATAGGTTGTTTCAAAGCCCTCTTTACGAAGTCTTTAACCCCACGAACATACTTTTCTTTCAATCCGTGTTTATTGGAATATACTCTATCGTACATCCAACTACGATTCATTTTCTATAAGGCAAACAATTAACTTATCAGCCACTGAACATTAAAACACATACTTTAATTTATTTTTTAACTTTCTGCCTAAAACAATAAAAATCAAATGAGGTTAAAAAGTTCCCATAACAACATAGTATAACTGTGTGGTAACTCTACTTTTCTTGTAACTTTTTATATATTGAATCTCAACTATGGATCACTGAATTTAAGAAGATTTTATATTCTCAAACTCCTTACAATCATTTATCAAGAATGTAGTTACCGTAAAATGGAATTCAACATAAACAAATACAAGATTAATTTTTTAATCACTCTCAAAAAGACATAAAATTAGAAAGTAAACCAACAACATTAAAAGTCATACATATTCTCTCCCATGTTTTATGTCGGATAAACTACAAATAACTCCAAATCTTCACCTATCTTTGATCTATTACTTCATAAACCTCTCTAGCTACCTATTCAATTTGACTCAAGCTTATCATATACTTTATTTATCTCTCACATACATTTTGTTTTTCATTATGGAAAACTGAGCTTTAAACAAAATGCAAATGAAAACACAGTTTCTCATCTTCTCATGTTACATATACTTTTAGCCTAAAACAATTGAGGGGAAATATGAATTTCTGACCTTTGGTATGCCTGGTGTTTCACCGTAGGATCCGTCACGGAAAGATGAACCTTCAGCCTCTTTATATTACACCTACAAGAGAAATTCAACTAATCACCAAAACCATAAAGATACACAAACTGTGCCTCATCTTTTTCTCTTTATATTACAAGCACAAAGTGTGAACTCTGTATTATAATAATAGCAAAACAATCGTCAATGCATGCAACATGATACAAAATAGGCCAAAAATGTGTACGTATACTCTAACAAATGAAGACTTTGCATGTATAAAGATTAAAAAAAAAACTCTAGAACACTTATCCAATGGCACAAAAATTATCAACTATCAGAAGCTTGGCTAACAGATCTAGACGATGGATCCCAATCCAATGTAGAGGACTGAATCTTAGACAGAACCATGAAAACTTCAGAAACATTTGGTCTTGAATTCAGGTCACGAGCAACACATCTTTTAGCAATCTCATCCATTGAATATACAAGATCCAAAGGGTATTCATCTCTCAAATTTGGATCCATGAAACCTCTAAGCTTCTCCCTATCATTTTCCCCTTCAAGAACCTCATTTACAGTTGAAGATAAAACCTGATCACCCACTACCCAACTGAACTAGAAGGTTGTTAGATGTCAAACATGTTATATATTTGTATGGAATATTTGGCATTTTCCATTTCTTTCTTGCGGTAAAGTGTGAATTTAAGCGTTAAATGGAGTTGTTATGCTTACATTGGAATATATGTGTGGAGCTTGTAATTTGTGTGTTAATATGCAGGTATAGGCATGAAAGGAGCAAAATGGTGAACACATGGAACCAATGCAAGTTCCACTGAGTTTTCTAGCTGCAACAGGGTGTTCGCAGTGCGAATAATCTGGCGAATGCCCAGCGAAGGTTCGCACTGCGAGGAACCAGCGAAGGCGCCAGTGAATGGAGGCAGTGAGCTCTAGGTTTTCAATTACCTTGTGTTCGCACTGCGAACTCCTAGCGAGGGTCCAGCAAATGTTCCCTGGTTGGTTCGCAGTTCGAATGTGCTGGCGAAGAGAGGCAGTGAGTTCCAGTTTTGAGAATTCTGGCTCGCTAGTTTATTCGCAGTGCGAATGAAGCTAGCGAATGGTTCGCAGTGTGAATGAAGGGTTCGCAGTGCGAACCCACGATTTCTGCTTGGGGCGGTTTAAGTCTCAGAGGCACTTAAAGTTCCATTTTTCCTCATTCGCAGTGCGAATGGATGGCTCGCAGTACGAATCCTGCAGAATTCTGCTATGTATAAATAGAATTTCACTTTTTGTAAAGAGGATCTTTTGTTCATTTTGATCCAAAATCATAGTTTTCAGTCTTTTTACCATTGGAGCTTGTATTTTCACTTGGAGAAGCTGATTTTGCATCCATTCTTGATTATTCGGCGTGGATGTTTACTCATCTCCTCTCTTTACTTGTTATCCAATCTACCATGAGAAGTGGTAGCTAAACCCTCTATGTTGAGGTTAGAAGTAGTTGATTCTGTTTTTATGTATTGCTTTTGATCTATTATATATGAACAAAGTCTTTGATCAATATAGATGAAGTTGTTTTCTCTTAATGCTTTAAGTTTGATTTGTTTTACTCTAGACATAGATTCCACAAATCTTGACCTAACAATTTCATCTCTTAAAAACCAAACTCTAGACATAGATTTGGGATTTGCTATTCGCATTGTATTGATCTTAATGATCATTGTTTAGATTGTTAGCGTGAGACATCATCTAACGGTTTAAACAACGGTACTCACGATTTCGCTTTAGACATAAACGTAGTCGGGAGGATACGCGGTTATATTGGTTGGAAACCGAGTTCATGTGCTTGATTAATCGTTTATACATGGAAAGGATTAGCGAAACCTAACCTTAACATGCTTTTATAAAACCTTTTAAAAAAATCTTTGTCACAATTTAATCTTTGCTACAATTGAATGATAACAACAATTGAAACTTTTGAAACCGTTAACTTAGAATATCGCAACTATTGAAAGGCAAGCATCTAATATCAAACAGTCCCTGTGGATACGATTAAAAACAACCCACACTATTACTCTTCTAACAAATTGGCGCCGTTGCTGGGGATAGGTAAGTGATATTGCAAGCATTGCGATAGTTGAGTTATTTTAAGCTGTTACTACTTTATCTTGAACTTGTTAATCTGTTTGTTTAGTGTGCAGACTTAGTTTATGCGAGGGAAACTACCAGCGGACCAACTTCTTTTCGATCCTGTGATTTAAAGAACCGCTCGTAGAATCAATAGCCGAACTAGAAGAAGGAGGCAGCTAGCGAAACAGAGGCGAGAACAAGAGGAAAGTACTTCTACACCGCCACTTGTTCCACAAATACTTCCAGTTATGGAGGGAGATCCACCACCACCACCACCACCTGCTTCTAGGCCATGTACAAATAGTCCGCGACACAATGCTCAGTTCGCTCGCCATGGACACAATGGTCGTCATGCTGAGATGAAGACCAGAATTCTCCAACTGTTATATCAAAGTCCATTTACGGGTATGGATCATGAAGATCCTTTCACCCATTTGACAAAATTCTATGAAATAGCGGGAGCGACTGGTGCACCGGAAGCAGAAGAGGAGTCTCTATTCAAGAGACTATTCCCGCATTCCCTCATTGGGAAGGCCAAGGAATGGTACCTTAATCAGTCAACCGCCATAATGACGGATTGGAATGCTTTGGAAGAGAAATTTTTGGAAAGATTTTTCCCTCACACTCGGTTTATGGAAGCAAAGACCGCCATCGCAGTATTCACACAAGGAGCTAATTAATCTCTCAACGAAGCTTGGGAGAGGTTCAAATCAATGTTACGAAAGTGCAAAGGCCATGGTTTTGATGAATTGTCACAAATTCATATATTCAGAAATGGGCTGCAACTTGTACACAAAACCTTGTTGGATGCCACCGCCAGTGGATCCTTGTTAAGCAAAACTGCAGTGAAAGCCACAACTATCATTGATAAAATGGCCTTGAACGATCATCAAGGTAGTCACAACCGTGGACCTGCTCAACGAACTCCGGGAGTGTTAGAATTAGGAACAAGCGATGATATCCTTGCGTAGAACAAATTGTTATCACAACAGGTTGAGTTGTTAACGAAGCAAATGTCTAAGCTGCCACAACAATTCAAAGAGATGCATGAGTCTTCAAGTAAAAATGTGCAAGTATTAGTGTGTGAGTTATGCTGAGGTGACCATCCGACCGGTTATTGTCCTCCCATTGTGGAGGAAGCAAATTACGCTGGAAATCAAGGGTACCACCCCGACCTCCGTATCAACAAGCCAACCAAGGGTACCAACAAAGGCCTAACCAAGGTTATCAACAACAATGGAGACCGCAAGAAGCCGGACCATCAAACCGTCAACAATATCAAAATTACACTCAACCTCCGCAAGCCCCCGTTGGAAATACAAGGATGGAAGACACTCTTACACAATTTATGCAAATGGGAATCTCAAACCAAAAGAACACCGATGCCGCCATAAGGAATCTTGAAACTCAAGTCGGGTAATTATCAAAACAATTGGCCGACCAACAAAAAGGGCCCTTTACGGCAAATACGCTTCCGAATCCTAAGGATTGTAAAACAATTCTCATAAGAAGTGGAAGAGAGATTGACATGGGTGTAGGTAAGAAGAGAGTGGAGGAGGAGGTTGTAGTTGAAAAAGAAAAAGATAGCGAGGAGATTGAAGTAGAAAAAAATGTCGAGGGTGTGTTAGTTGAAAATGAGAAAGAAAAAAAAGAGAATGAGAAAAAAATAGAGAATGAAGAAAGAGTGAAGAGAACTAAGAAGGGAAAGGAGCCGATGAACAATATTCCAATTCAACATCTACCATATCCGCATGCTCCTACAAAGAAAGATAGTGCGCGGCACTATTCTCAGTTTATGGATATCTTCAAGCAATTACAAATAAATATTCCATTTTCCGAGGCTTTGGAGCAGATGCCTAAATATGCGAAATTCATGAAAGATATCTTCACGAAGAAGAAAAGGTATACTGATCAGGAGACGATATTGGTGGATGCAAGCTATAGTACAATCATTCAACGGACGCTCCCGCGAAAAGAGTGTGATCCGGGACGAGTTACATTGCCGGTTACGATAGGAAACATGTATGTGGGCAATGGGTTGATTGATTTAGGTTCTAGCATCAAATTGATACCATTGTCGATTGTGAAACGGCTAGGCCACATGGAATTAAGGTCCACGCAAATGACGTTGCAACTCGCCGATAAATCCACTACCCGTCCTCACGGTGTAGCGGAAGACGTGTTGGTCAAAGTGGACAAATTTTTGTTTCCAATTGATTTTGTTGTCATTGAGATGGAGGAGGACGATGATGCACCTTTGATTCTTGGAAGGCCTTTCATGAAAACTTCCCGTATGGCAATTGACATGGACGACGGTCTCATGAAAGTGAGAGTCCAAGATGAAGAAGTGTGTTTCAATCTTTATGATGCCATGAAGCACAAGCAAGATAAGGGCGATTGTTTCCGAATCGATGCAACGGAGAAAGCAAGTTTCAAAGTTACACAACAAATTCATGTCATTGATCCGTTACAAAGAGCTTTGGATGATTCCTTGGAAGTATTCTCGGTTGAAGAAGAGCAAGCTCTTGAAGAGTGTTTGTTGGAGCTTGAAGCTTTGGAAGAATTGCAACCGTGGGAGTATGAAGAGGAAATTCTGAAAAAAGAGGTTAATGATGAGCCTTCCAAACTTGAGCTGAAAGTGTTACCTTCCACATTGAAGTATGCTTTTCTCGATGATGGTGGTAATAAACCGGTGATCATAAGCAGTGTTTTATCTGAAGTGGAGGAAAGCCGCTTAATTCAAGTGTTGAAAAAAATCAGGGTGCAATGGGATGGACATTGTCCGATCTCAAAGGCATAAGCCCTTCGTATTGCATGCATAAGATATTCATGGAGGAAGACTTTAAACCGGTTGCTCAACCTCAATGCCGCTTAAATCCTATCATGAAAGAAGTGGTTAGGAAGGAAGTGGTGAAAATGTTAGAAGCCGGGATGATTTATCCTATTTCTGACAGCCCGTGGGTTAGTTCGGTGCATGTGGTACCGAAAAAAGGCGGATTAACGGTAGTCCGAAACGAGAAAAATGAGCTTATCCCAACAAAGACCGTAACCGGGTGGAGAATGTGCATCGACTACCGTAGGTTGAACAAAGCTACGAGAAAAGATCATTTTCCTCTACCTTTTATAGATCAAATGCTCGAAAGGCTTTCCGGTCAACAATACTACTGTTTTTTGGATGGTTATTCGGGTTACAATCAAATCATTGTGAACCCGGATGATCATGAAAAAACAGCTTTTACATGTCCGTTCGGAATCTTCGCTTATAGGAGGATGCCGTTTGGATTATGTAATGCACCGACGAGTTTTCAACGGTGTATGCAAGCTATCTTCGCGGATTTGATCGAAAAGACAATTGAGGTCTTTATGGATGATTTCTCCGTTTTTGGACAATCATTTGATTTGTGCTTGAAAAATTTGGATACGGTGTTGGAACGGTGTGTGGAAAATAATTTGGTGCTTAATTGGGAAAAATGCAACTTCATGGTGAACGAGGGAATTGTGCTCGGTCACAAGGTTTCTGTAAAAGGCCTTGAAGTTGATAAAGCCAAAGTGGATGTTATCGAGAAATTACCACCGCCGATGAATGTCAAAGGTATAAGGAACTTTCTTGGACACGCCGGGATTTACCGTAGGTTTATCAAGGACTTCGCCAAGGTCGCAAAGCCGTTGAGCAACTTGCTTGTCCAAGGTAAGGTTTTTGAATTTGACGAGTCTTGTCTTTTCGCATTTAATTGTTTGAAACAAAGTTTAACCACCTCACCGATAATCGTTGCATCAAACTGGAAAATAGATTTTGAATTAATGTGCGATGCTAGCGATTATGCGGTTGGGGCTGTTTTGGGTCAGAGGAAAATGAAAGTTGCCCACGCTATACATTATGCGAGCAAAGTTTTAAACGAGGCTCAGATTAACTATGCAACAACTGAAAAAGAGTTGCTTGCCATAGTGTATGCGTTGGAGAAATTTCGTGCCTATTTGATTGGTTCACGTGTCATCGTTTATACGGACCATTCGGCTATAAGGTATCTGCTCACCAAGCCTGATTCAAAACAGAGGCTGATTCGGTGGATCCTTTTGTTACAGGAATTTGATCTTGAAATTCGTGACAAGAGGGGTTCCGAGAATTTGGTGGCGGATCACTTATCCCGCCTGGTCAACATTGACGTGACCAAAAATGAATTTGAGGTAAAAGAGGAGTTCCCAGATGAAAAACTTTTTAGAGTGCAGGTTAGACCGTGGTTCGCCGACATGGCTAACCACAAAGCCACCGGATTAATACCGGACGGTCTAACTCACCACCAAAAACGGAAATTTTTGTCTGATGCCAAGTCATTTGTTTGGGATGAACCTCATTTATTTAAACTTGGTGTTGACAATCTCCTCAGAAGGTGTGTGTCAGTGGAGGAAGCCACGAATATTCTGTGGCACTGTCATAACTCTCCGTATGGAGGACACTTTAATGGGTTGAGAACGGCCACTAAAGTCCTACAATCGGGCTTTTATTGGCCGTCCTTATTCAAAGATGCGCATGCGCATGTCCTTAGTTGTGACAAGTGCCAGAGAAGCGGCGGTATTTCACAGCGGCAAGAAATGCCATTACAAAATATGTTAGAAATTGAAGTTTTTGACTGTTGGGGGATCGACTTTGTCGGTCCATTCCCATCTTCTTTTTCTAATGAATATATTTTGGTCGCTGTGGATTACGTTTCCAAGTGGGTTGAGGCGATAACATGTGCTAAAGCCGACGGAAAAACGGTGGTGAAGTTTTTGAAAAGAAATATTTTTGCGCGTTTTGGTACACCTCGAGTGTTAATAAGTGATGGAGGATCTCACTTCTGTAACACTCAACTTGACAAAGCTCTTGAGCAATATGGTGTGAAGCACAAAGTTGCTACACCATATCATCCTCAAGCTAACGGTCAAGCAGAGGTATCCAATCGTGAGATTAAGCGTATCTTAGAGAAAACTGTTTCGGCCTCGAGAAAGGATTGGGCGAACAAACTGGATGATGCATTGTGGGCGTATCGGACCGCTTTTAAGGCTCCGATCGGTCTCACACCGTTTAAAATGGTTTATGGTAAGAATTTTCACTTGCCGGTAGAGTTAGAGCACAAGGCGTTTTGGGCCTTAAAATTTTTGAATTTTGATCCAACTCTAAGCGGCGAGAAAAGGAAAGTGCAATTACACGAGTTGGATGAAGTGCGCCTTCAGGCGTACGATTCCAATAAATTGTATAAGGAACGTGTGAAGTTTTACCATGACAGAAAAATTGTCATAAAACAGTTTGAGGTCGGACAGCTGGTCTTATTGTTCAATTCTTGATTAAAATTGTTTCCTGGAAAATTAAGATCTAAATGGTCCGGTCCATTTTGGATTGTGGAAATCAAACCCTATGGAGCAATCGTAATTGAGGACACAACGTCAAAGGAAAATTGGACAGTTAATGGCCAGAGGCTGAAAGTTTATCTCGGAGGAAGTTTCGAGCGGGATCCCGCAGTTGTGCCTTTCCGCGATCCGTGAGGTCGCGATGGGCCGTCGAGCTTAGCCGACGTTAAACAAGCGCTTGTTGGGAGGCACCCCAACATTGTAAGTATCTTTGCTTTATTTTGCTGTTTTTAGTCATTTTGACATTTTGGACATTTGGAAGTGTGGCAGCAAGACAGACCTGTAATTTTGAAAAAAAAACTGTCTTGTTCGCTGGCTCATTAGCAGTGCGAATCTGGAGCGAGCATTCGCCAGCCATTCGCACTGCGAAGCTGGGGTGAGCATTCGCTGTCCATTCGCACTGCGAACGTCAGCGTACCTGCCTAGGTTGTTTTGCTGTCACATCATTAAAAATGAGAGTTTTATGGGTGGGCCTGCACGTAGGCCCAAAACCAATGTTGAAAGGCTGAGAACTTGGGGGGACCAAACCCTAGTCTCTCACTCTCACTTTCAACTGTAAACCAAAAGGAAAAAAGAGAAGAAAAACCCTCTCAAAAACTCTTTCCCTCTCACGTGCAATTTTGTGCCATTTTTTCTCTTCTTTTGTACTCAACTGCCATTTCCTAGCAAGGGTAGAATTCCTTTTCTCTGAACTTTCTGATTAATTGAGTTTATTTGTAAATTATGCATAAGAATGTGTAGGAAGTTTGGGGTTAGAATTCTGTGTTTGGTTATTCAATGCATGTCTAAATTTTTGCTGGATTTTAAGTTGAGAATACCTGTAGAGTGTTGTTATGTGTGAAATCTGGGGGCTACATAAATTTTTCAACATTTTCGTGCATTCGCTGGCTTGTTCGCACTGCGAACCTGGGGCGACCGTTCGCCAGGCTTCGCAGTGCGAATGATCTAGCGAGCAGCCCAGATTTTTGATTTTCTGATAGTCCATTCTGATGCATGTCTGTCCTTAATTCTAATGTTTTGTCTTGGTGTTTTTGTGTGGATTCGTTTGTCATTTGTGCAGATGGGTCCTAAAACTATGATGAGAAAAAGAAAAACATCCACTTCAAGACAAGCGCCGGTCCGTTTTGATGAGACCCGGTTCCAAGGAATTAGACAAGCTCAGAGGTATGAAGTGTTAGAATCAAGGACCATCCTTGCGGAAAGGAGGTTTGTTCTGAATGAGCAGGGAAGTTATCGTGCCATTGCTGCCCTGTTAACTGCAAAAAAATGGGGTACACTGATAACTCCTGTTGATTCATACGATGTGGAAATGGTTCGTCAGTTTTACGCCAACGCCCTTCCTGATGAGGGCGATCTGTTTACTTGGACTACGTTTGTTGGCGGGAAAACGGTAAGGTTTGACAGAAGAACTATTAACAGAGTTCTTGGAGATCCCCTTCCACTGCGGGCTAGCGAAGAGGATGTGTATCATGAGACTCTTAATCAGTATCGAGATATTGCCTCAATGACTCGTGATCTCCTGCGGCCAGGTAAAAATGTGAAATTTAATCATTCAGGAGTGGTTGTTCGCTATCACCGTGAGGATACGGTGCCTTTGGCTCAGTTGGTATTACTTTTAGTTGTCACAAATATAATGCTTAAGTCACATTCCTCTATGGTGACGATTCCTCTTGCACACTTGGTTCACAGTATCCTTACAAATGTGCAAATTGACGTTGCAAGGATCATTGCTGATGAGATAAGGGCCATCGTTGAGAGTGGTTTTGGTGGGACTGCTTCGAGGAAGAATTCCCCTGTTGCTTTCCCTTATTTGATTATGACCCTATGTGCTGATGCTGGAGTGACTTTGCCTTCGTGCCGTCAAGTTACTGTGCCGTCAACTATTGATGATCAATATGTCGACAAATTATGCAAACCGAAGGGTGCTAGAGCTGAATCTTCTGGGGCTGGTGTTGGTGCTGAAACCGGTACAAGCGAGGGTGCTGCTTCTGGATCTCACAACTTCTATCCATATCAGGAGGAGATCTGCCAATATAATTGGGATTGGATGGCTGCCCAGCAGCGTGCCATGACTGATATTCATGATTCTTTACAGGTTCTCCAATTACAGATCCGCGACCCTTCTACGCAGCACACTATGATGTCTAGGGAGCAGTTCCTCGCGCATGCTGGATGGCTTGAGGCCAGGCCTGTTTTCAGTTGGGGAGAGGATGCTGCTGAGCATGATGCTGAGGAGAGGGGAGATGGCGATGATATTATGATCTCTGATGATGATGAGGGGCAGAGGATGGATGTAATAGGGACTGAGCCTGAGGATGATCAGGGTACTGATGTTGTCGAGATGGAGTCCGAGGAGGACTGATTTTTGGATCTTAGACTTGTACACTTCCTTTGGTCATCAAAGTGAAGTCTCTTGTATTTTGTTTTTTCAGCTTTTACTAGTCTAATATTGATGTACTCGTACTAGTGTGGTACTTTTTGGATTATGTAGGTGTTTTATACACCAGGCACTTTATGATTATTATTAGTAATGATTTTGGTTTGCAGTAAAATTTTTGTTTTGCTTTACTAATAAATTGTTGGTTTTTAATTTTCATATTAAGTGTTGAGTTCTTCAGTTTACGAATGCTCAACACTTCAGTATGTTTTTTGTTGTTAAGTGTTAGTAAGAGTTGAATTCTTCAGTTGACGAATGTTTAACTCTTACACTGTGCATATGTGTTTATTTTGATGTTATTCCTTTGATGGTGGAAGTTAGGAAGTAGGTTGGACTCTTAATTTTAAAGAAAGGCTCATCCAAGATGTGAGGGCTATGATAGTACCATAAGCATTGTGTTGCGACAAGGTATATCGTTACCTTGTTCGAGAATTTGTTATGTTTTAGAACTTTGTGTCTTGGTGCGATTGAAAATGTTATTTCATGTTACAACTTCCTTTGAATGCATGTGTCATTTTAGGATCAAAACCATTAAAGTGAGTAGCCTCCAAAGTATTACTATATGCTAAGGATTGTGATAAATGTTGTCTTTACTTTTAATTCATGCCTTATCTTGTGACCATGTGATTTTGTGGAAGTAGGAGAAGTGATCAAGGCACTTTTTGAAAGTGAGCACAACCATGTCCATATATTAATTCACCTGTGAGTAGTAAGCATTTGCTAGCCCCTTTGAGCCTAAACAGTTTAGAACTCAATTGAATGATGAACTTGTTTTATGTACATAATTTGCAAGTTTGGTTCATCATTGAATTTGGTGAGTTTCTAACATTTTCTTCTTGAAACCTTTGAAAATTGTATACTTTGACTTCCTTGCCTTAAAAAGCAAGGAACATTCACTTTAGGTTGAGTTGAAAATGAGTTGGGGAGAATAAAAAGAAGATGGGTGCATTACTCTAAATTTTGAAAAATTTTCAAGCAAGCATGTAAAGAAAAGAGTGTGAATATGTTGTACAAAAGAGAAAATGCTTGCTTGAACAAAATATATATATATATATATATATATATATATATATATATATATATATATATATAATAGAATCAATAAGTGTGCACGGTAGTTTGTGAGGGTGGAATGAAAAATTGGTGAAATGAAGTGTGTTGTGTGAATATATGTATAGTGAATGTTCTTTTGCTTCGGCAATTTCGTTTCAATGGCCATTAGAAATGTCTTTTTTTTGTTCACCGGACCAAACTACAACCTTGAAGTCCTTAGTGATCTTTTACTTCCATGATTTCTGTTATGATCATTGAAATATGGTATGAATTGCTGAGTATTGCATTATTTGTCATTTGAGTGTAATTGTCCCGTGTTTGTATGCACGTTTGCCTTCAATCCTTTTTCGAAGAGGAGTGTAGAATGACATATGCAGGATGAGTTAGTTGTTTCTTGAAACTTTGTTTGAAATTGTTTAAGACGCAAGTTCTTTTTCATATCAAATTCTTGAATTGTGTAATTGTGCATTGTTGTGATCGTTGTTTAGTTGAGCCGTTTTTTGCGTCTTGGTTGAATTGTGTGCTCGAGCAAATCCTCGTGAGAGGCATACTTTGCTTAAGGACAAACAAAGAGTTAGTTGGGGAGAGTTTGTTAGATGTCAAACATGTTATATATTTGTATGGAATATTTGGAATTTTCCATTTCTTTCTTGCGGTAAAGTGTGAATTTAAGCGTTAAATGGAGTTGTTATGCTTACATTGGAATATATGTGTGGAGCTTGTAATTTGTGTGTTAATATGCAGGTATAGGCATGAAAGGAGCAAAATGGTGAACACATGGAACCAATGCAAGTTCCACTGAGTTTTCTAGCTGCAACAGGGTGTTCGCAGTGTGAACAATCTGGCGAATGCCCAGCGAAGGTTCGCACTGCGAGGAACCAGCGAATGGAGGCAGTGAGCTCCAGGTTTTCAATTACCTTGTGTTCGCACTGCGAACTCCTAGCGAGGGTCCAGTGAATGTTCGCTGGTTGGTTCGCAGTGCGAATGTGCTGGCGAAGAGAGGCAATGAGTTCCAGTTTTGAGAATTCTGGCTCGCTAGTTTATTCGCAGTGCGAATGAAGCTAGCGAATGATTCGCAGTGCGAATGAAGGGTTCGCAGTGCGAACCCACGATTTCTGCTTAGGGCGATTTAAGTCTCAGAGGCACTTAAAGTGCCATTTTTCCTCATTCGCAGTGCGAATGGATGGCTCGCAGTGCGAATCCTGCAGAATTCTGCTATGTATAAATAGAATTTCACTTTTTGTAAAGAGGATCTTTTGTTCATTTTGATCCAAAATCATAGTTTTCAGTCTTTTTACCATTGAAGCTTGTATTTTCACTTGGAGAAGCTGATTTTGCATCCATTGTTGATTATTCGACGTGGATGTTTACTCATCTCCTCTCTTTACTTGTTATCCAATCTACCATGAGAAGTGGTAGCTAAACCCTCTATGTTGAGGTTAGAAGTAGTTGATTCTGTTTTTATGTATTGCTTTTGATCTATTGTATATGAACAAAGTCTTTGATCAATATAGATGAAGTTGTTTTCTCTTAATGCTTTAAGTTTGATTTGTTTTACTCTAGACATAGATTCCACAAATCTTGACCTAACAATTTCATCTCTTAAAAACCAAACTCTAGACATAGATTTGGGATTTACTATTCACATTGTATTGATATTAATGATCGTTGTTTAGATTGTTAGCGTGAGACATCATCTAACGGTTTAAACAACGGTACTCACGATTTCGCTTTAGACATAAACGTAGTCGGGAGGATACGCGGTTATATTGGTTGGAAACCGAGTTCATGTGCTTGATTAATCGTTTATACATGGAAAGGATTAGCGAAACCTAACCTTAACATGCTTTTATAAAACCTTTTACAAAAATCTTTGTCACAATTTAATCTTTGCTACAATTGAATGATAACAACAATTGAAACTTTTGAAACCGTTAACTTAGAATATCGCAACTATTGAAAGGCAAGCATCTAATATCAAACAGTCCCTGTGGATACGATTAAAAACAACCCACACTATTACTCTTCTAACAAAGGTGTAAAATGGAGTCAGAGACAGCAGAGCACGTGCTGCTGCTGCTGTGTATTAAGAGCAGTCAGACTTGTCAAAGTCTGGACATGTGGAGACAGAGCATGCTCTGCTGCTAAATAGGTACATTTGGATAGAAAATTTTCACTTACTAAAATGCACTGTCAAAGTAGGAAAGAGTATTTTTTCTATGATATTATGGAGGAGCAGGTTCATCAATTTGGGACAACAAATTAGAGAGAGCGGCAGATGCAGTACATTGGAGGGAGTTGTTTACAAGCTGAGTAGCGGACTGCACGACAATTGGACATGATAGATGGGCCAAGAGTGCAGCATAAAATGGAAACTTCCTCCTCGAAGTTATATCAAGTTCAACATTGATGCCTTATTCTCAGAGTACCACACCAGTGTGGGGAGTGGAATCTGCTTATCGGGAGGATGCACAGATAGCAAACAACATGCTGTAGCAATTTTAACCATACTGAGTTCTACAGATGTAATGTAAATTTTGAACTAGGTTTGGTGGGGTGTGCCAGGCTATTGCAATAGTGCAATGCAAAAGCGACACTTGAGAGACCCATGTGTTATTCATACTTTAAATGTTCACAGAGTGAGCTCGAATAGGAATTCCTCAAGGATATCAAATATAAACAGTAGCCTCATCGAAGATGCATCAAAATTAAACATAACGGTATACAGCAAGCATTTTAATACATATTACATTTTATATTACTCATATTATCAAATGATTCACAGTAAATTAACACAAATAATAGAATCAAACTTGCTATCTTAGTCTCAAAGAAATTCAGCCACATAAGTTACAACAGCAAAAATAATGAATCAAACTTGAAACGAAAACTCGCGAGATCAAAACAGAAACGTTCGAAAAAGCTGCAACACTAAAACCCTTGTAAACAAATGCTGGAAATTGAAGAATCGAATGAATGAATACATTCAAGTAGTACCTGAGTTGAAGAAGGCAGTGATGAAGAAAACCCAAACTTGAGCTCAATTGGTTTCCTTCTTGGAACGATTTTTGAGCTTACTTGAGACAAAAGATGAAAATCAATTTCTGACTCAAGAAAGAGGTCACAAGAAATGATTGATGAATAGCTTAATTAAAATAGAGGTCAATCAAAACATAACTTGAAGTGAAATCTGAGGCCAATGTATTTCCTTCTTGAAGTGATTTCTGAGCTTACCTGAAACGATTTCACAAGAAATGATTGATTGAAACTGGAAACGAAAAATCATTTACAAGTTGAAAACATGAAACAAAGCTTGAAGAAGAAAACGAAAATCTGGAAACGAAAATCTGGAAACGAAGAAATGTCACAAGAAATTTCTTAACTTACCTGAAACGATTGATTGAGGTTGGAAACGTGAAATTGAATCAAAATCTGGAAACGTGAAATTGATTAGGGTTCATAGAGGGTTTCATGGTTATCGGAGGATTTCATGGAGGGAATTTCATGGTTATCGTGAAATTGAATCAGAGGATTTGTTGGGTTAGGGTTATCGGCGGGTTGAAAGAGAAGAAAATTCAGAGGGAAATGAAAAGATTGGCGCTTCAATGGAATTTCATTAGAGTTATTACGTAGCGTCGCTACAGCCGACTCTAAAAAATAAATAAAATATTTAAAAATGTTATATAGACTCTAAATAAATGAATAAATAAATAAAAATGTGTATGTTATTAAATAGCGTCGGTCAGACCGACTCTAAACAGTTTATATAATAAAAAAAGTTGAATTAAAAGAAGTATGTGACTTAATAGAATCAGCCACACCGACTCTAGATAATAATGAATAAATAATGTTACTAACTAATGTCGGTCAGACAGACTCTAAGTGAATTAATTAAACACAATTTAAAATACCATCACATTTAGAGTCGGTCCAGCAGGCTCTAAATAAAAAATAAATTAGTTCAAAAAAAAGTGCTAAATAGCGTCCACAAGTGTAGATTTCGCCGACGCTAATAGCGTCGGTGTCGGGGCCGACTCTAAATCCTTGCAACTAAAACACTGTTTTCTAGTAGTGTATATTTCATCTGTACATATATGCATGTATATTATCTGCTTAAAGTTTTCCCATGCAATTAGGTCTAGAACTAGATAATGCTAGTGGTCACTCTTTCAACACAGTCAAAACTAGTTCCCCATAGGAATTCCAGATACAGTCTTGCCACCTCTTGGGCTTATACAATATGGAACAAAGAGAAAGACATTATTCCCGGTGAAACTTTTCTCAGACTATCACTATTAGAAAATTGTCAAAGGAATTCATTCCCCCAGAGAGGATTATTCCCGGTGAAACCTCTCTTGAATTTCTTTAAACCTTAGAACTGTTCACTAAGAAAGGATTATTCCTGGTGAAACCTTTCTTGAATTTTTCTCAGGCTTGGACCCACAGGCTTCCTAAAAGCATCCCCGCCTCCTCTTGGGCTTTATACAAGGACCCTCTGGCTTCTTAGAAGTTATCATGCAATCTTTCCAAAGAGTCAAAACCTCAGACTAATTTAAGGGTTGATTCTCATCCCTTAAAGCATCAGCCTCCTCATAGGCATCATACAAAGATAAACTCTTCTATACCAGTAGACTTGGATAGTCTAATCTCCTCTTGGATCTCAAATACATTCTCAAGTTCCCTACAAATATAGGAGAAACCCTGATCATTTAATCAATCTCCAGTAGAGTTAAAACCCCCACAAGATCTAAAACTCAATCTTTATCCTAAATTCCCCCCCCAGTTAGGGTCATCTTATCATCAATACCATACTAGCCTATCAGAATCTCAAGTCATCTGATACCTCAACTCTTCTGTAAACCCTCAGCAAGAGTCGATCCCCCGACTTGGACCTGCCTCTGGATCTCAATAATCCTCAGCAGAAGACAGCCTCCTCTTAGGCTTTGTATAATGATTTTCCTCAGCAGAGTTAACCTTAAAAGCACTCTCTTGTGGAGTCAATCACCCTTTTTAGCACTCTCTTGTTGAGTCAATCACCTCAAAAGCACTCTCTTGTTGAGTCAATCACCCTTTTTAGCACTCTCTTGTTGAGTCAATCACCCTTTTTAGCACTCTCTTGTTAAGTCAACCACCTTTAAAGCATTTTCTTGTTGAGTCAACCCTTTTCAGCCTCAATCTTGGGCTTTGTACAAGACACACATAAACACTCTCTTGTTGAGTCAATCCTTTTTTTAGCCTCAGTCTTGGGCTTTGTACAAGACACCCATAAATATTTTCAGCTGGGTCAGTCTCTTTTTCAGCCTCAATCTTGGGCTTTGTACAAGACACATATATAAATCTCCCTAAACAGAGTCAATCCTCTGTTAGCCTCGATCTTGGGCTTTATACAAGACAAATCATACTCTCCAGCAGAGTCAATCTTCTTTTAGCCTCAATCTTGGGCTTTGTACAAGACACATACCAATATTCCCTAGTGGAATAAAAAAAATCCTTTTTAGCCTCAATCTTGGGCCTTGTACAAGACAGACAAAATATTTCCCCGGAAAAGTCAACTTTTAGCCTCCTCTTAGGCTTTGTATAATGATATCCCCAAAAGAGTCAGTCTCTTTTTCAGCCTCAAACTTGGGCTTTATACAAGATAGATAATAACCTTCCCAGTGGAGTCAATCAATCTCTTAGCTTCAACCTTGGGCTTTGATCAAGGCACACAAAAGTCAAAATCCCCTCGGAGAAAATAAAAAACCTCTCCGTAGGAAGATATTTCTCTGTATATCACACATCAAGACAGAAAATCAAAACAAACATTAATCCCAGATAACTGCTATAAGTGGCACACTTGTTGATTCAAACATCCGAGCTGTAGGCCATCTCTTATCCTGGTAAATCCCCTTCTTTCATCTAATTGTTGTAAGTGGCAAGCCTCTGGATTATTTACATCCAAGCCAATGTCCCTCTTTTAGCATGAAAGATTCCTAAGGAAAAATGGCATTGCTCAACACTGAGTTAAAGTTTTATCTTTCAGGACAAATCCCCTATAAATGAAATTATGGCATTGCTGGATTCATATATCCCAGTTAAAGTAATCCTCCTTTATAAACAGTTACCCAACAACTGTAATAAACAGATGAGATGTCTCCCTTTAGAGATGACAAATTCTCTCAGTCAAAACCTTTAGCTTTAATCTTGGGCTTTAAGCAAGACACAAATACTCAACCTTTTAGCTTCAATCTTGGGCTTTGAACAAGACACCAAAACATATTTTTCCACGCATAGAATAAGAGGAACTACGATTGCTCATATTTCCCTGTTTTCTTTAACGGGAATACGTAGGCATAAGATTGCGAAATCTTAGCGAGCACTTCAATCAAAAACTTTAGGTCAAGTACCTTCACACACCAATCAAAAACCTTAGGTCCAGTACCTTCACACACTAATCAAAAACCTCAGGTCCAATACCTTACCAAAAACATCGGGAAAAACCCGAAATCAACAAAAACTCTCTCTCTCAAACCCTGCCAAAGGAGAAAATTTCCAAATCAACAGACAAACACTAGCAAGTAGAAAACAGTATAGAAATTGCTAACGACCTGTGGATAACCACATATAGGATGGGTAATTGACAACTCCCCATTGTATAACCTAACCCCGAACTCCCCAATCTCTTAAGCATTTATTCAGTAAAACATTTGCGTGCAAGGTTAGTTTTAGACAGCTTCCCTTTCCTTTCCAGCTTCACAGGATAAATAAGAAATTAAAAAGTAGAACCCATGTTCCTCCCATTGAGGTGAGGAAATTCCCATGGCGATAAGGTGGTCGCGTCACCGACAAAAATCGCACGCTACACCCGAGTCCATATATCAACTTATTTGCTTAAAAAATAATCAATGAATTGTTCTTTAATTACATTAGACTAAGTAAATGCTATATTATTGTGCTAATAATTTTTTATGGATGTGATTTGTTATGGCTTGAGTTTGTATTTTGAATTTGAATCGAATAGGTGTGAAAGTGCAGGTGGAAATGGATCCCGGGAAGCTGTTCAATGGGGGGATTGAATTTGATTGTTAGTCGACGTGGAACATTACTCTCAAAGTAAGTTAACAATTTCTTAAATAATTTAAAGTTTATTAATAATTTATATATATATATATATATATATATATATATATATATATATATATATATATATATATATATATATATATATATATATATATATATATATATACTATTTACTTACTATAATTTATGGTAATTGTAGTGCCAAAGACAATCTTTCAATAATGAGTGTGGCTATTATGTTATGATACATATGTTAAACATTGTATCGGTTGGTATTGTTGATTCATGAAATCAGGTATGTAACAAAAAATTTCAATTATATGTTAATCGACTTCTTTTTTGTTATTACAATATTCTAATATTATTTAATATTTATTCAGATATTTGGAGACTCAACACCATTTCATGAGGATGACGTTACGAATGTTGTGCAAATTTTATTCTAAAAAAATGGCAAGAGGTTTCTCGGTGTCATTTGTTTTTATGCTTCTAGTGTAAGCCTCATAGTTTGTTTAGCTTTGCTTAGACTAGCTAGTGTTTTTATAGTACCATAGTTTGATTATGGCAAGAGGTAGTTAGTTCCATGATACCGTTTGTAACATAAGCTCATGAATATTTCATAACTCATAGAATATATTTAAAAGTTTGGGCTATGGTATTTTGTATTAACGGTTGTGTATGAAATATTTGATATTGTTTGTTTGTAGTGAAATTTTGAATTATTTATAATTTTTTTTGGATAATATTGTGGAAGAAACAAGAATAAAAAAAATGACACTGTGTTTTTAAAACGGATGAACTGATTTAAAAAAAACATTATTAAATCAAGTGAACCGATTTAAATTTGAGATTTTAAATCAGATCATATAGATTTAAAACAAAAATATTTTTTTTTTCATAATTTTTTAAATGTGTCAAATTGATTTAAATAAAAAATTTTAAATCAGATAAGCCGATTTAATAAAATCTTTTAAATCGAATCAAACCTGATTTAAAAATGAAAAACCTTTCTGAATCGATCAGAATTTAATGAGACTACCAACAGATTTAAAAAGTTGGTTTAACCGATTTAAAGAGTGTTTTTTATACTAGTTTCTAGAATAGAACTATCTAGGCTTTTGTTTGTCTTTTCTATATTACATTGACATAGAACTTTCTAGGCTATAAGTTAATCTATGAATTATTGGAACAATTTAGAAACATGTGGAAACTTTAGACGATTTTAATTTTCTCCAAAGTTTGTCATTTATTTTTTCTAGAATGTTTCAGAAATGTGCTTCAATTTCAACAGGTATTAATGGACTGTTGCCTATACTGTGGTGTAATCAGTCTAGTTTTCATTAAGTCTTGAGTATCACTTGCCATGATATTGTCTCCAAAAATAAAGGATATAGAGATTTGTTGTGAAAAACAATACCTTTGAACAAAATATACTCAGTTTCTTTATAGGTAAGAAACACGCAAGGGTTAGGGTTAACAAGGAAAAACAACTGAAACCCTATTAGGGTTCACAAAGGAAGAGAAAAGCGAAAGAAGAATAGAGAATTGGTTAAATCTATTTTACTATTGACTTTTTCAATAGGGTTCAAAGGTTACAAGTGAATACCAACAATTAACCTCTCTCAACCTAATAAGGTTTTGTCACACTTAGGAAGAGAGACTAGTATGCTATTTATAATAAACCTAACATACTAAACTAATGGGTTTTTTAACAATTACCCATAACAAGCTAACTTAGGGTACAAGCTAACTTAAACAATTGGATCCATAACACGAGGCCCAATTCGATCTCCTACATGCTAGAACATAATTCGACCACCGCATATAGGTCTTCGACAACAGCATGTGAGCGAACTTCGACGGTATGCTATAACTAGATTTCGATCCAATATCTCACAAATCTCCACCTTGGATCTAACTCTATATCCTCAAGAAATAAACTAGCTTTCTTCATGCAGCTTTATCAACTGCATACAGTGGAAAAACTTGCAACTGGGCAACGTCTTGGTGATCATACCAGCAGCATTATGATCTATCAAAACCCTCAGAACTTAGACTTCTCCACGCTCGATTACCCATCTGACGAAATACAACCTCACATCAATGTGCTTGGTTCGCTCATGATAGGCTGAATTCTTCGACAGGTGTATTGCACTTTGACTATCACATTTAACAGTGATAACTGGACCTTGAAGTTTCAGCTCGATTGCAAAACCTTCAAGCCACAATACTTCCTTTACAGCTTCAGTTAGGGCGTTGTATTCCGCTTCAGTGGTTGATAAGGCAATAACCTTCTGAAGTGTTGTTTTCCAACTAATTGATGTCCCAAACATAGTGAATACATATCCAGAAATAGATTTTCTGAAATCCATACAACCTGCATAAACAGAGTCGACATATCCTTCGATTGCTGCTTTACTATCTTCACCCAAGGCTCCACCACAAATTAGGACTCTATTCAGAGACCCATTTATGTACCATAAAATCCACTTCAATGCTTGCCAGTGAGCCTTTCTAGGATTCCACATGTACCTGCATACAAAACTTACTGCATATGATATGTCGGGTCTAGTACAAACCATAACATACATCAAAGAGCCCAATATATTAGCATATGGAATGCTATTCATATAAGCCCTTTCGACATCAGTATTGGGACACTGATCTATACTCATCTTTAATTGAGGGTTTGTCGGAGTCACAACATGCTTTGAATTTGACATACCATACATTTCGAGAATCTTCTGTAGGTATGCCTCTTGAGATAAGCATAATTTCGACTGCTTTCGTTCTCTTCAAATGTCAATCCCAAGAATCCTGGACGCAACTCCCAGATTCTTCATTTCGAACACCTTATTGAGTTCAACCTTCGTCCTCATTACATCTTCGACATTGTTGCTTGCTATTAGAATATAATCCACATAAAGCAACAAAATAACAAATGAATTTCCATGTAAAAATTTGAAGTAAACACAGTGGTCGAACTGACTTCTAATGAAACTTATGCGTGCCATGAACTTGTCGAATCTCCTATTCCACTGTTGA
The DNA here is from genome assembly GCA_022829125.1 of Lathyrus tuberosus. Lineage (NCBI taxonomy): Eukaryota > Viridiplantae > Streptophyta > Magnoliopsida > Fabales > Fabaceae > Lathyrus > Lathyrus tuberosus. The sequence goes on from JALAZF010000530.1 coordinate 3,745,651, forward strand.
GGAGATTGTTTCAGTCCATATAAAGATCTCTTCAGTTTGCACACATAATCTTCCTTCCCCTTTTAGACATACCCTTCAGGTTGCCTCAAAAGGTTTGTTTCATCTAGATCACCATACAAGAACGCAGTCTTCACATCCATCTGTTCCAGTTCAAGGTCGAACTATGCCTCCTTTGCACGCAACATTCTAATGGACTTGTGCTTCACAATAGGAGAGAACACATCATTAAAGTCGACACCTTCTGTATGAATGAACCCCCTAGCGACCAATCTTGCCTTGTATCTCTTCGACGCCACTCCTTCGATTCCTTCCTTAACTTTGAAAATCCATTTACACCTGACTAACCTGGCTCCAGCAGGTTTCTTGATCAGTTTCCATGTGTTGTTATCATGAAGAGATTTCATCTCATCATCCAAGGCCTTCAGCCATTCAGTCTTCTTTCGAATCCTCATAACTTCCTTATAGTCTCTAGGTTCTTCGTCGAGAACCCCACTTACAGAGATTAAGGCATAAGCTATAAGATCTGCATACCCAAGTCTCTGAGGTGGCTTGATGGCTCTCCTCAACCTATCTCTTGCCAGCAGGAAGTCATTATCAGTCTCCTCATCTTCGACAACATCTTCTGCTTCTTCCTCAACTTCATTTAGGGTACGCAATTCAACATCAACATGCTCCACCTCAACAGGAATATCTCCCTGTTCCAGCTCTTCGTCAGCATCATCAATTTTCTTGAAAGTCGTCTCAGCTTCATTGAAAACTACATCTCGACTGGTGATACACCTCCTCTAACCTGGCTCTAGGCACCATAGCCTATAAGCTTTGACGTCTTCGGGGTATCCCATTTCAGAGCTCTAGGTTCGACCTTGTCTTGCCTAATGTGAGCATAGGCCATGCTGCCAAATACTCCCAGTCTGTCGTGACTTGGTGGATGTCCCAACCAAAGTTCTTCAGGTGTCTTCATTCCTAAGGCAGTCGAGGGACATCTATTTATCAGATAAGCTGCTGTCGAAACAGCCTCCGCCCAAAACACCTTCTTCAATCCAGCACTAACCAACATGCATCTAACCCTTTCAAGGATTGTTCAATTGAATCTCTCAGCTAAGCCATTTTGTTTAGGAGTACCTGCTACAGTCTTATGCCTTGCAATCCCAGACTCAACAAAGTAACTGTCGAACGCTTCATTACAGAAATCAAGGCCAATGTCGTTTCTCAACCTCTTAACCTTTCTGCCAAGTTGAGTTTCGACCAGAACATTCCAACTTTTGAAATTCTCAAAAGTTTCATCCTTCGTCTTCTGAATGAATACCCATAACTTTCTCGAATAGTCATCAACGATGGATAGAAAATAGCTTGCACCTGAGTGTGAAGGATTCCTTGCAGGCCCCCAAAGATCAGCATGAATTAATTCAGGGATCCATGTGTTATTTGCTTGCCTTTGTTAAACTTCACCCTACATGATTTACCAAATATACAAGATTCACAAAACTCCAACTTTTTGACTTTGTCCTCACCTAGCAGGTTCTGCTTCCCCAATTCGACCAGGCCTCTTTCGCTGACATGGCCCAATCTCATGTGCCATAATTATGTATTAGACACAGGTTTCGTGGATGCAATATTTGTCGAACCACTTACATCCTCAGTCTCAAAGGTATACAAGCCTTGTTTCTTCACGCCTCTCAAGACTTCCTTCGACCCCTTCATGACTCTTGGGATACTTTTCTCTCCTTGGAAAACATATCCCTTCCTGTCGAATTCACCAAGAGAAATTAAATTTCTATTCAAATCAAGTACATATAATAACCTTATTAACTCATCATGGAGCTTGAATCTCACAGATCCAATACATGCAATTTTGCAGGATTTGTTGTTTCCCGGCAGCACCGATCCACCATCTTGATCACATAACTCCTCGAACAATTCTCTGTTTGGAGTCATGTGCCAAGTGCAACCTGAATCCATAATTCACTCTTTTCTTGAGTCGCTACTTGAAACCACAAGGACATCAGCTGAGTCGAAGTCATCTTGAACAATGGTTGTGTTGCCATTATCCTTACCTTCATGATCTTTTAGGCGTTCAGGGCACACCCTTCTTGTGTGACCCTCTTTCTTACAATGATAACATCGAATACCAGATGTTTCGCCACTATAAGACATATGCTGACTTTTACCTTTCTTCTTGTCGAACTTACAATCCTTTCGCAAGAATTTTCCCTTAACGGCTAAACCTTCACCAAACGTCTCCTTTCGTTCATTCAGATCCTTAGAATAGAAGGCTGATTGAACTTCTTCAAAGCTCAGGGACTCCCTTCCATACAAGAGAGTTTATTTGAAGTGAGCATGTGTTCTGGGCAAAGCACACAACAGCAACAGTGCTTGATCTTCGTCATCGATCTTCACATCAATATTTTCAAGATCAAGAATCAGCTTGTTGAACATATCCAACTGCTCAGCCAAAACTTTGTCTTCACATCTTGAATGAATACAAAGCTTGCTTCAAGTAGATCCGATTCACCAGAGATTTGGTCATGTACAAACTTTCAAGTATCAACCATAACCCCGATGGCGTAGTCTCCTTTGATACCTGTAGAAGAACCTTATCACCAAGGCTCAACAATATTACGTTGTGAGCTTTCTCTATCATGGCCGTCTTTTCTTTTTCCGTTAACGCATCATCCATGGCTGCCTCTCCCTTCAATGCTTCCAAACAACCCTATTGAAACAGTAGGGCTTTCATCTTCAAGCGCCACATACCGAAATCGTTCACTCCGGTGAACTTTTCAATCTCATACTTTGTTGAAGGCATCTTCTCCATGCTCACCGCACCAATGTGTTGTGAAAACGATACCTTTGAACAAAATATACTCGGTTTCTTTATAGGTAAGAAACACGCAAGGGTTAGGGTTAATAAGGAAAAACAACTGAAACCATATTAGGGTTCACAAAGGAAGAGAAAAGCGAAAGAAGATTAGAGAATTGGTTAAATCTATTTTACTATTCACTTTTTCAATAGGGTTCAAAGGTTACAAGTGAATACCAACAATTAACCTCTCTCAACCTAATAAGGTTTTGTCACACTTAGGAAGAGAGACTAGTATGCTATTTATAATAAACCTAACATACTAAACTAATGGGTTTTTTAACAATTACCCATAACAAGCTAACTTAGGGTACAAGCTAACTTAAACAATTGGATCCATAACACGAGGCCCAATTCGATCTCCTACATGCTAGAACATAATTCGACCACCGCATATAGGTCTTCGACAACAGCATGTGAGCGAACTTCGACGGTATGCTATAACTAGATTTCGATCCAATATCTCACAAATCTCCACCTTGGATCTAACTCTATATCCTCAAGAAATAAACTAGCTTTCTTCATGCAGCTTTATCAACTGCATACAGTGGAAAAACTTGCAACTGGGCAACGTCTTGGTGATCATACCAGCAACATTATGATCTGTCAAAACCCTCAGCACTTAGACTTCTCCACGCTCGATTACCCCTCTGACGAAATACAACCTCACATCAATGTGCTTGGTTCGCTCATGATAGGCTTAATTCTTCGACAGGTATATTGCACTTTGACTATCACATTTAACAGTGATAACTGGACCTTGAAGTTTCAGCTCCATTGCAAAACCTTCAAGCCACAATGCTTCCTTTACAGCTTCAGTTAGGGCGTTGTATTCCGCTTCAGTGGTTGATAAGGCAACAACCTTCTGAAGTGTTGTTTTCCAACTAATTGATGTCCCAAACATAGTGAACACATATCCAGAAATAGATTTTCTGGAATCCATACAACCTGCATAATCAGAGTCGACATATCCTTCGATTGCTGCTTTACTATCTTCACCCAAGGCTCCACTACAAATTAGGACTCTATTCAGAGACCTATTTATGTACCATAAAATCCACTTCAATGCTTGCCAGTGATCCTCTCTAGGATTCCACATGTACCTGCTTACAAAACTTACTGCATATGATATGTCGGGTCTAGTACAAACCATAACATACATCAAAGAGCCCAATATATTAGCATATGGAATGCTATTCATATAAGCCCTTTCGACATCAGTATTGGGACACTGATCTATACTCAGCTTTAATTGAGGGTTTGTCGGAGTCACAACATGCTTTGAATTTGACATACCATACATTTCGAGAATCTTCTGTAGGTATGCCTCTTGAGATAAGCATAATTTCGACTGCTTTCTTTCTCTTCAAATGTCAATCCCAAGAATCCTGGACGCAACTCCCAGATCCTTTATTTCGAACTCCTTATTGAGTTCAACCTTCGTCCTCATTACATCTTCGACATTGTTGCTTGCTATTAGAATATAATCCACATAAAGCAACAAAATAACAAATGAGTTTCCATGTAAAAATTTGAAGTAAACACAGTGGTCGAACTGACTTCTAATGAAAATTATACGTGCCATGAACTTGTCGAATCTCCTATTCCACTGTTAAGGAGATTGTTTCAGTCCATATAAAGATCTCTTCAGTTTGCACACATAATCTTCCTTCCCCTTTTAGACATACCCTTCAGGTTGCCTCATAAGGTTTGTTTCATCTAGATCACCATACAAGAACGCAGTCTTCACATCCATCTGTTCCAGTTCAAGGTTGAACTGTGCCTCCTTTGCACGCAACATTCTAATGGACTTGTGCTTCACAACAGGAGAGAACACATCATTAAAGTTGACACCTTCTTTATGAATGAACCCCCTAGCGACCAATCTTGCCTTGTATCTCTTCGACGCTACTCCTTCGATTCCTTCCTTAACTTTGAAAATCCATTTACACCTGACTAACCTGGCTCCAACAGGCTTCTTGATCAGTTCCCATGTGTTGTTATCATGAAGAGATTTCATCTCATCATCCAAGGCCTTCAGCCATTCAGTCTTCTTTCGACTCCTCATAACTTCCTTATAGTCTCTAGGTTCTTCGTCGAGAACCCCACTTACAGAGATTAAGGCATAAGCTATAAGATCTGCATACCCAAGTCTCTGAGGTGGCTTGATGGCTCTCCTCGACCTATCACTTGCCAGCAGGAAGTCATTATCAGTCTCCTCATCTTCGACAACATCTTCTGCTTCTTCCTCAACTTCATTTAGGGTACGCAATTCAACATCAACATGCTCCACCTCAACAGGAATATCTCCCTGTTCCAGCTCTTCGTCAGCATCATCAGTTTTCTTGAAAGCCGTCTCAGCTTCATTGAAAACTACATCTCGACTGGTGATACACCTCCTCTAACCTGGCTCTAGGCACCATAGCCTATAAGCTTTGACGTCTTCAGGGTATCCCATTTCAGAGCTCTAGGTTCGACCTTGTCTTGCTTAATGTGAGCATAGGCCATGCTGCCAAATACTCCCAGTCTGTCGTGACTTGGTGGATGTCCCAACCAAAGTTCTTCAGGTGTCTTCATTCCTAAGGCAGTCGAGGGACATCTATTTATCAGATAAGCTGCTGTCGAAACAGCCTCCGCCCAAAACACCTTCTTCAATCCAGCACTAACCAACATGCATCTAACCCTTTCAAGGATTGTTCAATTGAATCTCTCAGCTAAGCCATTTTGTTTAGGGGTACCTGCTACAGTCTTATGCCTTGCAATCCCAGACTCAACAAAGTAACTGTCGAACGCTTCATTGCAGAAATCAAGGCCAATGTCGGTTCTCAACCTCTTAACCTTTCTGTCAAGTTGAGTTTCGACCAGAACATTCCAACTTTTGAAATTCTCAAAAGTTTCATCCTTCGTCTTCTGAATGAATACCCATAACTTTCTCGAATAGTCATCAACGATGGATAGAAAATACCTTGCACCTGAGTGTGAAGGATTCCTTGCAGGCCCCCAAAGATCAGCATGAATGTAATCCAGGGATCCATGTGTTATTTGCTTGCCTTTGTTAAACTTCACCCTACATGATTTACCAAATACACAAGATTCACAAAACTCTAACTTTTTGACTTTGTCCTCACCTAGCAGGTTCTGCTTCCCCAATTCGACCAGGCCTCTTTCGCTGACATAGCCCAATCTCATGTGTCATAATTCTGTCTTCGACACAGGTTTCGTGGATGCAATATTTGTCGAACCACTTACATCCTCTGTCTCAAAGGTATACAAGCCTTGTTTCTTCACTCCTCTCAAGAATTCCTTTGACCCCTTTATGACTCTAGGGATACTTTTCTCTCCTTGGAAAACATATCCCTTCCTGTCGAATTCACCAAGAGAAATTAAATTTCTATTCAAATCAAGTACATATAATAACCTTATTAACTCATCATGGAGCTTGAATCTCACAGATCCAATACATGCAATTTTGCAGGATTTGTTGTTTCCCAGCAGCACCGATCCACCATCTTGATCACATAACTCCTCGAACAATTCTCTGTTTGGAGTCATGTGCCAAGTGCAACCTGAATCCATAATTCACTCTTTTCTTGAGTCGCTACTTGAAACCACAAGGACATCAGATGAGCCGAAGTCATCTTGAACAATGGTTACATTGCCATTATCCTTACCTTCATGATCTTTTAGGCGTTCAGGGCACACCCTTCTTGTGTGACCCTCTTTCTTACAATGATAACATCGAATACCAGATGTTTCGCCACTATAAGACATATGCTGACTTTTACCTTTATTCTTGTCGAACTTACCATCCTTTCGCAAGAATTTTCCCTTAACGGCTAAACCTTCACCAACCGTCTCCTTTCGTTCATTCAGATCCTTAGAATACAAGGCTGATTGAACTTCTTCAAAGCTCAGGGACTCCCTTCCATACAAGAGAGTTTCTTTGAAGTGAGCATGTGTTCTGGGCAAAGCACACAACAGCAACAGTGCTTGATCTTCGTCATCGATCTTCACATCAATATTTTCAAGATCAAGAATCAGCTTGTTGAACATATCCAACTGCTCAGCCAAAACTTTGTCTTCACATCTTGAATGAATACAAATCTTGCTTCAGGTAGAGCCGATTCACCAGAGATTTGGTCATGTACAAACTTTCAAGTATCAACCATAACCCCGATGGCGTAGTCTCCTTTGATACCTGTAGAAGAACCTTATCACCAAGGCTCAACAATATTGCGCTGTGGGCTTTCTCTATCATGGTCGTCTTTTCTTTTTCCGTTAACGCATCATCCATGGCTGCCTCTCCCTTCAACGGTTCCAAACAACCCTATTGAACCAGTAAGGCTTTCATCTTCAAGCGCCACATACCGAAATCGTTCACTCCGGTGAACTTTTCAATCTCATACTTTGTTGAAGGCATCTTCTCCATGCTCACCGCACCAATTTGTTGTGAAAACGATACCTTTGAACAAAATATACTCGGTTTCTTTATAGGTAAGAAACACGCAAGGGTTAGGGTTAACAAGGAAAAACAACTGAAACCATATTAGGGTTCACAAAGGAAGAGAAAAGCGAAAGAAGATTAGAGAATTGGTTAAATCTATTTTACTATTCACTTTTTCAATAGGGTTCAAAGGTTACAAGTGAATACCAACAATTAACCTCTCTCAACCTAATATGGTTTTGTCACACTTAGGAAGAGAGACTAGTATGCTATTTATAATAAACCTAACATACTAAACTAATGGGTTTTTTAACAATTACCCATAACAAGCTAACTTAGGGTACAAGCTAACTTAAATAATTGGATCCATAACACGAGGCCCAATTCGATCTCCTACATGCTAGAACATAATTCGACCACTGCATATAGGTCTTCGACAACAGCATGTGAGCGAACTTTGACGGTATGCTATAACTAGATTTCGATCCAATATCTCACAAATCTCCACCTTGGATCTAACTCTATATCCTCAAGAAATAAACTAGCTTTCTTCATGCAGCTTTATCAACTGCATACAGTGGAAAAACTTGCAACTGGGCAACGTCTTGGTGATCATACCAGCAACATTATGATCTGTCAAAACCCTCAGCACTTAGACTTCTCCACGCTCGATTACCCCTCTGACGAAATACAACCTCACATCAATGTGCTTGGTTCGCTCATGATAGGCTTAATTCTTCGACAGGTGTATTGCACTTTGACTATCACATTTAACAGTGATAACTGGACCTTGAAGTTTCAGCTCCATTGCAAAACCTTCAAGCCACAATGCTTCCTTTACAGCTTCAGTTAGGGCGTTGTATTCCGCTTCAGTTGTTGATAAGGCAACAACCTTCTGAAGTGTTGTTTTCCAACTAATTGATGTCCCAAACATAGTGAACACATATCCAGAAATAGATTTTCTGGAATCCATACAACCTGCATAATCAGAGTCGACATATCCTTCGATTGCTGCTTTACTATCTTCACCCAAGGCTCCACCACAAATTAGGACTCTATTCAGAGACCTATTTATGTACCATAAAATCCACTTCAATGCTTGCCAGTGATCCTCTCTAGGATTCCACATGTACCTGCTTACAAAACTTACTGCATATGATATGTCGGGTCTAGTACAAACCATAACATACATCAAAGAGCCCAATATATTAGCATATGGAATGCTATTCATATAAGCCCTTTCGACATCAGTATTGGGACACTGATCTATACTCAGCTTTAATTGAGGGTTTGTCGGAGTCACAACATGCTTTGAATTTGACATACCATACATTTCGAGAATCTTCTGTAGGTATGCCTCTTGAGATAAGCATAATTTCGACTGCTTTCTTTCTCTTCAAATGTCAATCCCAAGAATCCTGGACGCAACTCCCAGATCCTTTATTTCGAACTCCTTATTGAGTTCAACCTTCGTCCTCATTACATCTTCGACATTGTTGCTTGCTATTAGAATATAATCCACATAAAGCAACAAAATAACAAATGAGTTTCCTTGTAAAAATTTGAAGTAAACACAGTGGTCGAACTGACTTCTAATGAAACTTATGCGTGCCATGAACTTGTCGAATCTCCTATTCCACTATTAAGGAGATTGTTTCAGTCCATATAAAGATCTCTTCAGTTTGCACACATAATCTTCCTTCCCCTTTTAGACATACCCTTCAGGTTGCCTCATAAGGTTTGTTTCATCTAGATCACCATACAAGAACGCAGTCTTCACATCCATCTGTTCCAGTTCAAGGTCGAACTGTGCCTCCTTTGCACGCAACATTCTAATGGACTTGTGCTTCACAACAGGAGAGAACACATCATTAAAGTCGACACCTTCTTTATGAATGAACCCCCTAGCGACCAATCTTGCCTTGTATCTCTTCGACGCTACTCCTTCGATTCCTTCCTTAACTTTGAAAATCCATTTACACCTGACTAACCTGGCTCCAGCAGGTTTCTTGATCAGTTCCTATGTGTTGTTATCATGAAGAGATTTCTTCTCATCATCCAAGGCCTTCAGCCATTCAGTCTTCTTTCGACTCCTCATAACTTCCTTATAGTCTCTAGGTTCTTCGTCGAGAACCCCACTTACAGAGATTAAGGCATAAGCTATAAGATCTGCATACCCAAGTCTCTGAGGTGGCATGATGGCTCTCCTCGACCTATCACTTGCCAGCAGGAAGTCATTATCAGTCTCCTCATCTTCGACAACATCTTCTGCTTCTTCCTCAACTTTATTTAGGGTACGCAATTCAACATCAACATGCTCCACCTCAACAGGAATATCTCCCTGTTCCAGCTCTTCGTCAGCATCATCAGTTTTCTTGAAAGCCGTCTAAGCTTCATTGAAAACTATATCTCGACTGGTGATACACCTCCTCTAACCTGGCTCTAGGCACCATAGCCTATAAGCTTTGACGTCTTCAGGGTATCCCATTTCAGAGCTCTAGGTTCGACCTTGTCTTGCCTAATGTGAGCATAGGCCATGCTGCCAAATACTCCCAGTCTGTCGTGACTTGGTGGATGTCCCAACCAAAGTTCTTCAGGTGTCTTCATTCCTAAGGCAGTCGAGGGACATCTATTTATCAAATAAGCTGCTGTCGAAACAGCCTCCGCCCAAAACACCTTCTTCAATCCAGCACTAACCAACATGCATCTAACCCTTTCAAGGATTGTTCAATTGAATCTCTCAGCTAAGCCATTTTGTTTAGGAGTACCTGCTACAGTCTCTTGCCTTGCAATCCCAGACTCAACAAAGTAACTGTCGAACGCTTCATTGCAGAAATCAAGGCCAATGTCGTTTCTCAACCTCTTAACTTTTCTGTCAAGTTGAGTTTCGACCAGAACATTCCAACTTTTGAAATTCTCAAAAGTTTCATCCTTCGTCTTCTGAATGAATACCCATAACTTTCTGGAATAGTCATCAACGATGGATAGAAAATACCTTGCACCTGAGTGTGAAGGATTCCTTGCAGGCCCCCAAAGATCAGCATGAATGTAATCCAGGGATCCATGTGTTATTTGCTTGCCTTTGTTAAACTTCACCCTACATGATTTACCAAATACACAAGATTCACAAAACTCTAACTTTTTGACTTTGTCCTCACCTAGCAGGTTCTGCTTCCCCAATTCGACCAGGCCTCTTTCGCTGACATAACCCAATCTCATGTGTCATAATTCTGTCTTCGACACAGGTTTCGTGGATGCAATATTTGTCGAACCACTTACATCCTCTGTCTCAAAGGTATACAAGCCTTGTTTCTTCACTCCTCTCAAGACTTCCTTCGACCCCTTTATGACTCTAGGGATACTTTTCTCTCCTTGGAAAACATATCCCTTCCTGTCGAATTCACCAAGAGAAATTAAATTTCTATTCAAATCAAGTACATATAATAACCTTATTAACTCATCATGGAGCTTGAATCTCACAGATCCAATACATGCAATTTTGTAGGATTTGTTGTTTCCCAGCAGCACCGATCCACCATCTTGATCACATAACTCCTCGAACAATTCTCTGTTTGGAGTCATGTGCCAAGTGCAACCTGAATCCATAATTCACTCTTTTCTTGAGTCGCTACTTGAAACCACATGGACATCAGATGAGTCGAAGTCATCTTGAACAATGGTTGCATTGCCATTATCCTTACCTTCATGATCTTTTAGGCGTTCAGGGCACACCCTTCTTGTGTGACCCTCTTTCTTACAATGATAACATCGAATACCAGATGTTTCGCCACTATAAGACATATGCTGACTTTTACCTTTCTTCTTGTCGAACTTACCATCCTTTCGCAAGAATTTTCCCTTAACGGCTAAACCTTCACCAACCGTCTCCTTTCGTTCGTTCAGATCCTTAGAATACAAGGCTGATTGAACTTCTTCAAAGCTCAGGGACTCCCTTCCATACAAGAAAGTTTCTTTGAAGTGAGCATGTGTTCTGGGCAAAGCACACAACAACAACAGTGCTTGATCTTTGTCATCGATCTTCACATCAATATTTTCAAGATCAAGAATCAGCTTGTTGAACATATCCAACTGCTCAGCCAAAACTTTGTCTTCACATCTTGAATGAATACAAATCTTGCTTCAGGTAGAGCCGATTCACCAGAGATTTGGTCATGTACAAACTTTCAAGTATCAACCATAACCCCGATGGCGTAGTCTCCTTTGATACCTGTAGAAGAACCTTATCACCAAGGCTCAACAATATTGCGCTGTGGGCTTTCTCTATCATGGTTGTCTTTTCTTGTTCCGTTAACGCATCATCCATGGCTGCCTCTCCCTTCAACGCTTCCAAACAACCCTATTGAACCAGTAAGGCTTTCATCTTCAAGCGCCACATACCGAAATCATTCACTCCGGTGAACTTTTCAATCTCATTCTTTGTTGAAGGCATCTTCTCCATGCTCACCGCACCAATTTGTTGTGAAAACGATACCTTTGAACAAAATATACTCGGTTTCTTTATAGGTAAGAAACACGCAAGGGTTAGGGTTAACAAGGAAAAACAACTGAAACCATATTAGGGTTCACAAAGGAAGAGAAAAGCGAAAGAAGATTAGAGAATTGGTTAAATCTATTTTACTATTCACTTTTTCAATAGGGTTCAATGGTTACAAGTGAATACCAACAATTAACCTCTCTCAACCTAATAAGGTTTTGTCACACTTAGGAAGAGAGACTAGTATGCTATTTATAATAAACCTAACATACTAAACTAATGGGTTTTTTAACAATTACCCATAACAAGCTAACTTAGGGTACAAGCTAACTTAAATAATTGGATCCATAACACGAGGCCCAATTCGATCTCCTACATGCTAGAACATAATTCGACCACTGCATGTAGGTCTTCGACAACAGCATGTGAGCGAACTTTGACGGCATGCTATAACTAGATTTCGATCCAATATCTCACAAATCTCCACCTTGGATCTAACTCTATATCCTCAAGAAATAAACTAGCTTTCTTCATGCAGCTTTATCAATTGCATACAGTGGAAAAAATTGCAACTGGGCAACGTCTTGGTGATCATATCAGCAGCATTATGATCTGTCAAAACCCACAACACTTAGACTTCTCCACGCTCGATTATCCCTCTGACGAAGTACAACCTCACTTCAATGTGCTTGGTTCGCTCATGATAGGTTGAATTCTTCGACAGGTGTATTGCACTTTGACTATCACATTTATCAGTGATAACTGAACCTTGAAGTTTCAGCTCCATTGCAAAACCTTCAAGCCACAATGCTTCCTTTACAGCTTCAGTTAGGGCGTTGTATTCCGCTTCAGTGGTTGATAAGGCAACAACCTTCTGAAGTGTTGTTTTCCAACTAATTGATGTCTCAAACATAGTGAACACATATCCAGAAATAGATTTTCTGGAATCCATACAACCTGCATAATCAGAGTCGACATATCCTTCGATTGCTGCTTTACTATCTTCACCCAAGGCTCCACCACAAATTAGGACTCTATTCAGAGACCCATTTATGTACCTTAAAATCCACTTCAATGCTTGCCAGTGAGCCTTTCTAGGATTCCACATGTACCTGCATACAAAACTTACTGCATATGATATGTTGGGTCTAGTACAGACCATAACATACATCAAAGAGCCCACTATATTAGCATATGGAATGCTATTCATATAAGCTCTTTTGACATCAGTATTGGGACACTGATCTATACTCAGCTTTAATTGAGGGTTTGTCGGAGTCACAACATGCTTTGAATTTGACATACCATACATTTTGAGAATCTTCTATAGGTATGCCTCTTGAGATAAGCATGATTTCGACTGCTTTCTATCTCTTCGGATGTCAATCCCAAGAATCCTGGACGCAACTCCCAGATCCTTCATTTCGAACTCCTTATTGAGTTCAACCTTCGTCCTCATTACATCTTCGAAGTTAAGGTTCGAAAGTTATGAAGAAAACAAAAAACTTAATTTTGCTTTTGGTTACTTTTCAGCATATTTTTAGGTTATTTTGTTGGGAACTTTTAACCCCAACTTCATCAAACACATTCTTTAGTAGTTTTAGCTCAGAAAAATATTTGGAGGTTGCATAGCGATGATCCGGAGTCGAATCCACATTAATCGGAATTGACAAGCCGTGAGATTTGTGTTTTTCTTCCTTTATTTATATGTATTTTTCATTTGTTGGGGTTTTGTATGTAAGTTTATCTTGACTCTATGCATATTTATGGATCTTTGTATAAAATCTCTTTTACAACTCTTAATCGACGTCATCTTTGCTTTACTATCTATCTTAATGGGTTTGGATCGCTAAAGACATATACTTTTCGAACTCGACTTAACATGAACGTCTATTGGCCATGGGAAGCGGTCTAATATTCACATGTGTGTGTCGGATCTTAATGCTCCATGTTGTTTAGTTGCGTGAGTCATCACCTCCGAGAGAATACGATTGATCTCTCATCGTTTGCGTTAGATATAACCTCTTGCTATGAGCGATACGTGGGGATTTTGATGAGTGATTTAGGTTGCGTGCATTTGATCCATATATTTTTTTTGTACGTGACGGGTAGAACGAAATACAACTCCTGACGAGTTTTCTCATATCTAAATGATGTATTTATTTTCTTGTTTTATGTTTTTCTTTTGCATCTTACTCTTTAAAATCATTCAAAACAAAGCTTAGAGACATAGAGATTGTCGAACGACATTCTTTCCCTCGCACCGATCCTTGTGGAGATGACATAAATAAGGGATGAATTTCTTCCGAAAATAATATTTTTGCTTGCCGCTTTACTGCTTCAACAAAATCCGAAAAAAAAATACTTATAGGAGGTGAAATTAAAACTCGCTACATTGGCATAGGTGACATATTTAACCCTATAATATTCATAATCATTTATTTTAATATAAATATAGACAAATATTTTAAAAAAATAATTTAAAGTCTTTCTTTCTTTAAATGAAAAACACATTTATTTATGAGCGTACCTAGATCAGAAAGTAGGACATTGACCAGCAACGTCGTGAGATCTTCAACTCCGGTTGATGGAACAGCGGGGGGTACCTGCAACGTACTGCGATGCCAAAGTCGGGAAACGGGAGTAAGCAAGTACATAATATAGGTGAGAGTAAGAATGAACGTAACATGACCCTCTCAAATGAGAGGGTATTTATAGAATGCCCCTAGCGCGGGGTCAACGGTCTCCTGCACTGGGCTGGATTGTCAGGCCCAATCCAGGTGACTGTCAGGGATTACGTGGCGTAGGGAAGACCAACACGTGGTCTTAGCCCTGGGGTAACGGTCCCGAGATCTCCGGAAGGTGGGCAGACTGATTCCTTCGGAGGTGGGAAGTTACAAGATAACGTTCTCCCCCCGGGGAGGAGAACGTGGAGGTCGAGGAGAGGGGTGCTCTTCTAGACTCAAAGACTCTGCTCGGAAGTTTCAGTCCAATATGTGCCCGACGAGTGGGAGGGTTGGACGTGCTCGACACTGGATGATTGTGGGCCTTGTTGGGCCTTCTTACTCCATGGGGTTGGGTCTGCCCGACTGGTGGGCAGGCATTGGCCCAGTCCAGAACAATTTATTTATTTATATATTGTTAAATTATTTAGTGGTTAGACACATAATTTTAAAATGTATAATATTTAATTGATAGTCTATTATATGATATTTTATTTTCTTTAACATAAAATAACTATGTATAACGGTTAATTTCAAATCATAAATTCTATGTGTATAATGACATAAAAATAACAAATTCATCGGAGCATAAATATCATACAATTTTTTTTAGAACACACACAATGTAGGTGAATTCGTTCTACATAAATATACCATTGCATTGTTTACTCAACCCTCTGCATTTATTTATTTCTCAATTTACATCACCCTCTATTGTTGTAGAAGCCTTGTCTAAAGTCTTTTATTCAATTTTTCTATTAACGATAAATAAATCAAACAAACAAATAATCAAATCTTCATAAATTTAACTAATTAATTTAATAACTAATATAATAAAGGTTAATTATGGTTGATGATTTGACCAATTAACTTGTTGAGAGCTATACAATTAGTCCTTCTAAAAATTATTATATAATACCCTATTTTGATTCCTAATTTTAATGTTCTTACTTTCCATTCCAAAAACTATTTTTTTGGTTTTGTTAAAGAACTCTTTTAATTAATTGCAATTAGTTATTATTTAGCAAATTGAATATTTTTTTAATAATCGGAATGTATGTATTGAACGGATTCATTTAGGCCGACATTGTCAATAAGGAAAATTCCTAGCATATTTATTTTCATTCTAACATTTGCAAAATATTTTATTATTATTATAAAAATAATCAATACACCTAATACAAAAAATATCTTAAATGGATTATCATACCTTAAAAACTAGAATAATCTTTTTAGGTTTTTTTTTTTTTTTTAATAATCTGAATATTATAAATATATAGTCAAATTGGCCAATGCCAAAATACAAAGAGTGCAAAACCTGCGTTATGCAGGCTGCAAGTTAGCCAAATTTCAGCTTTGTTATAAAAGAGAAGAAAACCCCCATCATCTGATTTCAAACAAGCAAACTCTTCTAAGAACAGCCTAATCTTTTTGGGTTTAACAAAGTTTCATTTCGTTAATTTATGTTATTTTATTTCATATAAATATATATTTTTTTTAATAACTATCAAAATTTAATGTCATAGTAATTATAAATTTAGGTATGAAGCTTTGAGTTTTTACTTTAGTCAAGAACTTTTTGAAAGGGAACATGCCTTACATGTAAGGAAGAAAACCACTTTGATTCGGAAGATGCCTCTTATCATAATTATACAATTTAAGAGGTATAAATAGGAGACAAATATAAGGCAAAAAAATTAATCAAAATGTCTTCTTCCCTGTTAATATGGATAAGGTGCATAAATATAGGGAGGGATTAACTATAAGGATCAAATACAAAAAAATTGTTGTTTACATCTTTATGAACTTGTAGTACACCAGGGTCTAACCACAACAAACTTTGGGCACTATGTTTCTTACCTATAACCAAATAAATAAAATTAATATTCAATTAGTATCACATGATAAATTTGTTTTAATCATTTTACTGTTAAAAATATTGTTTGCATATAGTTTGTTGTTTAACTTCTACTTCTTATATTTCTACATTCTATTTGATGTGTGTGAGAGATAGATAGAGAGTTCAAACATTTGATCTAAGTCCAAGCTTTTGGAGACCTTTTTTGATTTTGGACTAAATGTAAATGTTTTTTAGACCCATGTTTATAAATAAACTAGTAAGATACCCGTGCTTGAGCACGGGTAAAATAATTTGATACAGTATAAAATATATTTAAATGTGCATTTGGAATGTTATAAAATGTATTTATATACGTGTTTAAGTTTAAATTAGTTATTAATTAATTATAAAATGAACAATTATTATATAAATTCAATTGTATTAAAATACAAATAGAAAAAAAGATTATTGAGATAAAAAAAAAGAAATATTTAATATTTGATCATAAGGATTTTATCTTTCAAGTTAAGATAATTATTAATTAAAATAAAATATGTATTGTGTTTATAGTGACCCGTGAAATAGAAAGTTTATTTGATACAATATAAAATTTATTTATATACAGATGTATTAAATAATCATGCAAAAAAAAACTCGTGAGATGAAGAAAGACAAAAAGAAAATTTTGATGCGATAATGACCCGTGAGATAAATAAATTATTTGGTGCGATATAAAATGTATTTAGATACAAATGCAAAATTTAAAATGATATGCTTAATTGTAAAATGAACAATAATCATAAATTAAATTGTATTAAATAATTACATAAAAAGAAAAAAAAATGAATCATAAGATGGAGAAAGAAAAAAAAATTTAAATATAAGATAATGGTTAATTAAACTAAAATAAATATTATATAGATAGTGACTCGTGAGATAAATAAGTTTTTTATTTTATTAAAATTAAAAAATAGATTATTAGTATTTTTAGCGATAATAAAAAATATAGTGAAAAAAAATTAAAATGAAAGTGAGAAAGTGTGGGAAAAAAAGTGAAAATGATTTGAAATTTGAATGAAGAGAGAGAATGAGTGTATGTAATATTTAATTTGAATGGGTAAATAGAAGATAGTAAATAGTAGCCAATGTTAAGTCAACACATGAAATGCAATTGTGAAAAACTACTTTTGATTTTGGATGAATTTGCTAGTTTTTTTTTTAATCATCAAGCCAATCATATTACTATATAATGTCCAAATTAGACCAAATATACAAGGACATAGGAAAAGTTATCCCCAACCCTACACTACACCAAGACTGTATGCATAAAAATAAGAGGGTTCAAAAAAACAAATTGAACTAGAACCCACCAGAACTTCTCCTACCCAACTGCTTTCTATTACAAACCTTCAAGATTATCAACAAAAATCAAAAGCAATCTAATGGTGATTTAAACCATTCATACCAGCTGCAAGCCGCCATCTTTTTTCCTTTTCTTCTCTTCCAATTCCATGAAAACACCTGGATATCCTGTACAATTCTCTTTGTCTCTGCCACTTCTCCTTGGAAAATCACTTTATTCCTTGTTCTCCACACACACCAACATGATACCAGCCATAGAAATGCCATAGAAGAACCAAGTTTACTATGATCATCCCAGCTAATAAACATATCAAGACAGCTATCCTTTCTAAGAAGTAAAACACCAATCCATTCTTCCAGCCCCTTCCACATCGGTTTGGATTTAACATAATCAATAAAGAGATGGTTGGTGTCTTCAAGTTCCCTGAAACATAGAACACATGATTCTTGATGAGGGTCTGTTATTATCCCCCTTCTGATGAGATTTTTTCGAGTTGGCAACCTATCCATTATAAGTCTCCAGCCAAAGATCAGTATTTTAAGTGGCAGCTTAATCCTCCACAAGCAATCCAAAGCCTGTTTAGATTTGTTATCCAAAGTAACTCCCTCCTCCATATTACTCCAGCAGTTATAACAGTCCTTGACACTAAAAGAACCATCTGTTTTCCTTGGCCACAAAATCACATCCTCCTCCTGTAAATATGGTCGCACCTCATCAAGTATTTGTTCCAATTCTCTAATCAAATCCGCTTCTTCACCATACAAGACAACACTTCTACTCATTATTTCCCACCTCCACATGTTGTCTACCCGACATCCACAATCTTTTACCAATATATTCTGATTTGGAGAGGACAGAAATAATGAAGGAAATTGGGTAGTCAAAGCATCTCCACCAACCCATCTAGACTGCCAGAACAAGGTCTTCTCTCGATTGCCAACTTTCCAACATAATTGACTAAACAAGCCAGCTTTATTTGAATAATTAGCAAGACGTTTCAGATCCTTCCACCAGTTCGACATAATTTTAGTAGGCATCTTGCACTGATTGAGAAATAAAGTTGAGAAGTCTCCTTTGTACCTTGCCTTGATAATATCATACCAGATTGAATTATTATCCACTGAAATCCTCCATAACCACTTTGCCACTAAAGCTTTGTTAAAAATACCAACGTCCTTAATACCTATACCCCCCCGCACTTTAGGTTTACATATTGCAGACCACTTCACCCAAGAAATACTCTCCTTCTCTCCATCCCCAGCCCATAAGAACCTTCTCTGAATCCTTTTAATTTCTTTGATGACACTCACAGGTGCAACATAAAAAGACAGGTAATGGATTGGTAAATTGTTCAAAACAGAGTTTATTAAAGTGACTCTCCCTCCAATAGAAATCATTCTGCCTCTCTAAGTTGCAAGTCTATTCTTAAAGGATTGAATCACAGGTTTCCAAAAACCTAAAAATCTATGCAAACCTCCAACAGATAACCCCAAGAATTTGAAAGGTAAACCTCCAACTCGACAATTCAAAAAAGTAGCAGCTGCCACTATTCTATCATTCTCTAATCCAATTCCCATCAGACTACTCTTGCCATAGTTTATCCTCAATCCAGACAGTGCTACAAAACCCCTCATAATAGATTTAATATACCAGATATTCTCCCAAGCTTCATCACAAATAATAAGTGTATCATCTGCAAATTGCAACAAAACATTGGTTGGATTACCTTCTATCAAAATTCCCCTCAGCATACCTCGCTCTTCAGCTTTCTTAAACAACATGGCCAAACTTTCTGTAATCAGTACAAATAAAAATGGAGATATAGGATCCCCCTGTTTCAATCCCTTGAATATTCTAAAATCTTTACTTGAGCTCCCATTAACTAAAACAGACCCAAAGCAATTACACACCAAACCTTTTATCCACTCAATCCATTTAGGGCAGAAGTTCATAGCCTTAAGAACCTTGCATAAAAAACTCCATTTTACACAGTCATATGCCTGTGCAAAATCCACTTTAAACATGTACCCTTTCTTTTTCCTTCTACTTGCATAATCTAATATCTCATTGGCTACTAAAACCCCATCAAGCAACTGTCTACAAGGGACAAAAGCTGTTTGATTAGTAGAAACCAATTTGTCTAAGACTCTACACAATCTACCAGCAAGAATCTTTGATATTATCTTATGAACACAACTGATCAAAGCAATAGGTCTATATTCCCCTAACAATTGTGGATTATCAACCTTTGGAATCAGCACAAAAAAAGCTGAGCAGAAGGACTTTGATAGAGTTGCATTCTCATAGAATTCTTTGATGCACTTGAAAAAATCACTTCCCACAATGTCCCACATTTTCTTTAAAAACTTGAAATTGAACCCATCTGGCCCAGGCCTTCTGTCTCCCTCACAACTATTAATGATCTCCATAACTTCCTCATAGGAAAAAGGTTCAATTAACAAACAGTTGTCTTCATCGGATAACTTCTTTAAAGGGGTAAGATCCATCTTAAAACCATCCTCAGTGTCAGCCTTATACTTGTTTTCAAAAGCATTATGAATCACCTGTTTGACTTTAACAACATCTACATCATCTCCAAGACCCAAGACAGAAGTAGTAATAGAATTCATTCTCCTTCACCTATTGATTACATTATGAAAGAATTTTGTGTTGTAGTCCCCTTCTTCCATCCAACTCAATCTAGCTTTCTGGTGTAAAATACTTTCTTTAGTGTTAAGATTATTCCACATTTCCTCTATGTCTTGCCCTCTTGCTTTCAAAACTGCCTCAGAACTAACAGCACCAGGTTCAGCCATTACATCTTCTAATTCATTTATGGTCTTAATGTTGTCTTCTATCTTCAGATCTTGAATACCAAAAATATTAATGTTCCACCACCTTAATCTTTTTTTAAGATACCTCAACTTTTGAACCAATATATCACTTGCATTCCCAACAGTAACTACACCCTCCCAACATTCCCTTACAAAATCCATAAAATTGGGATGCTCAAGCTAAGCATTAATAGATTTGAATGGCTTAGGACCCCAATTCTTATCATTCATCACCAAAGAAACAGGCCTGTGATCTGAAACATCCCTCAACCTCACCTTCTGATTTACCACTTTCCATAAGTTGCTCAAAACTTCACTAATAAGAAATCTATTTAGCCTACTTTTACACGAACCATTAGACTTGAACCAAGTATATCTATTACCCACAGTAGGCAGATCAGAAAGTTCCATGTCCTCAATAAACATTTCAAATTCTTCCATCTCATTGCTTTTGTAATTCCCACATCCTCTCCTCTCCTCCTTGCATTTGATTGAGTTAAAATCACCTCCTAGTATCCACTCCCCCCTTGGCATAGTAGATTTTAAATGTAACAGTTTCTCCCATAACAGTCTTTTTTCTTTTACTCCACAAGGAGAATAAATGTTAATCACATAAATACATCTACTTTCCCATTTACCAAACACTCCTAAATATCCTCTACCTGAAAAGCTAAATATAGAACTAAAAGCTTGCTTGTTCCAGATAGAAAGCATACCTCCAGATTGTCCCACTGCATCTGATGTTGACCAATCAAAATCATCTCTTCCCCAAAACCCCCTTATAAAATTCTGATCCACCTTTTTACATTTAGTTTCTTGAATTAGTAGGAACTCAATTGCTTCTTTCTCAATCAATACTTTGAGCCTTCTTCTCTTCAACATCGAATTACACCCACGAATGTTATAAGTTGTCAAATTCATGTAGCCAAATTAGCTGCCACCCTCTTGTTTTGGGAACTGTCAATATCTCTATCTTCCATCTTCCTCATAATACCTTCCAAAACCTCATCATCTTCCTCACCTTCCATCCCCAGATCCTTTAGGATAGACCATACTTTCCTAGGAACATCTTCTGATTTCCTCTTAATCCTCTCATTACCCATTGCTACATCTGTGTCAGAAATAGAACCACAACAAAGAATAGATCCTCCTGAATACTTAGATCCATTATCTCCAAAATTTTCAGACAATTGAGAAGAGTTAACCATTTCCCCATTACCCCACTGCTAGCTTTATTCTGAATGGAAGAATGTAACAAAGTCGCGAAATAAGAAGGTTTACATGGGATCTGCATATTCTCATAGTGTATTTTATTTTTGGTGGAAGGGCAATTTGGACAGTTCATGGAACCTTTTAGTAATGGGTAGATAGTAGATGGTTTCATGGTTTCATATTTATTTATAAATTGTTTGGATAATGATATCACTGTTTACCCATGTTAGATCTAAGCTTTTAGAGGCCTAGGTGATAACAACATAGTTTATTTATTATCGATTGAGTTGTTCTTCAACTATAAGTGTTTGTGGCGCTAATGTTAAGTGCTAAAGAAAATTCTCCTATTCTTTCTTAAAATATGATTTTCTTTTTCATTACTGTTTTCTTCGTTTTCTTCGTTTATGGGGAATGTATGTTGTTTGCATTTTCCCTGCGTCTCTAATAATGTTGCTAAATAACTTGTGAGTATTTTGTTTCTTCTTCCAATATTTTTACTTTTTTTTGTCACATTGATGTTTTTGGCATGAACATTGTTGATACATATTTGGTTTCTGGTTCTCCATTATTTTTACTTTTTTGTTACATTAATGTTTTTCTATGATCATTGTTGATACGTATTTGGTTTCTAATTCCATGTTTTTATTATTTTTACTTTTTTTGTTTGTTTTTTTGTATGATCATCCATTATTTTTTATGGTGATTAGGGCTTTATCAATCTCCAGTTATGGAGATCCTTCTTCATAGGTTTGAAATTTTGAAGAACTTTCTTAGTTATTTTCTCAAGTACCATTCATGCTTCTTCTGTGGTACGTTCTATCTTCAACAACAATATTTTCACTTAATCCTTTTTTTATAAATTTGTATAATCTAGAACAACTTTGCGAATGTTTGTAAGTATTTAGATTCTTAGTTCTTGACTCTATCTTTTGAAGGGCTCAATGTCCAACTGTGAAGAACCGTCCTCCGAGATTTCTAATTGTGGAGAACTTTCCACAAGGGTTGTCTCAAGTACCATCAATGTTCCTTATTTTGTACGTTACATCTTCAACAAATTTAACAACTTTAATTGCAGTCAATCACTTTTTTTTAATAAATTTGTATAACCAGAACCAACTTTGATAATGCCTGAAAGTATTTAGATTCTTAGTTCTTGGCTCTGTTGGTTATGATGAATCTGTTAATTTGTATTGAAGGTTTCAATGGCATAACCACCCTCTTCATCATATGTTTCAGAATATTTGGTATTATGTTATTCTTGTTCATTGTTAACCGTATTTATGAAAATGTAATTTTTTTCAAAGTTTATGAGTTTTTTAGCTTCATAATATTATT
The DNA here is from genome assembly GCA_022829125.1 of Lathyrus tuberosus. Classification (NCBI taxonomy): domain Eukaryota; kingdom Viridiplantae; phylum Streptophyta; class Magnoliopsida; order Fabales; family Fabaceae; genus Lathyrus; species Lathyrus tuberosus. The sequence continues at coordinate 3,768,754 of JALAZF010000530.1, forward strand.
GTTAACCGTATTTTTAAAAATATAATTTTTTTCAAGGTTTAAGTGTTTTTAAAAATATTTTATTTAACGTTTCATTGTTCACAATGTATTTAAGCAGAATTTTAAGAATAATTTTTTAAGGTTTTAACAGTTTTTTAAAAATATTTTTATTTTAAGGTTTCAGGTTGAGTTTTTGTCAGTTTCAACTAGTACAAAAATAGAAACCAAAATTCTTTTCATTAAACCTCTCATAACTCTTGAATTCTATTTCTTCATTAAAAAACAACACTGATCTTCATTCACTCACAAAATTTGTTAAGTTTTTAAGAAAAATGTTTCAATTCTCCTACTCTTTCTTTCAATATTGTTTTCTACTTCCATTACTGTTTTCTTCGTTTTTTTCCAGTATGAGAAATGTATGTTGTTTGCAATTTTCCTGCATCTCGAATAATACTCCTAAATAACTTGTGAGTATTCTGTTTCTACTTCCATTATATTTACTTTTTTGTCACATTGATATTTTTTAGATGAACATTGTTGATAGGAATTTGGTTTCTAGTTCGCCATTATTTTTACTTTTTTGTTACATTGGTTTTTTTTCTATGAACATTGTTGATACATGTTAGGATTTTGGTTCCATGTTTTTGAATTGTTTTGATTTTGTTGTTGTATGAAGATTGAAGATAAGTATTTTGTTTCAGGATCCATTATTTTACTTCTTTTTTTTTAGTTTTTTGTATGATCATTCATATTGAACTTCAGTTTTCATATTGTGTTTCTTGGTTCATTATTTTTTGCTTTTTTTTTTCTTCAAATTGAATATGAGTATTCGTAATAGGCTTCTAGTTACATTATTTATACATATTTTAATGATGATTAGGGTTTTTCAATCTCCAATAATAGAGATCCTTCCTCAGAGGTTTAAATTTTGGTGAACTTTCCTTTGGTGTTTTCTCAAGAACTATCCATGCTCATTTTGCGGTAAGTTCCTTCTTCAACAACTTTAATAACATTAAATCCATTTTTAATAAATTTGTATAATCTTGAACAACTATGCAAATGCTTGAAGGTATTTAGATTCATAGTTCTTGACACTACCTTTTGAAGGTCTCAATGTCTAATTGTGGAGAACCTTCCTCAGAGGTTTCCAATTGTGGAGAAATTTCCTCAAGTGTTGTCTCAAGTACCATCAATGCTCCTTCTGTGGTACGTTCCATTTTCAACAAATTTAACAAATGATTGAAACACTACTACAAAACGCGTAAACAAAAACTCCATGGTCACCACACTTATTCCCTACACCGTTGTGACATCTTTAAACTATGGCGCTATCATAATAATATTTCTTTTTGATTAAAAAATATTTGTATATAACAATGGTTGTCTGCTTAACCGTTGTGATAACCTCAAGCTTTCATGGGTTCGAACCTCAGGGCCCTCATATATGTTATTCCTTTAATGTTAAGTGGCGTCATTTCTTTTTTAATTACTTTTAAATAAAAAACTTAAAAGTTTATGACGACGGTTCAAGAGTTCCATCGTTGTTAAGTTCCGCCTTTTCATTTTTATTTATTTTAAAATAAAAAACTTTAAATTTTTTAACTACAGTTGATGTTTACAACCGTTGTGATATATTTTGTTTTTTATTTTAAAATTTTAATTGTTAATACTCCTGCGTTTTTTAATGAAATTTCACAATGAAACTAAAATATCACTACGGTTGTTATTATTGGCCGTTGTGGTAGTGTGATAATATTATACACTCCTAGTTAGCTTGTCTCTTCAGTATCCTTTTTTCCATTGCAAATAGAAACTAGACGAAACAATACACGATTTCAAACCAAACCCTAATGTTTATTACTGTGAAATATTACACGATTTCATCCAAAACACCATTGTTCCTTCTTCACTGTGTATTTTCCATTGTCGTCATCATCATTAAACAAGTTGAGAAGACCGTGACGATCAACCAAGTTGTTACCGTCTAGAAGGAAAACAACAACAACATCGTCGACACCACAAGGAAGGAAGACAACACCATCACCAACCCCAACATCGTTTACTTAGTCATCACGTTTGGGGTACGTAAAATATTTTCCCCATGCATCTACAATAAACTTCCTTTGCCATTGCTGTGGTTGTTGTTATTTTATTTTGTGGTTGATATTTATGTTCTTGTTTTTTCTGTTGTTGTTGTTGTTGTTGTTCTTTTTGAACTTAGATGTCGAGCTTCTTGAGTTCTTCATCAGAAACCAGCGAAGAAACTCAAACAAATGAGATGTTAAACAATGATACTCAAACAACTGAAATTCAAACGAAAAGATCACAAAGAGGCGTCACAATGATGCCCCAATTCATATATGTCCGGAACGATCACGTGAAAAAATTCCTATCTAGTTTAATTCGTTGTAGAGAGTAGTTGATTGTCAACACTACTCTACTTTAGTTATGTTTCGTTCCTTGTACGTAGCAAGGTCAGTATATAGATTAATGATTGGAAACAAGTTGATAATAAGGTCAAAGAAAGCATATGAACTGATGTTAAGGTATTACATACTATAATTTTCATATATTGATGATATCAATATCTATAATTTCTAATACATACTTATATATTGATTTAAATGTAGTTGAATTTTGAGTTTACCGACAATGAATCAAATTTGAAAAAAAAGTGGATATCATATGCTGGTACTAGTTGGAAGGGATTTAAGGAACAACTCACGGCTGACAACATTAGAAGGCTTAAGAGCGGTCTTGCTCATCCATGGATTCGATATAGTTTTATATCGAAGAAGCAATGGAAATGATTTACAAAGATATGTTGTTATGAGGAATTTAAGGTTAGTACTATTCTCATGTAACCGATAATATAATGTGAATGAGTTATAGATACTAATCATATATTTTTTTCACTATGTTCATAATAGGTTAAAAGCGAAGTCTGAATACTCAATAAGGCCAAGAACGTGTACCCCCATAGATTTTCTCGTGGGGGTTATAGGAATCTTGAGAAAAAATCATGCTTGAAAGACAATAAAAAACCGGAGATTATTGCATCCCATATCCACCTTCAAGACATGAGAAAAGGAAGAGGGCTCGATTAATACCAGATGGAGAGTACGCCTCTAAGACTTCAAGAGTAGTTGCCGAAAAAATTGTAATTATGATTTGTGGTGCTTATGTTATTTTTTATTTAAATGCATTGGTAACAATATATGTAAATTTTTCATGTTGTGTATGATAAGTTAGTTGAGGCAGCCTGTGAAGGCACATTTGTTCCACAAGCACTACATGACATATTGGTAGAAGTTATCGGAACAAATGAGCATGGTGGGCGTGTCCGTACTGTTGGAGAAGGTGTCAGCTTAAGGTCATTATTTGGGTCTCAAAGAAGAAGTATTGAAAGCCCGTAGATTATTGCACAAAGACAAAAACTTGAAAATTTTGAGAAGCAATTAGAAGAACAACGGAGAATGTTAGAAAAGGAGAAGGAAAAAAGGGAGAACGATATGGAAAGGTTCCAAGAGATGTATTCGGTATGCACTTTATTTGAGATGTTAGTGTTTTATCGGAAATGTATGATATATATTGTGCTTGTTTTTGTTTTATGTTTTAATTGAATATTATGATGTAGAGATTAAGTGAAAACTTGGAACAATGGACAAATGAGGATCACCGTAATGTTGATGGTGACGATGATGAACGGACTCCTAGTAGAAGTGTTGTACGTCATGCTTCTACAATAGGAAGTAATTGTATAATGGACCCTAATCCAAATGAAATCACAATGTTATACTTGAAAGTTGCGGTGATAAATGAAGCGCAACCTCTCCCGCTAGAACATCGTCCACGTTTGGATTTATTCTATTATAATCCTGATGATGTAAGGGATTTTTTTGGTGGGTATAAGTGGCTAGACATCACGATATTGCAAGTTTGATGCACGTAAGTATATATAGTTGAATATACATGTCATTATAGAACATTATCATTTTATTTAAGGTTTCATTGTTCACAATATATTTTAGCGAGATTTTTAAGAATAATTTTTTAAGGTTTTATGTAGTGCTAAAAGTTATGCATGATTAGATAAAGTTGCTCCTACTGTTTTATTCATAGATCTCCATGAAAATTTTGTACCACCATAGGTAAACAAATAACTTGTTTGTGATCTACCATTATGAAGATCTAACCAGTAACCTGCATCTATATAACCTGTTAATTTTAATTTGGATACCTTGGAATATAACAAACCCATGTTCATTTACACTTAAGATAACAAAGTATATATTTGACTTTGTTCCAATGTTTTCGCGTAGGTGAAGAACTATATCTTGCTAATATAGTGGTAGAAATTGTTGGAATTCAACCACAACCTATGGAGAATTGAAACTCAATCTTGAATCTCAAGATTGTTACACACACGCAATGACAATGAAAAAGAAAAAGGTTGAGAAAGAAAGAAATAAAACGTTGGAGAAGAAGATGAATTTTCTGCAGAGTTTCTCTCTGCCAAAAAACTGTGGAAACCTTTTTAATATTGCAACTACCAGTGATTACGAGTTTTCAATTCTGAGTTGTTTACAAAATAATTGGTTCTCCCTATTTATAGATTTAGGTTAACTTGCACCCCAAGCCAAAACCCAAAACTATAAAAGCAAAAAATAGCTAACATTACTAAAATAGGCCTAAGTCGAAATCCTGTGTGGAGAAACCTGCTTCGGCACTTCGTCACACTAATACAACTCAACACACACACATTAGGTTAATTCGACTAATCCTTATTGTGTGTAAGTTATCTACATACATTATAGACCTTAGCTTCTTGAACACTTTGACTTGCACTCCTTTCATCATGATGTCTGCAATCTGATTTTCAGTTCTGCAGTGTTCCAAGTTCATCTGATTTCCTTCTTCTACCTACTCTTGAAGATAATGGTACCTCATTTCGATGTGCTTGCTTCGACTATGTGTTATTGGATTCTTCACCAAGTTGATAGCTGACATACTGTCAATCTTCATGGTAATTGTTCCTTGACTCTTTCCTGTAATCTCTTCGACCAGGTTCACCATCCATGTTGCTTGACATGTACAAAGAGAAACAGCTATGTATTCTGCTTCGCATGATGACAATGTCACTACTGACTCCTTTCTCGAACTCCAAGCAGCTGGTGCACCACCTAACGTAAACACGTATCCAGTTGTTGATTTTCTATCCTCAACATCACTACACCAACTTGAGTCAGTGTATCCCACTAACGTGCATTATTTCCCTTCATCAGCTACAGAAAAAAAATGCCGTAGTTGAGAGTTCCTTTCAGATACCTCAATATCCTCTTCGTTGCTGCTAGGTGTGATACCATTGGCTTCTGCATGAATCTATTTACCATACCCACACTGTATGCTAAGTAAGGCCTTGTGTGAGAAAGGTATCGAAGTGACCCAATAAATCTTCTATATTTGGTTGGGTCGACATCATCTATAATAGGTTGGGTCGACATCATCTTCATAGTAATTTATGTTTTGTTAGTACATAGTAATATATCAATATTTTTTGTTTTTAATAAATATATAAAGTTTAATGTCAGAGTGACATTCAAATATGTGTAATATTTGTAAAATTCATATTGAATAGATAAAAGTTATTTTTTTATATACTAAAAAGAAAATTTTCAACATAAATAAACATTATGTTTTTATATATTTTGATATTTTTAGGTGATAAATGTTTTTCTTTTAAAAAATTGGTGTCTTGTAACTTTGAGCTTGAACTTGGTTTTTTTAATTAAATTTTTACATAATGATAAAGTTTTATTTTTGGCTTATATCGAGGGCCTTTCAACTTATACAATAAAAAAAATATTTTAAGTTCTGTAATTTTATAAAGTAAAAACAAAAAGAATTTATACACATTATTTTAAAAATAAATTTATCAAAAATTTTTCAAAATTTTCACATTCTAATAATAACAAATTGAGCAAAATCTTATTACTTATTATATAAATGTAATTACATAAAACTTAATCAAAATTCATTCGCTATATATTAAGAAATTGATATAAAAATCAATAACATAGACAATAAAATCAAAATTTGTTTCTAATTTTTATCGAAAAACTTTTTTTTTTCTTTTCATAAAGCCAATTGAAATACTTAGGTTGAACACCAATAGTGTTCAAGCCAGACAAATACACAGTCAAACCATACAGAATAAGGCTACAGCCAAGGTAAATTACAAAAGCGAAATTTCCTACCAACTCAGAAAAAAATTACTCTCTAAGAGGATCCATAAAAAAAGAAAAAAAATCCGAGTTGGGATAACAAATATCACCCGCCTTGAACCATTTCCAAGCATTGATCTTGATATTCCAACAAAGGTTATCCAGATTGAAAGATTTATTTTCGAAAATTACTGAATTCCTACAAATTCGTATGCTCCAAATCGTAATTAACCAGAAAACTCCTAACTTCAAACTCCCATCACTAGACAGACCTAAACCACACCAGTCCGAGAAAAATTCGACTGTATTTCCCGAATAAAAGCTACCGAAACCACACCAGTCTCCAATTCGTTCCCAAACTTTCCTAACCGGTTCACAAGCAAAGAACAGATGTTGAACCTCTTCCACTTCATCATTGCAAAAAACACATGCCGAGTCCAAGTCCACCCCTCTCTTGATAAGCTCGGATTTAACTGCAATTCTCCCCCATAAAATTTTCCAACCGAAACAAATGAGTTTAGGGGCTGCTTTTAGCTTCCAAAGAGTTTCAAAAACAATAGCAGAAGAATGAAGAATAGAGTGATTTGGCAGCAGGTTCAAAGAATAATCCATCATTAAGTTATAAGTATCCTTCACCTTAAAGAAATCTTCAATCTTGCTCTTCCAACCCACTACATCAGGCTTGCCTAGTACCGGACAGACAGGTCCAATAAAACTCAACAAAGCTGAAATTCTTACACTGTGCTGCTGCTGAACAACAGAGTGAAGCCCAAAAGAATTCCAGTTCCAACCCACTAATCCAGCTTGGCCCATGTCTGAAACAGAGGCGTTCTTTTTCGTACTGAGCAAATAAAGATCTTCAAAGACCTTTGACAAAATCGTCCCGTTCAGGCAATTCATGGACCAAAATGGAATCGAAGTTCCATCTCCCAATTGAAAACTAGCTAAATCTGCAAAACAAAAACCTTTGTTAGTCATAATCTTTCCACTGCCTATAATGTCTTTCCACCATTGAGACGAGGAATAAGCAGAGGAAAGAAAATCTGTCAAGACGTGTTGGTTGGTAGCCCCGTATCTAGCTCTCAAAACAAGCTTCCAAAGCGAAGACTTGTCAGCAACAATCCGCCATTTCCATCTTGTCAACAAAGCCAAGTTAAACTCTTCTAACCTTCTGATACCAAGCCCTCCTTTTTCCCTCGGAGAACAACAAGTTTCCCATCTAATCCAGTGAATTCTATTCTTATCCTCCACTCCTCCCCAAAGGAATTTACATCTATAAGAATCAATTTTCTTAATAACAGACTTAGGGGCCTTATAAAAAGAAAACCAGAACGATGGCAAACTCATTAGCTCCGAATTAATAAGTAGAATCCTACCAGCCATAGATAAATGTTTAGATTTCCAAGACTGCAACCTCCTCTTTATTTTTTCCACTATAGAAGTCCACCCTTCAATTCTTCTAGGATTAAAACCTAAAGGAATACCAAGGAAGGAGAAATTCGCTTTTTCGATCTTGCAAGATAAGAAAGATGAAGCAGCAAGAAGGAAGTGAGGGCTAGCATTCAATCCAATTAATATACTTTTATTGAAGTTCACCTTCAACCCCAAAATCAACTCAAAGCCTCTTAAAACAGTTTTGATACACCATAAGTTGTTCCACGAACACTCTCCTATAATGAGAGTATATCAGCGTACTGGATTAAATCGACTGTCACCTCTTCATTAACTCTGAAACCCTTGAAGTTGCCATTCTCATCCGCCTTAGACATTAAACCTTTAAGCCCTTCCGCAACCATTAAGAAGAGAAAGGGGGCTAAAGGATCCCCCTGGCGAAGACCTCTTTCCGCCTCAAAATCCTGAGTTGGGCTACCGTTTACAAGAACTGACAGATGACTTTTAAAAATGATAGCTTCCATCCAATTTCTCCACCTAACCCCAAATCCCAATTTCTGAAACATGAACCGGAGAAAATTCCAGCTAACACAATCATAAGCTTTGGCGAAATTAACTTTAAAAAGAATGCACTCCAATTTGTCTCTAGTTGCCATATCCACCGTCTCATTTGCTATCACCACCCTGTCAAGGAGATTTCTATCAGGAACAAACGCTATCTGGCAGGGAGAGATGATCTTACCTATCACAAATTTCAGTCTAATCGCAAGGAGTTTGGAAATGATCTTATACATGCTACTAACCAAACAAATTGGCCTATACTCGCCAAGCTTCTACGGACAATCGACCTTGGGAATAAGAGTTAAGAACGCAGACGACAAAGCTTTAGGAAGGAAAACATTGTCAAAGAAATCCACAACGAAACAAATGATATCAACCTTCATAAAACTCCAACATTTTTTGATAAAGTTAAGGTTAAAACCGTCAGGACCCGGGCTTTTGAATCCATCACAACTCCAAACTGCAAACCTGATTTCTTCTTCAGTAAAGGGTTTCTCTAAAAAAGAAGCATCTTCTTCAGACAGACTGCTAAAACTGCAGCTATCAAGAGTAGGTCTGAAAGACATTGGCTCTGAATAAGCTGATTTGAAGTAATTCAAAACCTCAGCTTTCACACCCTCCACTGAATCTACCACACCATTAGAGGTTTCAATCCTACCTATAAATTTCCTTCTTTGTCTAGCTCTGATCCACTGATGATAAAATCTGGAGTTAGAATCCCCATCCTTCATCCATCTACTTCTGCTTTTCTGAAGGAGCATGTTATCTTTTAAATGAAGTTTACTCCAGAAAGAATGACATTTCTCAACTCTCTCAGCTACAATATCCTCCACCTCATTAACTCCTGCAGAGTATAACAACGTGTCTGCTTTATTCAAATCTTCTATATCCCCTTCTATTTTAAGGTCTATCCAACCAAAGACTTGTTCCCTCCAAACTTTGATTTTGCCTTTCAGCAGTCTGAACTTTTCTTTTGAAACAAAACCACTTCTACCCTCTATTCTCATCAACTTCCATTCGTTTTCCACAAAATTGAAAAAATCTGGGTGTTCAAACCAACAATCATTGCTTTTGAAAGGTTTGGGACCCCAGTTTATAGGTTTGATCTTCACCCAAATCGGACAGTGATCCGATATATCTCTGTTGCTAATGATCTGATCCACCATTCCCCACTTTTCGATGATCGAAACTTCTAATAAAAATCTGTCTAAACGACTCATCAAATTACCGTCCCCACTAAACCAGGAAAACCTACCCCCAGAAACTGGAAGATCCACCACTCCTAAATCAGCAAAAAAATTCTCAAATTCACACATTTCGTTCGATCTAGAAAAGCAGGACCTACCTTTTCTTTCAGAGTCTGCAACTGTAGCATTGAAGTCTCCACCAAGGATCCAGTGCCCATCAGAGAAGGACGATTTGATCCTCACTAATTCTCCCCACAGTCTTCTCTTATCACTCAAACTGAAGCCAGAGTAAACATTAACCACGTAAAATATCTCTTTATTCCATTGAATCTTGATTCCCAAGAAACCAACACCTTTGAAAGACCCCAATGCAGAAATCGTGTCCTTGTTCCAAAGAGTTATTAAGCCACCAGACTGACCAATCGAACCAGAAAAAGACCATCCAACTTCCCCGTGATTCCACATACTGCTAATGAAAGAATCCTCAACTTTAAAGGTTTTAGATTCTTGAATAAAAAAGATGTATGCGTTACCTCTGGAAATTATTTGGTTAATTCTTCTTCGTTTCGAAAAAGAACCACTCCCTCTGACGTTTAAAGAACCTATAATCATTGGAAAGGTTTAGACGACTCCACCTGACCCAAAAATCTTCTTCTATCAGCTTGCTCCAATTCTTCGATATGACTAAGAATTCCGGTAGTACTTACACCTGCTAAATCACCCGTCTTGATTCCAAGTTCTGACATTGCCCCCCAAATTTTTTCGCCCACCCTTGATTCAATGTTCTTCCAAAACTTCTGATTGCAACACCTCACGTCTGAGTCTGAAGTTTGATCGCAGCAAAGAACTTCACCTGCCAAAAATTTATCTGATACACCTGGCTTGGCAAGACTACCAGAATGATTTCCTGACTTTTGAGACGGATTAGGGCTAGGGATTTTTCCCAAAACTTCAAAGTATGACGGATTGTAAAATTCCTCTATCGGGTCCTCCACAAGATCAACATTATTTGCCAAAACCCGATCCACCTTCCTAGATTTTTTCTTAAAAGATTTGGGCTTCCGGGTCAACGGCCCAATTACCTCAGTGATCATTTTAAATTTATTCTTTTTCTGAGAAACCTTCTTTTCCGCTGATACCTTTGTAGCTGCGACAACCTTAATTGAGGGCCCCTCTGAGGACAAAGAAAAAGTAGTATCTGCCACGAATTCGTCTGACCCAGACCTTTCAACATCCAACCTTTCCCCATAAAGGTAATCTTTGGCTTTCTGACCTGAAGATTCATCCACGTAGACCCTACCTGTAGAGTCAGCTACCCCCTGCTCTGACATAGCTTCCTGCTTTTCTGAATCATTAGACTTTCCAAAAACTTGTGCCAATCTATCCTCCGTCGTGGAGTTCGCCGGAACCGAACCTGTGAATTTCTCCTCACCAAAAACACCCCTTTCTGCCAATCCTTCCTCCTCCCCATCCTGATAACTCCACACCGACTCTGAAACCGACGAGGAGGATACATTTTTAACATGCGAAACGTTATCGTTTAAGGCCAGTCTCAAGGGTCAGTGATAATCCTCACACATTTTGATACAAAAATCCAAACCATTAATCTGAACTCTGAAAGTTTCATTGATAACCATCACACAATGAGTTTTGACCATGAATCTAGCAACATCCATGCATTCTCCCTTCAAAGTGTTCTCGTCTGCGCAAACGAAGCTTCCCACCGTTTTGGCAAGAACTTCAAAAAATGTTAAGTTCCAAGCCTGACATGGGATTCCATGACATCTAATCCACATTACTCTTTCTTTATCCACCATGGTTTCATTCCATACCTTAATCTCAGAGAACCATTGTCTCCACCACGGTTCCGCTTACCTAATTAAGTCATTAATCTCCCCTGGTTCAGATTCTTCCAAGAGACAGAGATTGGAACCCAAAGGGGTTACTTTGTCTCCACCACGGTTCCGCTTCCCTAACGAAATTCTTGACGGCAAATAAATTGTAGCATGGAGTATGTTTAGGGTTTAATGTAATAAATTTAGGACAATGTTTATAATTTAGGATTAAATCTAATTAATTATGTATGTTATTTTATATTAATGTATTGTGTGAATGAAAAATACTAATAATATTTACTCATTTATGTTAATTGAATCTGGTTAATTTTAAATTAAACAAATTACATTTGCAATTAAAGCAGTAAAAATACTGTATATTGTATAAAATTAATATGTTCGTATTATTTTTATGTTTTAATTAATGTTTTAAAAACCGGGCCGTCAGATATTCGATGGTGTTTTGTTGGCTAGTGAAATTGCAGATTATGCTAAGAAGTTCAAGAAGGATTGCATTTTCTTTAAAGTCGACTTTGCTAAGGCGTATGACTGCGTTGACTGGTCGTATCTTGAAGACATGCTTATTAAGATGGTATTTGGTAGTAATTGGCTTAAATGGATTCGTGGATCAGTGTTTAACAGTTTCGTGTCGATACTTATCAATGGTAGCCCTTCGAAAGACTTCAAGGCTGGTAGGGGTTTGAAGCAGGGCGATCCTCTTGCTCCGTTCTTATTTTCTATTGTCGCAGAGGGTTTGGCCAGTCTGGTGAGAACTGCTGCAAGGGATAACATGCTGTCTCATTTCAAAATTCAAGGTCATTCTACTGTTAGCTTGCTTCAGTTCGCTGACGACACACTGTTAATTGGAGATGGTTTGTTCTCTAATATTTGGGCATTCAAGACTATATTGCGTGCATTCGAATTGAGTTCTGGTCTTAAGATTAATTTCTCCAAAAGTTGTCTTTATGGTGTGGGAGTTGACTCTGCCTTCCTCTCGGCTGCTGAATTGTTCCTCGATTGTAATTCTGGTAGACTTTTATTCAGTTTCCTTGGTCTGACGGTTGGAGGCAGCCATCACCGTTTCTCCTTCTTGAATCCGGTTTTGTCGTGCATGAGGAATAGATTATCTAAATGGACTGGGAGGAATTTGTCTATGGGGGGAAGAGTGTCCCTTATTAACTCAGTTCTTGTAAATCTACCTCTTCATCATCTGGCATTCTACATAGCTCCTAAGAGTGCGGTGAAGGAGTTCATAGCAATTCAGCGAAGGTTCTTGTGGGCTGGGAATTCTAACGACAAATATGTTTCCTGGGTTTCATGGAATTCTGTTTGTAAGCCGAAGGAGTTGGGTGGTCTAGGTATAAAGCATGTTGGTAGATTTAATCGAGCTCTTCTCGCTAAGTGGTTATGGAAGTTTCATAGTGGGGAGAACGAAATTTGGAGGGAGAGCCTAACTATTAGATATGGAGCTCTAGGCGTTAAAGTGCAATTGTATCCTGACATTGGTAAATTGAAGACGGATTCAATGTGGATAAAGGATCTTTTGTCGATTTCGGGTTCCGATTCCGCTGATAATTTTTGCAAATTCATGGAATGCTCTGTTGGTGACGGTTCAGGAGTGGCGTTCTGGCAGGCGTTGTGGATCGGAGATGTTCCGTTGAAAGCTGGATATCCCAGTTTGTTTAAGGCCTGTAGAAGGAAGGATGTGGCTGTCAATGATTTGGGTGATTGGGTTGGAGGGGAATGGCGGTGGAAACTCAGTGATTTCTTGGATAATTCTGCTATCATCTCAGATCAAGAAAGCTTGGATTGCTGCAATCTGTTGGGTTCCCACTCGGTTTTTAAAGAGGTCCGGGATGAGTGGGGTTGGTCTCTCCATGATTCTAGGAAGTTCACGGTCAACTCTCTTTACCTATCCTTGGCGGTTTCTTCTGCTGTTAATGACATTGAGATTGAGTGCGCAAAGTTTTTGGATCTTATTTGGAAGACAATCTTACCGTCGATAGTGCAGGTTTTCAGCTGGAGGATGGCGTTAGATAGATTTCCTACTAGAATTAATTTGGTGGCGAGAAGGTTAATTATCGACGAACACGATAAGGTATGTATGTTTTGTTTCCGCCAATTAGAGGATGCATCTCATTTGTTCTTTTGTTGCTTCAAGTCAATATCCGTGTGGAACAAGATTTGCGAGTGGGTGGATATAGATTTTATTTCCGAAACCTGTAGCAGTCGTCATGTTAAGTTGTGGAATTCGAGCCTTAGAGGTCGGTGTAAAGCGGAGAAGATCAACTCTATTTGGTTCATAACTTGCTGGTTTTTGTGGAATGTCAGAAATAACATTTTATTTAATGACGCCTTGTTTGTTGTTGAGGAAATTGTTATCGATATAAAAATTTCTTCGTGGAACTGGTTGATCCTTGGTATTAAGGGTAGCAAGAAGTGCTCGTTGTACGATTGGTTTAAGTTTCCGTTCGATTTTCTTTAATGTTTAGACTATTGGTGGTTGTAGTTTGTTGGTCTGAGATTTCCTTAATCTCGTATTAATGAATTTTCTTATAAAAAAAAATATAGTTCTACACTGCTTATTAAAAAAAAACATAGTTCTACACTTCATTTCAACCATCATTTAAGAATGTTTTGATCAAACTAAAGAATTACAACAAAATAAATTAAACTAATTCAAACCAAAATTAAAATAATAAAATATAATAACTAAAATAAAGTTCAAATAATTAAGAATACCTAAATTAAATAAGATAGAATACCAAAATATAAATAATACGATATACTTCATTAAACAACAAAAAATCGAATTTGAGTTGAACTACGACAAACAAGTCTTAATAGACAACGGCGAAAAATATTGACTTGAACGACAATCAATAGAGTTGAATATTATGACTATGTTTGAAAGAGACGGCATAATAATGATGGAGTGTGCTATACTGGAGTAACAAAACTTAGAAGTTTGTGTGGTTGTAAAAAACACGCGGAATTCGTTTTTGTGATTGGGGAATGTATGTTAAGTTTTGATATTAACATATTAAAAATTTTAATTTTTTTTTAAAATGGCCAAAATTTGATGATTTTTTTTGAACCAGGCGGTTTTACAAAACCGGCTCCGGTTCTTTAGTTCGAATGATTTTGGACGGTTCAATCCGGTTTTTTCGATTTAACCCCGGTTTTGAAAGGTTGACCCAACGAGATTCATCTCTGGTTCCCGATCTAACATACAAATAACGATTCCAATAATGACAACAAATTTTTATGTTCAACCTTTTGATATTAACTCTTATAAAAAGAATATTAAAATGTTATATTCATAATTATATTATTTTGAAATCACAAAAATGTTATGATATTACCAACCACTAATTATTTTTATTTTCTACAAACTCCATCAAATGAATATTTAAAATAGAAAAAAAGTGATTTTTTTTAGAATTTTTCTTAATCTCTAACTACATTTTCTAATTCTAACATACAAATAAATATAATAATAAAAAAGAAATAAAATAATTGAGATCGAAAGTAAGAAACATATCAAAAGTTTTTATAAAAATATATTTACAAATCAAAATGATTACAAAGGATTAAATATTAGAAAATATTAATACGATGATTCGTCTGATGTAACCTGAATTTAGATCCCTTATCACCATATAAATAGAGAAGTAGTAGAAAAACACAATTTTCTTTGAACCATAAAGGAAAAGAGAAGTACTAATGCAAAAAACACTCTTTAAATCAAACATTTTAAATCACATGCTATCCACTTGATTTAAAACTCTAAAAAACTAGCTAGGACACGGAGGGTACATTAATATTTTTTAGTGGATAAAATTTAGTCAATTAATCTGATTTAAAAATAATTTTTTTATAATAATAAAAAAAGCAAGTTTCCTATCTTCTCCCAAAAACATAAATTATTCCCTCTTTTTTCATTTCACAAAAGCTCTAAACAATTTCCTCCTCACTTTCTCTCTGCGATGAACAAACCCTGAACAATTTCCTATTCACATTTTTGTGGTTTCACTTTCTCTCTCTGAGACGAACAAACCCTAAACAATTTCCTTCTCACTTTCTCTCACGGCGGAGAAACAAACCCTAGACTTACTTTTCACTTTTTCTCTCTATGACGACGAACCTGCTGCTTCATTTTTCGTCGACTTTCAGAGTTCCAAATTCTCCAGCGCAGCTTCTGTTCATACTTTCCAAGGTTAGTTCAGATTTTGATCCTTTTCAGAATTAATTTAGATTTAGTTTCCATAAGTAGAGAGGAATTTATGTGTTGTCATTGTTGTTGCATTCAAACTCTACTTAATGAGTCTTTCTTTTTTTAAGGTATTTAAAAGGTTACTTAATGAAAGTTTGCTTCTTTGAGTCGGTGAAGTTTTTTTTGAATTCGTTTGTTTCATAAATTGAGAATTTGCTTTGAAATTGGTGAAGTTCAACCTTGCACAACATATCTTTATGTTAATTTATCCATTTATAGTGTCTAGAATTGAGTTTCAAGTTTCATTTTGAATTATTTTTTTACTGTTTTTTGTCAAGAAAGATTAGTGGGTTGTTAGGAATTTTAATTTATGATTCGTTTGACTATTGAGTTCAATTTGGCAGTTGGATTTTTGGTTTTGTATTGATTTTCTCTTTCTACTAGATTTTGTTAGGAGATAAGCAGGGTATTGTTAGGAACTGGAATTTGTGTTCGTACTGTTGTTGTTGTAACAATAACAAATTCAAAGATATATTTAGATTCTTATAGTGCAATAAGAGAATTATGTAATAGAGAGAGAAAATAAACAAACGTGTGAGATTTTTTGGAAGCCATTTTGAATTCTTTAGGCTAGTGTGGCTATCCCACCACAGATAATACAAGCGTCTGCACTCAGATTGTGACAAGGTAGCCATAACTAAGGTGATTTTTATTTGGCAAAAACTTGATATTAGTGTTGTTCTTATTTGAGAAACTCAACTTTACTCCCATGTATATAAGAAAATTATAAAATCTTTCAACAGTGATGTTTTACTATTCCCTGTCAAATTGAACACAACTCAAGTTTATGACTTGGGGGTTTCTTGTTTTTAAGATTCTTTAACTTCAAACAATTTGATATATCAAAAGCAACTGCAAGAAAGAGTTGATACAAAAAAGAAAAACTTTTTAAACTAAAAGGGTGTGATCATAACATCCATATTGAAGATGAAAAATCATATCACAAATTGCAAAAACAAGGTTCCAAATTGTACCAATGTCGTCTTTGAAGTGAGATATTAACAATATAATGTAGGGTGTCAGTTGTAACCCAACAAATGTAGTAAAAACGACACAACATAAATCAATTCTTTTGTTTTAGACAAAGATGATTATTATTATTATTTTGGCTAAAATACAGTTTTGGTCCCCCTGTTTGTCAAAATTCACAGTTTTGGTCCCCCTGTTTTTTTTTTTAACAGTTTTGGTCCCCCACCCCAATTTTGGCCCAAAAAAAGTGATGAACAGTAACTTGTCCGTACATGCCCGTACATGAACAGTACACGTCCATACATGAACAGTGAGGGGTGGGGGACCAAAACTGTTAAAAAAAAAACAGAGGGACCAAAACTGTGAATTTTGAAAAACAGGGGGACCAAAACTGTATTTTAGCCTATTACTTTTTATATATAATAATTTATAATAATAATAATAATAATAATAATAATAATAATAATAATAATAATAATAATCACGATACAGTATCCTCTAAGTAAGGGATCCGTGTGAATGTATAGTAACAGTGTCCACCACCACAAGTTCCATAATCATGATTATTTTTAAATTCCTAAATGGGGTTTTTGGTTTTGGATTGGTTTTCTCTTTCTGCTCAGTTTTGTTAGGAGATAAGTGGGGTGTTTTTGTAAAATGTGTTATTGGTTGCTATAATTTAATTTGAAAGTTCTTGTGAATAATAGAAGAGAGAATTTACATTTCCAAAATCTGTTAAATGTAGTTTATAGGTGTTAATCTATTGAGAGCTGTTTGTGGGTGCTATAATTTACATTGCAAACTCTGTTGATTCACAACTCTGTTTGTGTAGTTTTGTTTCTTGTGTGGTGGTGTTTTCGTTTGATGATATTGGTTGAACTTGTTGAATTCTTTAAGAGATGTGCTTTTTAGTGTGATGTGCACTAGTTATGTAGTCTTGCTATATTATGAAAATCTTGTAACTTGTCATCTCAATGAGAGTATCTATTAAACAATAAATTTAGGATATTGTGTTTTATGAATAAATTTAGGACATTATAACATGATTGGTTAATTGAGAGCTGCTATTGTGTGTTCTACTACTGCTATAGCAGCTGCGTTTCTTGTTAGTCCGATGTCACACCCCAAATTTTGAATACCAAGATTTCCCATCATTGTGAGAATCATCACCACAATATGGATGTACCATCATGCCTCATCAATCTCCTCAAAGATGGGTGAGCATTCACTACAATTAAGACTTAGGGTTTCAAGCCCTCTCAGAGCACTTAGATAAATGATCAATCAAGAAATGACATGATCTTTAACTTTTCTAACCTCTCAAACACCTATAAGGGATCAAGAGGACTCCCACATCAAGAATCAAGCACAAGGTTGCAACATTCCAAGTGGATCAAGCCTCGAGATCGCCAGTGTCACCAAATTAGGGTTTTGGTCGACCGAGGCCTCCAGATGGAAATTTTTACTCTGGGCATGAGGCAATGCTTCAAAGAACATCCCAAGATACTCCAAGGGACCTCATGGGCCCAATCATCAAGTCAATTTAGCCTCAGGGGATGCATTCATAAAAAATCAGGAATTAGGGTTTCTTGACCTAATTCACCCCTAAGTTGACTTTTGGAGAAAAGTATCAGCCAAGACCTTAAGACATGATTTGAGGGCCTCAAATACACTACATTGATCCATTTGAAATAATGGATTGATCCAAGAAGCTTGATCACAAGTTTCAATTTCATCTGGACCACAATTAGGGTTTTGAAGGAAAAGTCAACTGTATCTTTGACTTTTGACCAAGACATGCTCCCAAACCTTGGGACATGATTCAAGATACCCTAAAAAACCTATGGAATTTATCCATTAGGTTTGAATTAGGTCAAGAACTTGATTGCACAAAGGATCGCACAGTTTGGATTTAATCTGACAAAAAGTCAACTGTGCACAAAATCAAGTTTGACTTTTTGGAATTTTTCACAAATATGGTTCCTCTAAGTCAAAAACAATCTTAATGTATGATATTGATCATCATCCATCAAGAAAAATCAAGAAAAGTGAGGTTTCTTGCAAAACGGGCAACCATGAGAAACCAAAATTTTTCTAAGTTATGGAACAAAAGTGGTTTTGTACCTACTTTGCAAGGTCATAACCCCTAAACCACAAGGCCTTTTTCTTCCATCCAAAGTTCAAATGAAAGCTCATCTTAGATACTTCAAATATGTCAACTACATCTCATTCCAAATCCTCATGGATTCTGAGTTATGGATTGATCAAAATCACAAAAACATGAAAATGACAACTTTTCCAACACTTAGTGAAATTTTCAATAAGTAAGAATCTGCCTTACTTTTCCAAAATGTAGGGACATTTTTCACCTTGATCCAAGTTAAACCAGGTCCTTTGGTGAACATCAAAGTTGAAGTATGCCATGAGGGCTTTCCAACAAGTACAAGATCATCTCCAAATTCAATTTGAGTAGGGAGATACAACCCTTGGAACATGGCATTATGGACTGATTTTTGCAAGGCAGATTTGTACATTTTTGCTTGATTTGGCCAAATCAGATAACTCCAAGCCTTGTCATCCATTTGGACACATCAGAGGAAACATCCAAAAGAAAAGATCTGATCCACAAGCCTCCCAAGTCCAAGGAACTACATGTAGCCATAAGTGCCCTAAAAAGGCTAAAAAGGTGCCAAGACTCCAATTTTGTCTCCAAGCCTTCAATGGATGCATCAAGGTGGCATGGACTGAGACATACCTAACTGAATGAGTCAAGATTCAGCTCTGAATCAAAGGACCATAGGCATGTGCCCTAACCTCAAGTCAATGGCTAAAGGAGATTAAAGATTCCTTTTGCTACAATTGGCCAAGGGACTGTCCAAGTTGCCATTCACTATTGATGCCAAAACAAACTTGTTGCATTATAAATAGACCTCAATTCTGATCAGTTTGAGTACACAAAAGCACTACAACACTTGCTTCCCTCAAAATCTCTCTCTTTAGGCCAAAATCCCTTCTTTTGCAAATCATCTCTGAGTTTTTGAGTTAGAGAGCAATTCCACCACAGCTCATGATCCAAACACATCCAATGTATCATATCTAAGTTGTTCAAACACTCACCCTTGATCTAAAACCAAATTAGAAAGTCAACCTCCAAAACCTCAAAATTTGACTTTTCTCCATTTTTCAAGCCATGTCTTGATTCAGTCACTTCCAAAACCAAACCAGGCCTCAAACACACTTCAAATATCATCCTCAAACTGTCCTAATTAGTTTCCCTCATCTGGAACACCATTTGAGAGAGTTACTATTTTGGTCACTTTTGCCACTTTTGCAAGAAAGAGCCTATACTTGTTCCTGAGGATTCCAGCTGGTTTTGATCATCCTAAAAGCTTCTAAGGGATCAATCAAGAGTGTCTAAAGCATTGGATTACTTCTGGCACAATGAACTTGACAGTTAGCACAAGGAGCTCTAAGAGGTAAGTGCATCACAACTTGAACTCTCTAAATCACGCATTTCTTTGAGGTCCATTGATCATGGACCCCTCATACATATCATATATGTTGTGTTTGAAGCAATTTACTATGCTATAGCTGCCTTTATGATGAGATAGCATAGAACATGCAAATTTAGGCCTATTTTGAAATCACTATCGGATTTTAAAATAGGGACATTTTCTGAAAATTCCAAGGCACCAATGGAATCCTCATGAAATTCTAGGCAGGATACAACTAAATTTTGTCCATATCCATGGAGAAATGAGGAAGTTAGAGCCTTCACGCAAGAGGCCTAAAATCAGGCCTTGCCTTGGGCAAGGGCCAGGCATGGCGCCTTGGCCAGGCCTAAAACAAGGCATCACATATATATTCATGGGGTGGTTTTGATACACTGATGTATCACCACTCCAGTGGTAGCACGCATGTATGTTTGGCTGAGAGGTCGTGGGTTCAAGACCCACCCAGACCATTTTGTCATTTTGCCATATTTTGCTATTTTTCACATTCTTATGGTTTTTGTTTAATTAATTCCAAATTTAATTTCTCTCTCAATTTTAATTATTTTTTATTGGTTCTTATTTTGAAAATTCCCAAAAATGTTAAAATATTTTATTCCACAAAAATTTCACAAAAATATTATTTATTTCATATATTTAATATTTTTGTAAAGAATTATGTTTTATTTTTTTTTAACATTTAAAAATATTTCTTTCTCTTGATTTTACAAATTCAAATGGTTTTCAAATCATTCTATGAATGAAACATGATTTTTCAAACATTATTCCAAGATCACAACTTGTCTTTCACACATGTTTGATAATTTTGATCATTTCAATTGAATTTTTATTCAATTAAAATGCATTTAAAAATCAAATTAGGGTTTTGATCATTTTCACCCTCACAAATCTTTTTCAAAACACTTTGGGTCTCTAATAGAGTGTAAGACCCATCTCTTGTAAATATAAAACCTTTTTGGGCCTCAGTTATTGTATAAGTCCTGATACGATCTTTTAAAATAATGGTGCGGTTGTTGTTTTTTTATCTGGGCCTCCTCTTGTGTTGTAAGTCCCATCTTTCTTTTTTTAAAATACACTTTGGGCCTCTAATAGAGTGTAAGACCCAACTCTCTTTTGTACATAAATAATTTTGGGCCTCAGTCATTGTATAAGCCCCAGTACAATTTTAAAAAACGACGGTGCAATCACTGTCTTTCCATGGGCCTCTCCTTGAGTATGAGCCCCAATAATCTTTTTAAAACAACTTTCCCTTTTTATTTAGGTTCAAATTCGTAGTTATAATCAAAACTTTCTTTAATTTCTTGAACAACTAACCATACAGCTGTTACAATGGAAGCTTGTTAACCTGTAAGTTTTAAACAGCTTTCTTTTACATACTTGCACATATA
Organism: Lathyrus tuberosus; assembly: GCA_022829125.1. Lineage (NCBI taxonomy): Eukaryota > Viridiplantae > Streptophyta > Magnoliopsida > Fabales > Fabaceae > Lathyrus > Lathyrus tuberosus. The sequence continues at coordinate 3,790,077 of JALAZF010000530.1, forward strand.
TATATATTTGTTTGTGCTGGAAGCTTGCTCACCTGTAAGTCATGCCGCCCTCTTTTTACATACAGTATATCACCACTAGAAAACTGTGTTTTAGAGTCGGCTATTTGCAAACGCTAAAGTATAAAAAACGGACGCTAACATGTTTTTAGCGTCGGTTTAGAGTCAGTGTCGGGCCTAGGATAAAAGGTGCGAAGCTAATAGGTAGCGTCGGCTTACACTAACCGAGGCTAAATAGCGTCGGTTAAACCGAGACTAAATGGACACTAAATTAGCCGACGCTATATTGTTTCAAAAGAATGGAAAGTCAACGATTATGCTTAGCGTTGAACACCCCGAATCTAAAGTCAACACTACGCCAAAAATATGATTAGACAGCACCAAAAAGACAACGGCTTTATGCAAAAGCGCTGCTAAAAAGAATAAAAAAATTTCGCTAAAAAAAAAGCGCCTTAAAAGAAAGACTTTAGAAAGCGCTTTTCAAAAGCGCTGTAAAAGAATGTAAAAGAGTGCCACCTTAGACAGCGCTTTCCAAAAAGCGCTGCTATAGGTATAACTTTAGAGAGCGCTTTTAAAAAGCGCTGCTATAGGTATCACCTTAGAAAGCGCTTTCAGAAAGCGCTCTAATAGGGCTCAATTTCTTTTCACTTTAGAAAGCGCTTTCTAAGGAAAAGCGCCCTCTAAAGTCATTTACTAATTAAAATATAAAACAATTCTAAACAGTTTCAGAGACAGCGCTGTATTTGTTGTTTGGCACAATTATACTGAAAAACATCAAGAATCACAAAAAATGGCAAAAGGGGGAGTCGAACCCACGCCCTTTAGGTAGGGAAAGGAATTTTAAATTATATTAATATATCAAATTATATTTAATATATTTAAATTATATATTTTAACTTATTAAAATTATATTTAATATATATAAATTATATTAATATATAATTTAAAATATATTAATTTAAAATATACTTTAAATTATATTAATATATCAAATTATATTTAATATATTTAAATTATATTAAATTATATTTTAATTTATTTTAAATTATATTTTAAATTATTCAAATAATATATTTAAATAAATATGTTTTAAATACAAATATTTTAACTTATTTAAATTATATTTAATATATATAAATTATATTAATATATAATTTAAAATATATTAATTTAAAATATGCTTTAAATTATATTAATATATCAAATTATATTTAATATATTTAAATTATATTTAAATTTATTTTAAATTATATTTTAAATTATTCAAATAATACATTTAAATATATATGTTTTAAATACAAACATTTTAACTTATTAAATTATATTTAATATATATAAATTATATTAATATATAATTTAAAATATTTTAATATTAAATATACTTTAAATTATATTAATATATCAAATTATATTTAATATAATTAAATTATATTAAATTATATTTTAATTTATTATAAATTATATTTAAAATTATTCAAATATTATATTTAAATATATATGTTTTAAATACAAACATTTTAACTTATTTAAATTATATTTAATATATATAAATTATATTAATATATAATTTAAAATATACTTTAAATTATATTAATATATCAAATTATATTTAATATATTTAAATTATTTTAAATTATATTTTAATTTATTTTAAATTATATTAAAAATTATTCAAATAATATATTTAAATATATATGTTGACACCTTATTTTATATATTTATGGAGTCAGTATAAACAATGGATGAGGGCGTAGTACCGCTGGTCAAGGAGGTTTGTATGTTTGTTTGCCATGCTTTGAGTCTGGGGTTCGAATGCCCCTTGCCCCAGACTCATTTTTATATTTTTTGACATTTTCAGGTAAACCTTAGACAGCGCTTTCTAAGGACAAAGAGCTGTTATAAGCCTTCTAAAAATAGCCTTTAGAGAGCGCTTTAGAAAAGCGCTGTCTAAAGTTTAACCATATAATTTAAAATATATTAATTTAAAATATACTTTAAATTATATTAATATATCAAATTATATTTAATATATTTAAATTATATTAAATTATATTTTAATTTATTTTAAATTATATTTTAAATTATTCAAATAATATATTTAAATATATATGTTTTAAATACAAACATTTTAACTTATTTAAATTATATTTAATATATATAAATTATATTAATATATAATTTAAAATATACTTTAAATTATATTAATATATAAAATTATATTTAATATATTTAAATTATATTAAATTATATTTTAATTTATTTTAAATTATATTTAAAATTATTCAAATATATATTTAAACATATATGTTGACACCTTATTTTATATATTGTAGGTTCTGCCAACTCTATGGTCAACTGATAAAAGTCAATAAAAACCTTTAGCATCCGTCGAGCCGACTCTAAATAGCGTAGGTTCTGCCAACTCTATGGTCAACTGATAAAAGTTAATAAAAACTTTTAGCATCCGTCAAGCCGACTCTAAATATTCATAAGTTCAGAATATTCATAATTCATAAGCCCACTGTTATGAACACTAAATATTCATAAGCCCTTTAATGCTTGTCTCAATGCATTCACCAAATATTCATAATTCAAAATATGAACACTATTCAAAGTTCAGAATATGGACAAGCTTCCTAATATCGTAACTTTCCAAAAGTTATGCAACCTTCATAATATTGTAAAGTTGATTACAAAATAAAGTAGTCATATCTACAACAAAATAACCCCGTAATAACTCGGAATACATTCAAGATCAAGTCTCAAAACCATACACAAAAAGTAATCACATCCGAGATTAATTTGTTCTACTAAGCGTGCAAGATCAAGTCCCAAAAAACATACACAAAAAGTAATCACATCCGAGATTAATTCGTTCTACTAAGAGTGCAAGATCAATCTTCATCTAATGATTGATCGTCCAAATCATTATCATAATGATGAGGATGTGATCCAATAGTTGAAGCGTCAAATTTCTTCATAAATTCTTTCCAAGCATTCATCTCCATCTCCATCTTCTGTGCAGTTTCGGTAGCAACTTTTGCAGCCTCAGTAGCAGCTTGAATAGCTTTGTTAGCCTCTTGTAATCGAGCCGTTGCAGCCTCGACAATTTGTTCAGCTCTAATTCTAGCTGCTCTTTCAGCTTCTAATGAAATCCCAAACATAGAGTGTTGAGTTTGAGATTGTTGGGTAAAACTTTTTGATCCACGTTTTAGATTAATAGCTAAATCTGCCGCGCCATAAACCCGACCACAGTTAGGACCCCCAGCAGCCTCTGTCCATAGCTGATTTACACATTCTCTATCTAACACTTGAACAACATCTCCATAGCCTTCTTCAGTTGGCTGAAGTTCTGCATCAAATTTCTCTTTAAAAGTCTTCTGCACAATAGAAAAAGTAGCTAACATGTTAAAATTAAATGGATTCAAACTTAACATTTGAAACTTCCAAAAATATTCAAAAACATGTTCTGTTTTAATGTTGTTCTGTTTTAATGTTCAACTGTACTATAGCAAGATCCTATTACCAAAAAAGCAACAGACAGCCAAAAGCACACAATTGCACCTTGGCTTCGAGTGAAAATCTAGATTACACAATTCCTAAAACCAATCAACCAATAAGATACAATTGAAATTCAAGAGAAGCTATTATGCTTCTTCAGTTGGATCATGTAATAATGTGAGTGTACTACTAATTTGAGATATGGCTAATATATATACACATTGTTGGACATCATCTCCAAACCACACCGACAATGAAATTTAAGAACCTCACATGCTTCAAAGTTGGTTATAAATTATAATCCTGTAAGAAAAAGACATTAACATGCAAATACCAGCTACACCATGAACAAAATCACACTGTCTTTCATTTACATTGTACTAGTACTGAAATGAAATGTTGTTCGAACAGGATTAAAAAACATTCCAAAAATATTCCAAAACAGGTCTTCAACAGCAGTATTTTGGTTTCCTTAAAATAAGTTTTGAGAATGTTGCCTTAAACTTAGGTATACTATAGTTTAAGATTAGGAGGAAGGGGTCATAGGATTTACAAGGAGACAAGACCATAAACAAGATCACATGCTATTGTCTTAGAGGTCTTTCGAAAGATTAATTGGTTCTGTTCTGTATTCAATATGATCTCAACGTCTTAAAGTATTTGAGACTTGATCAAATGAGGTTAAAAAGTTCCCATAACAACATAGTATAACTGTGTGGTAACTCTACTTTTCTTAGTATAACTGTGATTAATCTTAGTAAAACCAATTAACAACAGGTATAACTGTGAGGTCTCAAAACCATACACAAAAAGTAGAGTTACCACACAGTTAACTTTACTAAGATTAATTGGTACTTTTCTTAGTTATAACAGTGTGAAAACCAAATGAGGTTAATTGGTTTTGTTAATTGGAAAGATCAATAAGATCATATGCTATTGTCTTAGAGGTATTTCCAAAGATTAATTGGTTCTGTTCTGTATTCAATATGTGTTATGTTCTAAATTAAAGTATTTGTTAATTAATTTATTCAATATCAATCGGTTCTTACGAAATTCTGATACATTAGTTGGTGTTGCGGTGAAAATCAGATAACAAGCTATTAATTAACTTGTATCATATTTCTTTTACAACCGACTTTGATTTATCCAAAGTAAAGGTTCAAGATCGTTAGAAAAACCTGAAGGGGGAGATCTAAGATTCGGGGGTTGGTTACGCCTAGGGAAGGTATTAGCACCCTAAACGTCCGTAGTACTCTACGGGAGCCTCTTGCTAAGGTTAACTTATGTTTGCTAAAGGTTCTATGCTAAAGGCTGAAACCCTAGGGGTTAGTATCTAAGTATACTCGACAAAGCATCGCACTTTGCGCATACGTATCCTCGGGAATAGAATCAGAGTATGCGTAGTTCTACTTCTACTGAATGATTTACTGTGGTCAATATTCAGAGGGGAAATGAGTACAAGCTCATTATAGAGTATAAGAACTCTCTAAGTCTAGTTATAATGGACCTACGTTATGTTTTAGTCAGTAGGGGAAAGTGATGATTCATTAGGATGAATATCACCAAGAGTGTAAGAACTCTCTCTTAAAGCTAGTTGTAATTTCTATGGCTCCGATGAGGCCAAGAAATGAAGTTTCTCCTAAGAGGTTACTTAGGTTAAGGTGGGGGCTATGACTTTAAGAGTCAACATTAATCACCTTCCTTTGGAATGGGGAAAAATAACAGTTGTAAAGATTACTAAAAGATAACAGGTTAATAATGCAAATATGATGACATAAAGAGACATGAATATGATAATGAGATGAAACAAGATCAAGATGTCAATTCAAAGTTGAATCATACATGTATTAGACAAGGATCAAACATGATAGATAGGCATAACATGGCATGGTGAATAAGAAAGTGCAATAAAAATCTTAACGAACACTTTCAATTTATCAAGGACAAAAAGGCTCAAGAATAAATATTTTATCAATTTTCTTTTATGTTTAGAAAGAAAATTTAATTAGAAAATCATAGCAAAAAGAAGGGCAGAAAAAGGATTAAAAATGAACAAGTTATGCTATTTTGAAAATTAAAGCATAAACTAAAAATAATAAAGCAAATAAGTGATAAAAAAAGGGAAATGGAAGCCATGGGGATTGAACCCACACCCTTGAATCAACCAAACCAAACAATAACCAATTGAGCTGCGCGCGCCATGTGAATAACATAGGCAAGCAGTGAATAATATAACAAGGCAAGTGGAAAATCAGAAAAATTGCAAAAGGGTTTATCCGTAGGATCGAACCCAGGTATGGCATGTTAATGGCAAAGGCAAGGCAAGTGTATGACTGTTGGGACGACATGTTTCATCCAAACATAATATACTTCCATAACATTATAAGCCAAAACAATTCATAAAATATATTAAATGAAAAAAAACTCACGCGTACTCCGCAAACTGAGAATGATACATAATATATCAATTGGTCAGGTAAACTATTAAGTTGCTAAAAGACAAAAATATCTCCCACCATTCTCACCCTGCCACGCACCCGTTCCCTCATGCATCATGCGAAGAAACCAACAACTAACTACGTGAAAACAAGAGAGGAAATGGTAGTGTATATCCAGCTTGTCCTTCCAATATCAAGCTTGAATCTTCCTAAAAAATCATGAGATAATGACCCCCATGCAGAACCCAAAACAAAGAACACCATCAAACTTCAAACATGACCAGATGATGGCAACAACGGTGGAAAAAACAATTTGGAACAAGTGTATCAAACAGGTTTTTATGTTGCTCATCTTAAGCCGAATCATAGTAGATAACCTAGGAACAACCTCAACCCCCATCAACAATACCATCTGATTCAAGTGTTTAACAACAACATGATAATGGCATCTTAAGCATTAAGGGCGAGTGATAACAAATACTTATCATGCTGACAAAAACTCCAAACAACCTACATGTTGCTAACCTCAACCAACATGAAATAAACATCTTAAGAATATAATCAAACCTACAGGTTATAACATAAAGATATGCACGTCCTCAAGAACAAAGCAACACCGAAAGCGTCACATACCCTTAATAATATTATTTACATGGTCGTTTGATAAAAAAAGCGAGAACAACAAACCACCATTACGGCAGCAGAATGACCATGATATGTAAGCATACGAGCTAGGAGAGAGGCGGAGAACAACAACCTACCATGCCATAAAACAAACTTCATACGATTTACATGTTATTATCTTAAACAAAGGACCATTTGCGATCATTTCAAACACACAAACTTCGTTATAGTGACATGAATATGGTGGGTTCTAAGTCATCCTCAACACACAACATTAACAAAAGCAGCACGTATTCATATTCAAACAAAAGACCATCAAACACTGATATGACATGATTACGGTGTTTAGAGCATGAAATGAAGGCGTGATTACCTAGTGGAAGGGGTCTGCTGTTCCTCCTCAAAGGTGAGTTGAATTTCTTCTTTCTTCAACCTAGTAGCAGTCCCAAGATGATCCTTTCCTTCTGAATTCTCAAGGCTTGGTGATCTTGTGGAGTGTTCTGGTTCTTGTTGTGGAGTGTTCTCGCGGTTTTTTCTCTTGGAGCAGTGGTGGTGAAATGAGGTATTAGGTTGTGTTTTGGTGGTGTGTGAGGTGAGTGTGTTTGTTAGTGTTTACACCATGAGATGATGAGAGAAGGTTGTGTTCTTCATTTGCCTCCCCCCTCCGTGACGCTCCCGGTCCTCTCTATTTATGCTTCAAAACCAAGCGAGCTTTCCAAAATCTACCGTTAAGACTTGTGAGTTTTTAAAAAAATAAAGCCGTTACATGTAGGTGTGGTCTTTTTCATGAGGAGAAAAAGAGGGTAGGGTTATGCGTATGGCTTTTCATTCTTGAGCCAAGTGATATTTTGAAATGGTTACTTATTGTGCTTTTTGTCAGCTGAATAGATATGAGTCATGATGCCTTATACCATGGGTGCTTATTTTGGCTCTTGTATATCAACTTTGCAAAGTACAAAGGTGTACTTTTGATGGCTGCTTCTTGCACGGTTTATGGAAAAGGTTGACAGAAAGGGAGTGCTAGAATTGATGGGAGGAAAGTTGGTAGGTTGTACATGCATTTAGTTCAAAGTCAAACTTGGTTTGTGTAATGACTTGTAGTAGCATTCATTTGGTTACAACAAGGTTTTTTATAAAGAGTAGAAAAGTGGGATGATGTAGCCCTTTTTGAATTTCCTTATTGTAACGTGTGGGCCAATTGGTGAGAAAATGAAAATGTTTCTTTTCTTAATTTTGGATTAATAATAAGATTAATAATAACAATGCTAAACTAATTAATATTCTAAATTAAAATTAGTTAGAAAAATAAACTAAATGGATAATTAATCTAATTAATTAAAACTAATTATTAAAATTTAATAAAATTAAGATCAATTTAAACAACTTAAATATAAATGAAATAAAAATAGGCCATATTGAATTTAAACTAAAATAAAACAAATAAAAAAACTAAGATAATTATTAAGTTAAAATATAGAGAAAAATGATAAAACATCAACTAGCAGAAAAAAGAGGGTAAAATTTGGGGTGCAACAGTTGCCCCTATTTGAATATCTTCACCTGATGACATGAGAGATGAAGATCCTCATGGAATCAACAGTGAAAGATATTTAAATACAGATAACCAAAAATTTTACCCTCAGATGCGCAAACATGCAATGCAACAGACATGATGCCGAAGAAGATGCAAAGATGCAGACACAAGAAAGCGCCAAAGCACAGACAAGAAGCAAACACAAGATGAGCTTCACTGAGGAAGGAGGAAGATTAGTATCCATGAGAAACACTCACTGGGGATACAGGCTAACCAGCGAAAGAGACTCACTGGGGAGACTCCAAAGAAACACCGGGGAAAACCCAAAAAACAATCTCCACTGGGGAAAAGAAATCCGGGGAGATAGACTATTAGGGACAACAAACCCACATTCTTCCTGGGCACGAAACCAGAAAGAAGAATATGATCACTAGGGATCAGCCTAAAAAAAATAGACAACCAAGCAAAGATTTCCTGGGGATTCTTATACCGAAGAGTTCCAGATGGGATCTTCAAGAAAAGCCAGAAAGACAGAGACAAACTCTGCGCACCAGATAGGAGTCTTATAAGGTTGAAGAAATTTGTTCCAAGAAGTTTAGCTTAAAGCAAGTTTTCAAAAATCCAAGGTAAGGGTTCAATGTCCGACACGATTCGAACAAGAACGGTTTTAAAACAAGAAGACAGTGCTTGACACGATTCAAACAAAGTGCAAGTTCAAGTTTGACACGATTCAAACAAGAACAAGTTTTAAAACACAAGACAATGCTTGACACGATTCAAACAAAGTCTAATTTCAAGTCTGACACGATTCAAACGAGAACATTTTTAAAAATCTTTAATGTTAAACTTATTGGGGACAGCAAAAGGTTTAAAGATTCAAATCTGGAGCGCAAAGGTGAAGACCGAACAAGCACGACACAAACAAAGAAAAACTGGGAATGTCTTTACTTCACTGGGGAAGTAATGAAAGGCACAAACAACAGACCACAAGCAAAACAGAGCACAAAGAGTCAAAATCTGGGACTCAAAGGTGGCGACCGAACGTAAGCCTAGCTTAGGTAAAGATTTGGACATACCGGGAATGCTTTTACTCCACCGGGGAAATAAAGGTTCACATCGTCAAAGGATAGATGGCAAGGGATAAAAACAGGGATCACATCATCAAGAAGCTTGATGGCCAGGAAAAAATACATCCAAAGGTACGAAACCCGAACTCGGAACACCTCATCAAACAGACTGACGGAAAAGAAATAATACACATCCGAGGGTACGGAACCTGAACTCAGAACACCTCATCAAACAGATTGACGGAAAGGAAATAACATAAATCCGAGGGTACGAAACCTGAACTTAGAACACCTCATCAAATGGATTGAAGGAAAGGAAATAACACAAATCCGAGGGTACGGAACCTGAACTCGGAACACCTCATCAAACGGATTGATGGAAAGGAAACACCTCAAATAGGGATCACATCAAACAGGTTGATGGAAAGGAAATAACACACAATCCGAGGGTATAGAACCTGAACTCAGAACACCTCATCAAATTGATTGACGGAAAAGAAATAACACACAATCCGAGGGTACGGAACCTGAACTCGGAACACCTCATCAAACGGATTGACGGAAAGGAAATAACACAAATCCGAGGGTACGGAACCTGAACTCGGAACACCTCATCAAACGGATTGACGGAAAGGAAATAACACATCCGAGGGTACGGAACCTGAACTCGGAACACCTCATCAAACAGATTGACGGAAAGGAAATAACATAAATTCGAGGGTACGGAACCTGAACTCGGAACACCTCATCAAACAAATTGACGAAAAGGAAATAACATAAATCCGAGGGTACGAAACCTGAACTCGGAACACCTCATCTAACGGATTGACGGAAAGGAAATAACACAAATCCGAGGGTATGGAACCTAAACTCGGAACACCTCATCAAACGGATTGACGGAAAGGAAATAACATAAATCCGAGGGTACGGAACCTGAACTCGGAACACCTCATCAAACAGATTGACGGAAAGGAAACACCTCAAATAGGGATCACATCAAACAGGTTGATGGAAAGGAAATAACACACAATCTGAGGGTATAGAAACTGAACTCGGAACACCTCATCAAATAGATTGACGGAAAGGAAATAACACACAATCCGAGGGTACGGAACCTGAACTCGGAACACCTCATCAAACGGATTGACGGAAAGGAAATAACACAAATCCGAGGGTACGGAACCTGAACTCGGAACACCTCATTAAACGGATTGACGGAAAGGAAACACCTCAAATAGGGATCACATCAAACAGGTTGATGGAAAGGAAATAACACACAATCCGAGGGTATAGAACCTGAACTCGGAACACCTCATCAAATAGATTGACGGAAAGGAAATAACACACAATCCGACGGTACGGAACCTGAACTCGAAACACCTCATCAAACAGATTGACGGAAAGGAAACACCTCAAATAGGGATCACAACAAACAGGTTGATGGAAAGTGACTGACAGAAACTAACTGAACAAAATCAAGGACGAATAAGCTTCTCGTGAGAGAGATTGCCACTTATCGTTGGGTATAATTCCCAAGGATATGCTGGTATTACAACATTGCTGGAGAAATAACTTTGTCTTCAATGGGGATTCATAAAAGAATCTTCCTGCAAGGGACCAAAGTTCAAACTAGGAACAAGCTAGAAAGAAACGGTCAAACAAGACTCCAATTGAGGAATAAACTCAAATGGGGATTTATCTTATCCAAATGTGGAAAAGATAACTAAACCAACCATCATCCACGAGAATCAAACTCCGTGGGGAATTCAGAAAAGATGGGCACTTTATGCCTAGGGCTGACTTTCTATTGGAGAGAATAGACACACCCAGTCACTTGGGGAGACAAACGCCAAAGTGAACCAAAACAAGAAAACACCAGAAAAGGAAGCAGAAATGCTAAATGCTACACATATGAGTGCTTATGCCATGCTCATGCTTATGCTGACAAAACAGACAAAAGGGAAGCGAGACTGGAGATGAAATAAACATCTCGACAAGGATACCCAGCCAAACCCAACTGATGGCTGTTAATGGCAAAGGCAAGGCAAGTGTATGACCGTTGGGACGGCATGTTTCATCCAAACATAATATACTTCCATAACATTATAAGCCAAAACAATTCATAAAATATATTAAATGAAAAAAAACACACTTATACTCCACAAACTGAGAATGATACATAATATATCAATTAGTCAGGTAAACTATTTAGTTGCTAAAAGACAAAAATATCTCTCACCATTCTCACCCTGCCACGCACCCGTTCCCTCATGCATCATGCGAAGAAACCAACAACTAACTACGTGAAAACAAGAGAGGAAATGGTAGTGTATATCCAGCTTGTCCTTCCAATATCAAGCTTGAATCTTCCCAGAAAATCATGAGATAAAGACCCCCCATGCAGAACCCAAAACAAAGAACAACATCAAACTTCAAACATGACCAGATGATGGCATCAACGGTGGGAAAAACAATTTCGAACAAGTGTATTCAGCAATGAAAACATGTTAACATTGCCAATATGCCTATGCTTATCAAACAGGTTTTTATGTTGCTCATCTTAAGCCGAATCATAGTAGATAACCTAGGAACAACCTCAACCCCCATCAACAATATCATCTGATTCAAGTGTTTAAAACCAACATGATAATGTCATCTTAAGCATTAAGGGCGAGTGATAACAAATACTTATCATGCTGACAGAAACTCCAAACAACCTACATGTTGCTAACCTCAACCAACATGAAATAAACATCTTAAGAATAAAATCAAACCTACAGGTTATAACATAAAGATATGCACGTCCTCAAGAACAAAGCAACACCGAAAGCATCACATACCCTTAATAATATTATTTACATGGTCGTTTGATAAAAAAAGCGAGAACAACAAACCACCATTACGGAAGCAGAATGACCATGATATGTAAGCATACGAGCTAGGAGAGAGGCGGAGAACAACAACCTACCATGCCATAAAACAAACTCCATACGATTTACATGTTATTATCTTAAACAAAGGACCATTTGAGATCATTTCAAACACACAAACTTCTTTATAGTGACATGAATATGGTGGGTTCTAAGTCATCCTCAACACACAACATTAACAAAAGCAGCACGTATTCATATTCAAACAAAAGACCATCAAACACTGATATGACATGATTACGGTGTTTAGAGCATGAAATGAAGGCGTGATTACCTAGTGGAAGGGGTCTGCTGTTCCTCCTCAAAGGTGAGTTGAATTTCTTCTTTCTTCAACCTAGTAGCAGTCCCAAGATGATCCTTTCCTTCTGAATTCTCAAGGCTTGGTGATCTTGTGGAGTGTTCTGGTTCTTGTTGTGGAGTGTTCTCGCGGTTTTTTCTCTTGGAGCAGTGGTGGTGAAATGAGGTATTAGGTTGTGTTTTGGTGGTGTGTGAGGTGTGTGTGTTTGTTAGTGTTTACACCATGAGATGATGAGAGAAGGTTGTGTTGTTCATATGCCTCCCCCCTCCGTGACGCTCCCGGTCCTCTCTATTTATGCTTCAAAACCAAGCGAGCTTTCCAAAATCTACCGTTAAGACTTGTGAGTTTTTAAAAAAATAAAACCGTTACATGTAGGTGTGGTCTTTTTCATGAGGAGAAAAAGAGGGTAGGGTTATACGTATGGCTTTTCATTCTTGAGCCATGTAATATTTTGAAATGGTTGCTTATTGTGCTTTTTGTCAGTTGAAAATATATGAGTCATGAAGCCTTATACCATGGGTGCTTATTTTGGCTCTTGTATATCAACTTTGCAAAGTACAAAGGTGTACTTTTGATGGCTGCTTCTTGCACGGTTTATGGAAAAGGTTGACAGAAAGGGAGTGCTAGAATTGATGGGAGGAAAGTTGGTAGGTTGTACATGCATTTAGTTTAAAGTCAAACTTGGTTTGTGTAATGACTTGTAGTAGCATTCATTTGGTTACAACAAGGTTTTTTATAAAGAGTAGAAAAGTGGGATGATGTAGTCCTTTTTGAATTTCCTTATTGTAACGTGTGGGCCAATTGGTGAGAAAATGTAAATGTTTCTTTTCTTAATTTTGGATTAATAATAAGATTAATAATAACAATGCTAAACTAATTAATATTTTAAATTAAAATTATTTAGAAAAATAAACTAAATGGATAATTAATCTAATTAATTAAAACTAATTATTAAAATTAAATAAAATTAAGATCAATTTAAACAACTTAAATATAAATGAAATAAAAATAGGCCATATTGAATTTAAACTAAAATAAAACAAATAAAAAACTAAGATAATTATTAAGTTAAAATATAGAGAAAAATGATAAAACATCAACTAGTAGAAAAATGAGGGTAAAATTTGGGGTGCAACAGTTGGTAAATGTATATTAACCGGATTGTTAGTTCAAAGAAACATGTGATGTGAGATGTCTAAACCATGTCTACCATTGGATAGCTATAACAACAGACATTAGGTTTCATTCACCATGCAATGTCTTAATTTCAAGTAGGCTATATGTTGGCCATTAGAGTTGAAAGAGCAGCTAGAATTAGAGCAAGAAAAGAGCAGACTGAGGTCAACTCTCTTACCATGATATATCTATTTAAAGTGTTACCACCCAGTTTAAAGTGTCAAATACTTACGATATATCTATTTAAAGTGTCAATTTCAATAGGAATTGCCAATGAAAAGAGCATACTAATGTCTTAATTTTAATAGGAATTGTCAATTTAAAGTGTCAAAAACTTTAGATATATCTATTTTAAGGCAACATTCCCACCAATTTAAAGTTTTGAGAAGAGAGGACACAAAAAAATCAACACATACACACAACAGAGATATTGAGTCAATTTCAGTGGCTAAGAGATATTAATGCAGTAACATTTACGAGAACTTACGTAAGTAGATGCAACACGATTGTCAACCCAGTCACCATTTTTCCTCTTGTGCGTTTTTAAAAATAACTCATCAGGACGCACATCCCTTTGAAGTTCACGTGACTACAAATAATCAAATAATCAAGTAATCAATACAGAACTTAAGTTATTACAAAACCATATTATAGGTCATTGAATTTCACACAAAACACGATAATTATTATTTGTTAGGATTTTATTACTTACGAGTTCATGTGCAACATCAATATGAGCCTTACGACCTGTGGTGTGGACTGCTCCGCCTCTTGCGGAAGATCGATTGATCTTGTTTTGAGAAGACATAGCCAAGAACTCATCCTTTTTCCAATAAGTTTGAAGTTTAACCCAAGCATTCTCACTAATCCATGAAGGTCGAGTCCCTTTTTCCCTCGCCTTCCTCAACATGTCATTTAATCGTTTTCTTCCTTTTTTTTCAAATGCGATATAGACAAATGCATGATCGCAAGGATCCCACGAAACCTTCTGCTAAAAATAATAAAAATCACATAATTAATATTTAATAACTGATCAATTGCTTGTTTAAATATATATTGATCAACTTAAATGGCAAAAGTCAATAAATACTTACTCCAAACAACTTAAACCAATAAGCTTTTGTATTAGGGTCGAGTACACTCCAATGATGTATAGGTTTAAAAAATTGTTTGCGTATTGCAAAATTAATAGCACCTGCAACTTCTTTGGCAGGAACCAGCCTGCAAAAAATTGAAAGATTCATCCTTAATATATCAGGATATAAGGAGAGGATCTAAGCATCAAGGGGTGAGAGTGAATCAGTATAATGCAAGTCAATTGATTTTTTGACAAAATTTAGAGAGATTCACATACAAAACATGAAAATTATTGATAAAACAGAGAAAAAAAAAGGTAAAAATGAAAACTTAAGATTAGAATGAGAATATATATGACTTACCCAGTACCAGATGGTTTTATGATAACCTTTCCATTCTCATCTATTGTTGGCACAAGAGGTTCTTGACCCACCGCCTCAACTTCGTCATCATCATCATCCATATCTTCCTCATCATCCTCCTCATCTACCATATTTGAAGGGCTAGACATTGTTTGAAGGTTTATACTTTGAGGGCCAGCCATTGTTTTATGGGTTAAAGTCGGAGTAGGCATAAACCTACATTCCTTAGAGGTAGCGGCATGAACATGTGCAGGTGTTGGTACTACATTTGGAGCTGGTGTTGGCACCGACGATGCAGCCTGCACGGACGATGTTTTCTGAGCTGATGTTGGCACCGACGATGCAGCCTGCAAAGACGATGCTGCCTGAGCTGTAGTTAGCGTCGACGATGCAGCCTGGACAGACGATGCTGCGTGAGCTGTAGTTGGCATCGATAATGCGGCCTAGACGGACGATGCTGGCTGATCTGATGTTGGCACCGACGATGCTACCTGAGCTACTTTATTAGCAGGTGTCTTAACGGCAGGCTTCTTGTTAATTATGCGATTTCGTTGTTCTTGAAGTTTTCCTGGTACTAATACCTTAGCTTTCCCACCTCTTTTAGTCATCTGTTGTCATAAAAAAAATAAAAGGACTAGTTTTCCTGCAAACAACTGAATACACTAGGCGAGATGTAATTATCAGTTTTCCTGCAAAAATAAAAGGATTAGTTTTCCTGCAAAAATAAAAGGATTAGTTTTCCTGCAAAAATAAACAGATAGAGCAGCTTCAGTAGTATGCTGGGAGTTGGATGCCAGAGTAGAATTAGGGGAGCTTGAACACTGTCTCTTAGATAATAGACTATTTACTAAAAGCAATTACATTAACAACACAACACATAACAGTAACAATAATAATAATAATCTATAAAACTAAATTGAATTGAATCACATTTTTATTGCAGATTGTTGTCCTAAAAAAGTAATTTGGAAAAAATGGAAGTTAACTTTATTTCCTAAATCAAACTATGTATACTTATCAGATCCAATTAATAACCATCTTCTATTTGCAAGTGTTGAATTATTTGACATTGATATCAAGGAACAAAAGGTGACTGTGAAAGGAAATGTAAATGTAGAGCAGTTTTATGAGATTGTCTCTAACTTCAGTAAGAGCTGGGACTTTCGATCACTTGCGGTTAGTTCAGATGAAAATGCATGTATGAGTTGAAAAAATTCGAATGGAATTATGCATGGAGACAACTGTTCTGTTGCTAGGTAGCTTAACAATTAAGACAATTACATTCAACTCCTGTAATGGCTCTAATGGCTGCACCAAAGCCTTGAGTTTATAGACAGTTCTCAAGCATAATAGTTTATAGACAGTTAATAAGATTAATACTTGAGTTTATAGACAGTTCTCAACCTGATTCCTAATTCACACTCCAACCATTTCAAACTGCAGTTATTATTCCAATAACAATACATCTGGTATTTCTCTCTCAGGCACACACATAAATAAGGTGAAATTGAGTGCAACCATTTAGTAAAAGAGTTTGCATAAATGTATACAACTTCTACTGCTCGTATAATTTTGAATCAATACATACACAACAAGAGATAGAGGAAAAGTCAAGGAAATACACATGCTCAAATGTTGCAACTACTGTCACGAAATGCAAATGATATTAGAATATTTAAGATGCATATTAACCTTTGCAATCATGCTTGTTTTAAAATGCCGAGTGGAAAAAGAATGACTTGGAAAATATCAGAATGGAGAGTAGTTTGTGGATAAATGAAATAAACAAATGATGTGATTATCACTACAATGAAAATTCATTGTATTAAAATCTTTGCTAAGCAAATTCTTATCAAACCAAACTAACCACTTACATCAGAATACACACACTGTGGTTGGAAAAGATACATTATTTATTAACAACATACTAGTTCTCAAGCATAATAGTTTATAGACAGTTAATAAGATTAATGATACTAGAAGATACATGCAAAACATCCAAAGAAATGGTCTATAAGAGGTCTTAAATTCACTCTAAATACTAGTTTAATATCCAAACATTTCATAGACTCCAAAAAACATGATAACACAAGTGCAGTTGCCTTTGGATGTTAGTGTTGTATTGTTTGATTGATGAATGTCCTCTATCTACTTCACTAGGAGAACGATCAAAAATTTCTTCAAACACATCTACTTGTGAGTTATCGCGCAAACAAGGTATTGATTCAATTTCTACAATGGATAGCACAGGTAACATCCCATGAAATTAATAAGGTACTTCATCCTCTATGTTGTCAATCTCCACGCGACCCCTTGGTTTTGTGATGATTGTCGCACACCATCCACACATATCTCTACACATTTCTGGATAGGGGACATAATACACTTGTCTTGCATTTTGCGCAAGGATGAAGGGATCATAAGGACGATAGTGTTTATCCATCTTAATATCCACAGTTTTATATTGTGGATGAACCTTTGTGCCTGTATTCTTTGTTGGATCAAACCATTCACAATAAAAAACTGGAATCTTCTCCTTCAGACCAAAGTAATCTAGCTCAAAGATATGTTTGATTATTCCATAAAAATCATCCTTTCCTCCTTCTGCAAGACCTTTCACGTGCACACCACAATTGTTAGTTTTTCTACCTTGGCTCCATTCTTCGGTATGAAACTTGTAACCGTTGATAAAATACATGTTCCATGATATGGCCATTGATGCAGGACTACGAGACAAGGCAATTATATCTTGGTTAGTAACTCCATTTGTCTCCTCATTTACATATTTTTTCAGCCATATGGGAATTCTGTATGTATGCGCCCAGATGAATCTTCTATATCTAGAGAGTGGTTCTCTAAGAATATGCTGAAATCAATCACATGATTCATAAGTAAATAATAATTATGATATAGATCAAGAATTTGATTGAATATATTATGATGCATACTTACTCAAGATATGGTTTAATCTCATCACAATTTATCAAGACATGCACATGTGAAGACTTCCATTCCATATCTGATAGAAAATACTTTTCCGACTTCCCACTTGGTCGACTGCCACTTTGTAGAATGGACATTGTAGGTAGAATGTCATCATTGTCCAAACGAGGGTTGTTACTAAGACTAGTGGTTGGCAACAAATGGAAAGAGTTGAAATAGTGCGAACAAAAGTAATTTGTCTCGTGATGTATATAATCGGTGCATATGGAACCTTCAACTCTAGCCTTATTTGTCACTGCCCTCTTTGAGACTCCCATAAATCTGCACATTCAATCATTACACATTTATTAATTTATGATAAACATGCATTCACTTAATAAAATCAACCACAACAATTACCTTTAGAATGGATACATCCACCGGTACTGTACTGGACCACCTAGAAT
Source organism: Lathyrus tuberosus (assembly GCA_022829125.1). NCBI lineage: Eukaryota > Viridiplantae > Streptophyta > Magnoliopsida > Fabales > Fabaceae > Lathyrus > Lathyrus tuberosus. The sequence goes on from JALAZF010000530.1 coordinate 3,808,470, forward strand.
TGCTTCTTTGGCAAGATGGATTGGAAGATGCTCCATTGAGTCAAAGAAACCAGGTGGAAAAATCCTTTCTAATTTGCATATGATAATTGGAATGTTCTTATCCAACTTAACTAAGTCGTCCATCCTCTATGTATTACAACAAGGATCTTTAAAGAATCGACTTAGCTCAGTTAATGGTTTCCAAACCAAATCCGACAATGAATGGAAGGCAATTGGGAGTAAACATTCCATGAAAACATGACAGTCATGGCTCTTCATCCCATGCACCGTACCCTTTTCGACATTGGCACACCTACTGAGGTTTGAAGCATATCCATCTGGCATTCTCAATTCCTTAAGCCATTTACAAACCAACTTGGCTTCAGATTTGGTCAAAGTGTAGCTAGCCTTTGGTTTACCATTCTTTCCGTTTTCTAAGGGTTGGAGCTCTAAGTCCCCGCGAAAGCATAATTTAGCCAAGTCTTCTCTCGCCTTTTCGTTATCCTTTGTTTTGTCCTTAACATTCATGACAGTGTTAAATATATTATCGAACACATTTTTTTTCTATGTGCATCACATCAAGGTTATGCCTTAACAAGTTATCCTTCCAATATGGGAGATCCCAAAAAATACTTCGCTTTTTCCAATTTTGATCCACTCCATACCCTTCTCTTTCTTTCCATTTCGCCTCTCATCCAATTTCAGTCACTTTTGGAAAATTACTTATTACCTCCCATATATCTTGCCCTGTGGAAATGGGAGGTGGCCCATCTGTCACAACCTTATTTTTTAGGAAACTTCTTTTACTCCTTCTGAAGGAGTGATCAGCATGCAAGAAACGACGATGACAATCAAACCACAAATTCTTATGGCCGCTTTTCAAGGTGAAAGCATCAGTGTGTTCCATACAATGAGGGCATGCCAATTTACCCTGTGTTCCCCATCCAGATAACATACCATAGGCTGGAAAATCATTAATTGGCCATATCAAGTAGGCCTTCATGATGAAGTTTTGTTTTGTAGATATATCATAGGTCAATATTCCATTGGACCACAATCGACGTAGATCATCAATCGAAGGTTGCAAGTAGACATCTATCTTAAACTTAGGATTTTTAGGTCCGGGTATGAGACATGCCAAAAACAAATATGGTTTGGTCATGCACATTTCAGGGGGCAAATTGTACGGAGTAACTATTATTGGCCAACATGAGTATAGAGAAGAAAACACTTGAATGTAAGGAATAAATCCATCTGAACACAAACCTAACCTTACATTTCTGGGTTCCCTAGCAAAGTCAGGATATACACCATCAAAGTGTTTCCACGCTTTTCCATCTGACGGGTGGCGAAGGATGTTGGAACTATTTTTGTTTATGTGATGTCATCTCATTTCAGCTGCCGACTCAGTTGATGCATACAATCTTTGTAATATGGGAATGATTGGGAAGTAGAACATTCTCTTCACTGGGATATCTTTGTATTTTCCCATGCCAGTCTTGCAAGGAATGAACCTAGGAGCATTACAAAATTTGCACTCTAACAACTTGCTATCATCCTTGTAATATAACATACAACCATTCTTACAACAATCGATCTTCTCAACCTTTAGCCCTAACTTAGATACCAACTGTGTTGCTTGATAATAGTTCTCGGGCAAGCATTTTTGAACTGGACATACACTTTTAAGCTTCTGTGCAACAAAATCTAAACCTTTTTGTGGAACATGCCAATTAGACCTAATTTCAATAAGTTGAGTAGATATTGATAATATTGATTGGGTAGCTCCCTCATAAATGGGCTTGTTGAAAGATATCAACTTGTCATAAAACCGTTTAGCATCTTCGTTGGGAAACTCATCCTCCGTAATTTCCTCTTCTTCTGTGTTATCATTCATGTGAGAGAATCCTCCATAAGGCCTAAAAGCATCATACACCATCTGATTCATTGCCTCAAATTGGTCATCATGACGTACATGATCACTACTATTTGAATCATCCCTAATATTAACATTGAGCTCTACTTCTTCATGTTGAGTCCAAACCCAATAGTTTGGTTGAAACCCATCTCGATACAAGTGAAGTCTAACATCAGTTGGTGTACTTATCTTGAGACACTTGCACTTTATACATGGACACCTAATCCCTCCCTCGGATTTACAAATAGGTTGTTTCAAAGCCCTCTTTACGAAGTCTTTAACCCCACCAACATACTCTTCTTTCAATCCGTGTCTATTGGAATATACTCTATCGTACATCCAACTACGATTCATTTTCTATAAGGCAAACAATTAACTTATCAGCCACTGAACATTAAAACACATACTTTAATTTATTTTTTAACTTTCTGCCTAAAACAATAAAAATCAAATGAGGTTAAAAAGTTCCCATAACAACATAGTATAACTGTGTGGTAACTCTACTTTTCTTGTAACTTTTTATATATTGAATCTCAACTATGGACCACTGAATTTAAGAAGATTTTATATTCTCAAACTCCTTACAATCATTTATCAAGAATGTAGTTACCGTAAAATGGAATTCAACATAAACAAATACAAGATTAATTTTTTAATCACTCTCAAAAAGACAGAAAATTAGAAAGTAAACCAACAACATTAAAAGTCATACATATTCTCTCCCATGTTTTATGTCGGATAAACTACAAATAACTCCAAATCTTCACCTATCTTTGATCTATTACTTCATAAACCTCTCTAGCTACCTATTCAATTTGACTCAAGCTTATCATATACTTTATTTATCTCTCAAATACATTTTGTTTTTCATTATGGAAAACTGAGCTTTAAACAAAATGCAAATGAAAACACAGTTTTTCATCTTCTCATGTTACATATACTTTTAGCCTAAAACAATTGAGGGGACATATGAATTTCTGACCTTTGGTATGCCTGGTGTTTCACCGTAGGTTCCGTCACGGAAAGATGAACCTTCAGCCTCTTTATATTACACCTACAAGAGAAATTCAACTAATCACCAAAACCATAAAGATACACAAACTGTGCCTCATCTTTTTCTCTTTATATTACAAGCACAAAGTGTGAACTCTGTATTATAATAATAGCAAAACAATCGTCAATGCATGCAACATGATACAAAATAGGCAAAAAATGTGTACGTATACTCTAACAAATGAAGACTTTGCATGTATAAAGATTAAAAAAAAAACTCTAGAACACTTATCCAATGGCACAAAAATTATCAACTATCAGAAGCTTGGCTAACAGATCTAGACGATGGATCCCAATCCAATGTAGAGGACTGAATCTTAGACAGAACCATGAAAACTTCAGAAACATTTGGTCTTGAATTCAGGTCACGAGCAACACATCTTTTAGCAATCTCATCCATTGAATATACAAGATCCAAAGGGTATTCATCTCTCAAATTTGGATCCATGAAACCTCTAAGCATCTCCCTATCATTTTCCCCTTCAAGAACCTCATTTACAGTTGAAGATAAAACCTGATCACCCACTACCCAACTGAACTAGAAGGTTGTTAGATGTCAAACATGTTATATATTTGTATGGAATATTTGGCATTTTCCATTTCTTTCTTGCGGTAAAGTGTGAATTTAAGCGTTAAATGGAGTTGTTATGCTTACATCGGAATATATGTGTGGAGCTTGTAATTTGTGTGTTAATATGCAGGTATAGGCATGAAAGGAGCAAAATGGTGAACACATGGAACCAATGCAAGTTCCACTGAGTTTTCTAGCTGCAACAGGGTGTTCGCAGTGCGAACAATCTGGCGAATGCCCAGCGAAGGTTCGCACTGCGAGGAACCAGCGAAGGCGCCAGCGAATGGAGGCAGTGAGCTCTAGGTTTTCAATTACCTTGTGTTCGCACTGCGAACTCCTAGCGAGGGTCCAGCAAATGTTCGCTGGTTGGTTCACAGTTCGAATGTGCTGGCGAAGAGAGGCAGTGAGTTCCAGTTTTGAGAATTCTGGCTCGCTAGTTTATTCGCAGTGCGAATGAAGCTAGCGAATGGTTCGCAGTGGGAATGAAGGGTTTGCAGTGCGAACCCACGATTTCTGCTTGGGGCGGTTTAAGTCTCAGAGGCACTTAAAGTTCCATTTTTCCTCATTCGCAGTGCGAATGGATGGCTCGCAGTACGAATCCTGCATAATTCTGCTATGTATAAATAGAATTTCACTTTTTGTAAAGAGGATCTTTTGTTCATTTTGATCCAAAATCATAGTTTTCAGTCTTTTTACCATTGGAGCTTGTATTTTCACTTGGAGAAGCTGATTTTGCATCCATTCTTGATTATTCGGCGTGGATGTTTACTCATCTCCTCTCTTTACTTGTTATCCAATCTACCATGAGAAGTGGTAGCTAAACCCTCTATGTTGAGGTTAGAAGTAGTTTATTCTATTTTTATGTATTGCTTTTGATCTATTGTATATGAACAAAGTCTTTGATCAATATAGATGAAGTTGTTTTCTCTTAATGCTTTAAGTTTGATTTGTTTTACTCTAGACATAGATTCCACAAATTTTGACCTAACAATTTCATCTCTTAAAAACCAAACTCTAGACATAGATTTGGGATTTGCTAATCGCATTGTATTGATCTTAATGATCGTTGTTTAGATTGTTAGCGTGAGACATCATCTAACGGTTTAAACAACGGTACTCACGATTTCGCTTTAGACATAAACGTAGTCGGGAGGATACGCGGTTATATTGGTTGGAAACCGAGTTCATGTGCTTGATTAATCGTTTATACATGGAAAGGATTAGCGAAACCTAACCTTAACATGATTTTATAAAACCTTTTACAAAAATCTTTGTCACAATTTAATCTTTGCTACAATTGAATGCTAACAACAATTGAAACTTTTGAAACCGTTAACTTAGAATATCGCAACTATTGAAAGGCAAGCATCTAATATCAAACAGTACCTGTGGATACTATTAAAAACAACCCACACTATTACTCTTCTAACAAATTGGTGCCGTTGCCGGGGATTGTTAAGTGATATTGCAAGCATTGCGATAGTTGAGTTATTTTAAGCTGTTACTACTTTATCTTGAACTTGTTAATCTGTTTGTTTAGTGTGCAGACTTAGTTTATGCGAGGGAAACTACCGGCGGACCAACTTCTTTTCGATCCTGAGATTGAAAGAACCGCTCGTAGAATCAATAGCCGAACTAGAAGAAGGAGGCAGCTAGCGAAACAGAGGCGAGAACAAGAGGAAAGTACCTTTACACCGCCACCTGTTCCACAAATACTTCCAGTTATGGAGGGAGATCCACCACCACCACCACCACCTGCTTCTAGGCCATGTACAAATAGTCCGCGACACAATGCTCAGTTCGCTCGCCATGGACACAATGGTCGTCATGCTGAGATGAAGACCAGAATTCTCTAACTGTTATATCAAAGTCCATTTACGGGTATGGATCATGAAAATCCTTTTACCCATCACGGTATTCACACAAGGAGCTAATGAATCTCTCAACGAAGCTTGGGAGAGGTTCAAATCAATGTTACGAAAGTGCAAAGGCCATGGTTTTGATGAATTGTCACAAATTCATATATTCAGAAATGGACTGCAACTTGTACACAAAACCTTGTTGGATGCCACCGCCGGTGGATCCTTGTTAAGCAAAACTGCAGCGAAAGCCAAAGCTATCATTGATAAAATGGCCTTGAACGATCATCAAGGTAGTCACAACTGTGGACCTGCTCAACGAACTCCGGGAGTGTTGGAATTAGGAACAAGCGATGATATCCTTGCGCAGAACAAATTGTTATCACAACAGGTTGAGTTGTTAACGAAGCAAATGTATAAGCTGCCACAACAATTCAAAGAGATGCATGAGTCTTCAAGTAAAAATGTGCAAGTGTTAGTGTGTGAGTTATGCCGAGGTGACCATCCGACCGGTTATTGTCCTCCCGTTGTGGAGGAAGCAAATTACGCTGGAAATCAAGGGTACCAACCCCGACCTCCGTATCAACAAGCCAACCAAGGGTACCAACAAAGGCCTAACCAAGGTTATCAACAATAATGGAGACCGCAAGAAGCCGGACCATCAAACCGTCAACAATATCAAAATTACACTCAACCTCCGCAAGCCCCCGTTGGAAATACAAAGATGGAAGACACTCTTACACAATTTATGCAAATGGGAATCTCAAACCAAAAGAACACCGATGCCGCCATAAGGAATCTTGAAACTCAAGTCGGGCAATTATCAAAACAATTGGCCGACCAACAAAAAGGGCCCTTTACGGCAAATACGCTTCCGAATCCTAAGGATTGTAAAGCAATTCTCATAAGAAGTGGAAGAGAGATTGACATGGGTGTAGGTAAGAAGAGAGTGGAGGAGGAGGTTATAGTTGAAAAAGAAAAAGATAGGGAGGAGATTGAAGTAGAAAAAAATGTCGAGGGTGTGTTAGTTGAAAATGAGAAAGAAAAAAAAGAGAATGAGAAAAAAATAGAGAATGAAGAAAGAGTGAAGAGAACTAAGAAGGGAAAGGAGCCGATGAACAATATTCCCATTCAACATCTACCATATCCGCATGCTCCTACAAAGAAAGATAGTGCGCGACACTATTCTCGGTTTATGGATATCTTCAAGCAATTACAAATAAATATTCCATTTTCCGAGGCTTTGGAGCAGATGCCTAAATATGCGAAATTCATGAAAGATATCCTCACGAAGAAGAAAAGGTATACTGATCAGGAGACGATATTGGTGGATGCAAGCTGTAGTGCAATCATTCAACGGACGCTCCCGCGAAAAGAGTGTGATCCGGGACGAGTTACATTGCCGGTTACGATAGGAAACATGTATGTGGGCAATGGGTTGATTGATTTAGGTTCTAGCATCAACTTGATACCATTGTCGATTGTGAAACGGCTAGGCCACATGGAATTAAGGTCCACGCAAATGACGTTGCAACTCGCCGATAAATCCACTACCCGTCCTCACGGTGTAACGGAAGACGTGTTGGTCAAAGTGGACAAATTTTTGTTTCCAATTGATTTTGTTGTCATTGAGATGGAGGAGGACGATGATGCACCTTTGATTCTTGGAAGGCCTTTCATGAAAACTGCCCGTATGGCAATTGACATGGACGATGGTCTCATGAAAGTGAGAGTCCAAGATGAAGAGGTGTGTTTCAATCTTTATGATGCCATGAAGCACAAGCAAGATAAGGGCGATTGTTTCCGAATCGATGCAACGGAGAAAGCAAGTTTCAAAGTTACACAACAAATTCATGTCATTGATCCGTTACAAAGAGCTTTGGATGATTCCTTGGAAGTATTCTCGATTGAAGAAGAGCAAGCTCTTGAGTGTTTGTTGGAGCTTGAAGCTTTGGAAGAATTGCAACCGTGGGAGTATGAAGAGGAAATTCTGAAAAAAGAGGTTAATGATGAGCCTTCCAAACTTGAGCTGAAAGTGTTACCTTCCACATTGAAGTATGCTTTTCTCGATGATGGTGGTAATAAACCGGTGATCATAAGCAGTGTTTTATCTGAAGTGGAGGAAAGCCGCTTAATTCGAGTGTTGAAAAAAAATCAGGGTGCAATGGGATGGACATTGTCCGATCTTAAAGGCATAAGCCCTTCGTATTGCATGCATAAGATATTCATGGAGGAGGACTTTAAACCGGTTGCTCAACCTCAACGCCGCTTAAATCCTATCATGAAAGAAGTGGTTAGGAAGGAAGTGGTGAAAATGTTAGATGCCGGGATGATTTATCCTATTTCTGACAGCCCGTGGGTTAGTCCGGTGCATGTGGTACCGAAAAAAGGCGGATTAACGGTAGTCCGAAATGAGAAAAATGAGCTTATCCCAACAAAGACCGTAACCGGGTGGAGAATGTGCATCGACTACCGTAGGTTGAACAAAGCTACGAGAAAAGATCATTTTCCTCTACCTTTTATGGATCAAATGCTCGAAAGGCTTTCCGGTCAACAATACTACTGTTTTTTGGATGGTTATTCGGGTTACAATCAAATCATTGTGAACCCGGATGATCATGAAAAAACAGCTTTTACATGTCCGTTCGGAATCTTCGCTTATAGGAGGATGCCGTTTGGATTATGTAATGCACCGACGACTTTTCAACAGTGTATGCAAGCTATCTTCACGGATTTGATCGAAAAGACAATTGAGGTCTTTATGGATGATTTCTCCATTTTTGGACAATCATTTGATTTGTGCTTGAAAATTTTGGATACGGTGTTGGAAAGGTGTGTGGAAACTAATTTGGTGCTTAATTGGGAAAAATGCAACTTCATGGTGAACGAGGGAATTGTGCTCGGTCACAAGGTTTCTGCAAAAGGCCTTGAAGTTGATAAAGCCAAAGTGGATGTTATCGAGAAATTACCACCGCCGATGAATGTCAAAGGTATAAGGAACTTTCTTGGACACGCCTGGATTTACCGTAGGTTTATCAAGGACTTCGCCAAGGTCGCAAAGCCCTTGAGCAACTTGCTTGTCCAAGGTAAGGTTTTTGACTTTGACGAGTCTTGTCTTTTCGCATTTAATTGTTTGAAACAAAGTTTAACCACCTCACCGATAATCGTTGCACCAAACTGGAAAATAGATTTTGAATTAATGTGCGATGCTAGCGATTATGCGGTTGGGGCTGTTTTGGGTCAGAGGAAAATGAAAGCTTTCCACGCTATACATTATGCGAGCAAAGTTTTAAACGAGGCTCAGATTAACTATGCAACAACTGAAAAAGAGTTGCTTGCCATAGTGTATGCGTTGGAGAAATTTCGTGCCTATTTGATTGGTTCATGTGTCATCGTTTATACGGACCATTCGGCTATAAGGTATCTGCTCACCAAGCCTGATTCAAAACAGAGGCTGATTCGGTGGATCCTTTTGTTACAGGAATTTGATCTTGAAATTCGTGACAAGAGGGGTTCCGAGAATTTGGTGGCGGATCACTTATCCCGCCTGGTCAACATTGACGTGACCAAAAATGAATTTGAGGTAAAAGAGGAGTTCCCAGATGAAAAACTTTTTAGAGTGCAGGTTAGACCGTGGTTCGCCGACATGGCTAACCACAAAGCCACCGGATTAATACCGGACGGTCTAACTCACCACCAAAAACGGAAATTTTTGTCTGATGCCAAGTCATTTGTTTGGGATGAACCCCATTTATTTAAACTTGGTGTCGACAATCTCCTCAGAAGGTGTGTGTCAGTGGAGGAAGCCACGAATATTCTGTGGCACTGTCATAACTCTCCGTATGGAGGACACTTTAATGGGTTGAGAACGGCCACTAAAGTCCTACAATCGGGCTTTTATTGGTCGTCCTTATTCAAAGATGCACATGCGCATGCCCGTAGTTGTGACAAGTGCCAGAGAAGCGGCGGTATTTCACAGCGGCAAGAAATGCCATTACAAAATATGTTAGAAATCGAAGTTTTTAGCTGTTGGGGGATCGACTTTGTCGGTCCATTCCCATCTTCTTTTTCTAATGAATATATTTTGGTCGCTGTGGATTACGTTTCCAAGTGGGTTGAGGCGATAGCATGTGCTAAAGCCGACGGAAAAACGGTGGTGAAGTTTTTGAAAAGAAATATTTTTGCGCGTTTTGGTACACCTCGAGTGTTAATAAGTGATGGAGGATCTCACTTCTGTAACACTCAGCTTGACAAAGCTCTTGAGCAATATGGTGTGAAGCACAAAGTTGCTACACCATATCATCCTCAAGCTAACGGTCAAGCAGAGGTATCCAATCGTGAGATTAAGCGTATCTTAGAGAAAACTGTTTCGGCCTCGAGAAAGGATTGGGCGAACAAACTGGATGATGCATTGTGGGCGTATCAGACCGCTTTTAAGGCTCTGATCAGTCTCACACCGTTTAAAATGTTTTATGGTAAGAATTTTCACTTGCCGGTAGAGTTAGAGCACAAGGCGTTTTGGGCCTTAAAATTTTTGAATTTTGATCCAACTCTAAGCGGCGAGAAAAGGAAAGTGCAATTACACGAGTTGGATGAAGTGCGCCTTCAGGCGTACGATTCCAATAAATTGTATAAGGAACGTGTAAAGTTTTACCATGACAGAAAAATTGTCATCAAACAGTTTGAGGTCGGACAGCTGGTCTTATTGTTCAATTCTCGATTAAAATTGTTTCCTGGAAAATTAAGATCTAAATGGTCCGGTCCGTTTCGGATTGTGGAAATCAAACCCTATGGAGCAATCGTAATTGAGGACACAACGTCAAAGGAAAATTGGACAGTTAATGGCCAGAGGCTGAAAGTTTATCTCAGAGGAAGTTTCGAGTGGGATCCCGCAGTTGTGCCTTTCCGCGATTTGTGAGGTCGCGATGGGCCGTCGAGCTTAGCCGACGTTAAACAAGTGCTTGTTGGGAGGCACCCCAACATTGTAAGTATTTTTGCTTTATTTTGTTGTTTTCAGTCATTTTGACATTTTGGACGTTTGGAAGTGTGGCAGCAAGACATACTTGTAATTTTGAAAAAAAAAATGTCTTGTTCGCTGGCTCATTCGCAGTGCGAATCTGGAGCGAGCATTCGCCAGCCATTCGCACTGCGAAGCTGGGGCGAGCATTCGCTGTCCATTCGCACTGCGAACGTCAGCGTACCTGCCTAGGTTGTTTTGCTGCCACATCATTAAAAATGAGATTTTTATGGGTGGGCCTGCACGTAGGCCCAAAACCAATGTTGAAAGGCTGAGAGCTTGGGGGACCAAACCCTAGTCTCTCACTCTCACTTTCAACTGTAAACCAAAAGGAAAAAAGAGAAGAAAAACCCTCTCAAAAACTCTTTCCCTCTCACGTGCAATTTTGTGCCATTTTTTCTCTTCTTTTGTACTCAACTGCCATTTCCTAGCAAGGGTAGAATTCCTTTTCTCTGAACTTTCGGATTAATTGAGTTTATTTGTAAATTATGCATAAGAATGTGTAGGAAGTTTGGGGTTAGAATTCTGTGTTTGGTTATTCAATGCATGTCTAAATTTTTGCTGGATTTTAAGTTGAGAATACCTGTAGAGTGTTGTTATGTGTGAAATCTGGGGGCTGCATAAATTTTTCAACATTTTCGTGCATTCGCTGGCTTGTTCGCACTGCGAACCTGGGGCGAGCGTTCGCCAGGCTTCGCAGTGAAAATGATCTAGCGAGTAGTCCAGATTTTTGATTTTCTGATAGTCCATTCTGATGCATGTCTGTCCTTAATTCTAATGTTTTGTCTTGGTGTTTTTGTGTGGATTCGTTTGTCATTTGTGCAGATGGGTCCTAAAACTATGATGAGAAAAAGAAAAACATCCACTTCAAGACAAGTGCCGGTCCATTTTGATGAGACCCGGTTCCAAGGAATTAGACAAGCTCAGAGGTATGAAGTGTTAGAATCAAGGACCATCCTTGCGGAAAGGAGGTTTGTTCTGGATGAGCAGGGAAGTTATCGTGCCATTGCTTCCCTGTTAACTGCAAAAAAATGGGGTACACTGATAACTCCTGTTGATTCATACGATGTGGAAATGGTTCGTCAGTTTTACGCCAACGCCCTTCCTGATGAGGGCGATCTGTTTACCTGGACTACGTTTGTTGGCGGGAAAACGGTAAGGTTTGACAGAAGAACTATTAACAGAGTTCTTGGAGATCCCCTTCCACTGCGGGCTAGCGAAGAGGATGTGTATCATGAGACTCTTAATCAGTATCGAGATATTGCCTCAATGACTTGTGATCTCCTGCGGCCAGGTAAAAATGTAAAATTTAATCATTCAGGAGTGGCTGTTCGCTATCACCGTGAGGATATGGTGCCTTTGGCTCAGTTGGTATTACTTTTAGTTGTCACAAATATAATGCCTAAGTCACATTCCTCTATGGTGACGATTCCTCTTGCACACTTGGTTCACAGTATCCTTACAAATGTGCAAATTGACGTTGCAAGGATCATTGCTGATGAGATAAGGGCCATCGTTGAGAGTGGTTTTGGTGGGACTGCTTCGAGGAAGAATGCCCTTGTTGCTTTCCCTTGTTTGATTATGACCCTATGTGCTGATGCTGGAGTGACTTTGCCTTCGTGCCGTCAAGTTACTGTGCCGTCGACTATTGATGATCAATATGTCGACAAATTCTGCAAACCGAAGGGTGCTAGAGCTGAATCTTCTGGGGCTGGTGCTGGTGTTGAAACCGGTACAAGCGAGGGTGCCGCTTCTGGATCTCACAACTTCTATCCATATCAGCAGGAGATCTGCCAATATAATTGGGATTGGATGGCTGCCCAGCAGCGTGCCATGACTGATATTCATGATTCTTTGCAGGTTCTCCAATTGCAGATCCGCGACCCTTCTACGCAACACAATATGATGTCTAGGGAGCAGTTCCTCGCGCATGCTGGAAGGCTTGAGGCCAGGCCTGTTTTCAGTTGGGGAGAGGATGCTGCTGAGCATGATGCTGAGGAGAGGGGAGATGGCGATGATATTATGATCTCTGATGATGATGAGGGGTAGAGGACGGATGTAATAGGGACTGAGCCTGAGGATGATCAGGGTACTAATGTTGTCGAGACGGAGTCCGAGGAGGACTGATTTTTGGATCTTAGAGTTGTACACTTCCTTTGGTCATCAAAGTGAAGTCTCTTGTATTTTGTTTTTTCAGCATTTACTAGTCTAATATTGATGTACTCGTACTAGTGTGGTACTTTTTGGATTATGTAGGTGTTTTATACACCAGGCACTTTATGATTATTATTAGTAATGATTTTGGTTTGCAGTAAAATTTTTGTTTTGCTTTACTAATAAATTGTTGGTTTTTAATTTTCATATTAAGTGTTGAGTTCTTCAGTTTACGAATGCTCAACACTTCAGTATGTTTTTTGTTGTTAAGTGTTAGTAAGAGTTGAATTCTTCAGTTGACGAATGTTTAACTCTTACACTGTGCATATGTGTTTATTTTGATGTTCTTCCTTTGATGGTGGAAGTTAGGAAGTAGGTTGGACTCTTGATTTTAAAGAAAGGCTCATCCAAGATGTGAGGGCTATGATAGTACTGTAAGCATTGTGTTGCGACAAGGTATATCGTTACCTTGTTCGAGAATTTGTTATGTTTTAGAACTTTGTGTCTTGGTGCGATTGAAAATGTTATTTCATGTTACAACTTCCTTTGAATGCATGTGTCATTTTAGGATCAAAACCATTAAAGTGAGTAGCCTCCAAAGTATTACTATATGCTAAGGATTGTGATAAATGTTGTCTTTACTTTTAATTCATGCCTTATCTTGTGACCATGTGATTTTGTGGAAGTAGGAGAAGTGATCAAGGCACTTTTTGAAAGTGAGCACAACCATGTCCATATATTAATTCACCTGTGAGTAGTAAGCATTTGCTAGCCCCTTTGAGCCTAAACAGTTTAGAACTCAATTGAATGATGAACTTGTTTTATGTACATAATTTGCAAGTTTGGTTCATCATTGAATTTGGTGAGTTTCTAACATTTTCTTCTTGAAACCTTTAAAAATTGTATACTTTGACTTCCTTGCCTTAAAAAGCAAGGAACATTCACTTTAGGTTGAGTTGAAAATGAGTTAGGGAGAATAAAAAGAAGATGGGTGCATTACTCCAAATTTTGAAAAATTTTCAAGCAAGCATGTAAAGAAAAGAGTGTGAATATGTTGTACAAAAGAGAAAATGCTTGCTTGAACAAAAAAAAAAAAATATATATATATATATATATATATATATATATATATAATAGAATCAATAAGTGTGCACGGTAGTTTGTGAGGGTGGAATGAAAAATTGGTGAAATGAAGTGTGTTGTGTGAATATGTGTATAGTGAATGTTCTTTTGCTTCGACAATTTCGTTTCAATGGCCATTAGAAATGTCTTTTTTTTGTTCACCGGACCAAACTACAACCTTGAAGTCCTTAGTGATCTTTTACTTCCATGATTTCTGTTATGATCATTGAAATATGGTATGAATTGCTGAGTATTGCATTATTTGTCATTTGAGTGTAATTGTCCCGTGTTTGTATGCACGTTTGCCTTCAATCCTTTTTCGAAGAGGAGTGTAGAATGACATATGCAGGATGAGTTAGTTGTTTCTTGAAACTTTGTTTGAAATTGTTTAAGACGCAAGTTCTTTTTCATATCAAATTCTTGAATTGTGTAATTGTGCATTGTTGTGATCGTTGTTTAGTTGAGCCGTTTTTCGCGTCTTGGTTGAATTGTGTGCTCGAGCAAATCCTCGTGAGAGGCATACTTTGCTTAAGGACAAACAAAGAGTTAGTTGGGGAGAGTTTGTTAGATGTCAAACATGATATATATTTGTATGGAATATTTGGCATTTTCCATTTCTTTCTTGCGGTAAAGTGTGAATTTAAGCGTTAAATGGAGTTGTTATGCTTACATTGGAATATATGTGTGGAGCTTGTAATTTGTGTGTTAATATGCAGGTATAGGCGTGAAAGGAGTAAAATGGTGAACACATGGAACCAATGCAAGTTCCACTGAGTTTTCTAGCTGCAACAGGGTGTTCGCAGTGCGAACAATCTGGCGAATGCCCAGCGAAGGTTCGCACTGCGAGGAACCAACGAAGGCGCCAGCGAATGGAGGCAGTGAGCTCCAGGTTTTCAATTACCTTGTGTTCGCACTGCGAACTCCTAGCGAGGGTCCAACGAATGTTCGCTGGTTGGTTCGCAGTGCGAATGTGCTGGCGAAGAGAGGCAGTGAGTTCCAGTTTTGAGAATTCTGGCTCGCTAGTTTATTCGCAGTGCGAATGAAGCTAGCGAATGATTCGCAGTGCGAATGAAGGGTTCGCAGTGCGAACCCACGATTTCTGCTTGGGGCGGTTTAAGTCTCAGAGGCACTTAAAGTGCCATTTTTCCTCATTCGCAGTGCGAATGGATGGCTCGCAGTGCGAATCCTGCAGAATTCTGCTATGTATAAATAGAATTTCACTTTTTGTAAAGAGGATCTTTTGTTCATTTTGATCCAAAATCATAGTTTTCAGTCTTTTTACCATTGGAGCTTGTATTTTCACTTGGAGAAGCTGATTTTGTATCCATTCTTGATTATTCGGCGTGGATGTTTACTCATCTCCTCTCTTTACTTGTTATCCAATCTACCATGAGAAGTGGTAGCTAAACCCTCTATGTTGAGGTTAGAAGTAGTTGATTCTGTTTTTATGTATTGCTTTTGATCTATTGTATATGAACAAAGTCTTTGATCAATATAGATGAAGTTGTTTTCTCTTAATGCTTTAAGTTTGATTTGTTTTACTCTAGACATAGATTCCACAAATCTTGACCTAACAATTTCATCTCTTAAAAACCAAACTCTAGACATAGATTTGGGATTTACTATTCGCATTGTATTGATCTTAATGATCGTTGTTTAGATTGTTAGCGTGAGACATCATCTAACGGTTTAAACAACGGTACTCACGATTTCGCTTTAGACATAAACGTAGTCGGGAGGATACGCGGTTATATTGGTTGGAAACCGAGTTCATGTGCTTGATTAATCGTTTATACATGGAAAGGATTAGAGAAACCTAACCTTAACATGCTTTTATAAAACCTTTTACAAAAATCTTTGTCACAATTTAATCTTTGCTACAATTGAATGATAACAACAATTGAAACTTTTGAAACCGTTAACTTAGAATATCGCAACTATTGAAAGGCAAGCATCTAATATCAAACAGTCCCTGTGGATACGATTAAAAACAACCTACACTATTACTCTTCTAACAAAGGTGTAAAATGGAGTCAGAGACAGCAGAGCACGTGCTGCTGCTGCTGTGTAATAAGAGCAGTCAGACTTGTCAAAGTTTGGACATGTGGAGACAGAGCATGCTCTGCTGCTAAATAGGTACATTTGGATAGAAAATTTTCACTTACTAAAATGCACTGTCAAAGTAGGAAAGAGTATTTTTTCTATGATATTATAGAGGAGCAGGTTCATCAATTTGGGACAACAAATTAGAGAGAGCGGCAGATGCAGTACATCGGAGGGAGTTGTTTACAAGATGAGTAGCGGACTGCACGACAATTGGACATGATAGATGGGCCAAGAGTGCAGCATAAAATGGAAACTTCCTCCTCGAAGTTATATCAAGTTCAACATTGATGCCTTGTTCTCAGAGTACCACACCAGTGTGGGGAGTGGAATCTGCTTATCGGGAGGATGCACAGATAGCAAACAACATGCTGTAAAAATTTTAACCATACTGAGTTCTACAGATGTAATGTAAATTTTGAACTAGGTTTGGTGGGGTGTGCCAGGCTATTGCAATAGTGCAATGCAAAAGCGACACTTGAGAGACCCATGTGTTATTCATACTTTAAATGTTCACAGAGTGAGCTCGAATAGGAATTCCTCAAGGATATCAAATATAAATAGTAGCCTCATCGAAGACGCATCAAAATTAAACATAACGGTATACAGCAAGCATTTTAATACATATTACATTTTTTATTACTCATATTATCAAATGATTCACAGTAAATTAACACAAATAATAGAATCAAACTTGCTATCTTAGTCTCAAAGAAATTCAGCCACATAAGTTACAACAACAAAAATAATGAATCAAACTTGAAACGAAAACTCGCGGGATCAAAACAGAAACGTTCGAAAAAGCTGCAACACTAAAACCCTTGTAAACAAATGCTGGAAATTGAAGAATCGAATGAATGAATACATTCAAGTAGTACCTGAGTTGAAGAAGGCAGTGATGAAGAAAACCCAAACTTGAGCTCAATTGGTTTCCTTCTTGGAACGATTTTTGAGCTTACCTAAGACAAAAGATGAAAATCAATTTCTGACTCAAGAAAGAGGTCACAAGAAATGATTGATGAATAGCTTAATTAAAATAGAGGTCAATCAAAACATAACTTGAAGTGAAATCTGAGGTCAATGTATTTCCTTCTTGAAGTGATTTCTGAGCTTACCTGAAACGATTTCACAAGAAATGATTGATTGAAACTGGAAACGAAAAATCATTTACAAGTTGAAAACATGAAACAAAGCTTGAAGAAGAAAGCGAAAATCTGGAAACGAAAATCTGGAAATGAAGAAATGTCAAAAGAAATTTCTTAACTTACCTGAAACGATTGATTGAGGTTGGAAACGTGAAATTGAATCAAAATCTGGAAACGTGAAATTGATTAGGGTTTATGGAGGGTTTCATGGTTATCGGAGGATTTCATGGAGGGAATTTCATGGTTATCGTGAAATTGAATCAGAGGATTTGTTGGGTTAGGGTTATCGGCGGGTTGAAAGAGAAAAAAATTCAGAGGGAAATGAAAAGATTGGCGCTTCAATGGAATTTCATTAGAGTTATTACGTAGCGTCGGTACAACCGACTCTAAAAAATAAATAAAATATTTAAAAATGTTATATAGACTCTAAATAAATGAATAAATAAATAAAAATGTGTATGTTATTAAATAGCGTCGGTCAGACCGACTCTAAACAGTTTATATAATAAAAAAAGTTGAATTAAAAGAAGTATGTGACTTAATAGAATCAGCCACACCGACTCTAGATAATAATGAATAAATAATGTTACTAACTAATGTCGATCAGATCGACTCTAAGTGAATTAATTAAACACAATTTAAAATACCATCACATTTAGAGTCGGTCCAGCAGGCTCTAAATAAAAAATAAATTAGTTCAAAAAAAAGTGTCTAAATAGCGTCCACAAGTGTAGATTTTGCTGACGCTAATAGCGTCGGTGTCGGGGCCGACTCTAAATCCTTGCAGCTAAAACACTGTTTTCTAGTAGTGTATATTTCATCTGTACATATATGCATGTATATTATCTGCTTAAAGTTTTCCCATGCAATTAGGTCTAGAACTAGATAATGCTAGTGGTCACTCTTTCAACACAGTCAAAACTAGTTCCCCATAGGAATTCCAGATACAGTCTTGCCTCCTTTTGGGCTTATACAATATGGAACAAAGAGAAAGACATTATTCCCGGTGAAACTTTTCTCAGACTATCACTATTAGAAAATTGTCAAAGGAATTCATTCCCCCAGAGAGGATTATTCCCGGTGAAACCTCTCTTGAATTTTTTTAAACCTTAGAACTGTTCACTAAGAAAGGATTATTCCTGGTGAAACCTTTCTTGAACTTTTCTCAGGCTTGGACCCACAGGCTTCCTAAAAGCATCCCCGCCTCCTCTTGGGCTTTATACAAGGACCCTCTGGCTTCTTAGAAGTTTTCATGCAATCTTTCCAAAGAGTCAAAACCTCAGACTAATTTAAGGGTTGATTCTCATCCCTTAAAGCATCAGCCTCCTCATAGGCATCATACAAAGATAAACTCTTCTATACCAGTAGACTTGGATAGTCTAATCTCCTCTTGGATCTCAAAGACATTCTCAAGTTCCCTACAAATATAGGAGAAACCCTGATCATTTAATCAAACTCCAGTAGAGTTAAAACCCCCACAAGATCTAAAACTCAATCTTTATCCTAAATTCCCCCCCCAGCTAGGGTCATCTTATCATCAATACCATACTAGCCTATCAGAATCTCAAGTCATCTGATACCTCAACTCTTCTGTAAACCCTCAGCAAGAGTCGATCCCCCGACTTGGACTTGCCTCTGGATCTCAATAATCCTCAGCAGAAGACAGCCTCCTCTTAGGCTTTGTATAATGATTTTCCTCAGCAGAGTTAACCTTAAAAGCACTCTCTTGTGGAGTCAATCACCCTTTTTAGCACTCTCTTGTTGAGTCAATCACCTCAAAAGCACTCTCTTGTTGAGTCAGTCACCCTTTTTAGCACTCTCTTGTTGAGTCAATCACCCTTTTTAGCACTCTCTTGTTAAGTCAACCACCTTTAAAGCATTCTCTTGTTGAGTCAACCCTTTTCAGCCTCAATCTTGGGCTTTGTACAAGACACACATAAACACTCTCTTGTTGAGTCAATCCTTTTTTTAGCCTCAGTCTTGGGCTTTGTACAAGACACCCATAAATATTTTCAGCTGGGTCTGTCTCTTTTTCAGCCTCAATCTTGGGATTTGTACAAGACACATATATAAATCTCCCTAAACAGAGTCAATCCTCTGTTAGCCTTGATCTTGGGATTTGTACAAGACAAATCATACTCTCCAGCAGAGTCAATCTTCTTTTAGCCTCAATCTTGGGCTTTGTACAAGACACATACCAATATTCCCTAGTGGAATAAAAAAAATCCTTTTTAGCCTCAATCTTGGGCCTTGTACAAGACAGACAAAATATTTCCCCGAAAAAGTCAACTTTTAGCCTCCTCTTAGGCTTTGTATAATGATATCCCCAAAAGAGTCAGTCTCTTTTTCAGCCTCAAACTTGGGCTTTATACAAGATAGATAATAACCTTCCCAGTGGAGTCAATCAATCTCTTAGCTTCAACCTTGGGCTTTGATCAAGGCACACAAAAGTCAAAATCCCCTCGGAGAAAATAAAAAACCTCTCTGTAGGAAGATATTTCTCTGTATATCACACATCAAGACAGAAAATCAAAACAAACATTAATCCCAGATAACTGCTATAAGTGGCACACTTGTTGATTCAAACATCTGAGCTGTAGGCCATCTCTTATCCTAGTAAATCCCCTTCTTTCATCTAATTGTTGTAAGTGGCAAGCCTCTGGATTATTTACATCCAAGCCAATGTCCCTCTTTTAGCATGAAAGATTCCTAAGGAAAAATGGCATTGCTCAACACTGAGTTAAAGTTTTATCTTTCAGGATAAATCCCCTATAAATGAAATTATGGCATTGCTGGATTCATATATCTCAGTTAAAGTAATCCTCCTTTATAAACAGTTACCCAACAACTGTAATAAACAGATGAGATGTCTCCCTTTAGAGATGACAAATTCTCTCAGTCAAAACCTTTAGCTTTAATCTTGGGCTTTAAGCAAGACACAAATACTCAACCTTTTAGCTTCAATCTTGGGCTTTGAACAAGACACCAAAACATATTTTTCCACGCATAGAATAAGAGGAACTACGATTGCTCATATTTCCCTGTTTTCTTTAACGGGAATACGTAGGCATAAGATTGCGAAATCTTAGCGAGCACTTCAATCAAAAACTTTAGGTCAAGTACCTTCACACACCAATCAAAAACTTTAGGTCCAGTACCTTCACACACTAATCAAAAACCTCAGGTCCAGTACCTTACCAAAAACATCGGGAAAAACCCGAAATCAACAAAAACTCTCTCTCTCAAACCCTGCCAAAGGAGAAAATTTCCAAATCAACAGACAAACACTAGCAAGTAGAAAACAGTATAGAAATTGCTAACGACCTGTGGATAACCACATATAGGATGGGTAATTGACAACTCCCCATTGTATAACCTGACCCCGAACTCCCCAATCTCTTAAGCATTTGTTCAGTAAAACATTTGCGTGCAAGGTTAGTTTTAGACAGCTTCCCTTTCCTTTCCAGCTTCACAGGATAAATAAGAAATCAGAAAGTAGAACCCATGTTCCTCCCATTGAGGTGAGGAAATTCCCATGGCGATAAGGTGGTCGCGTCACCGACAAAAATCGCACGCTACACCCGAGTCCATATATCAACTTATTTGCTTAAAAAATAATCAATGAATTGTTCTTTAATTACATTAGACTAAGTAAACGCTATATTGTTGTGCTAATAATTTTTTATGGATGTGATTTGTTATGGTTTGAGTTTGTATTTTGAATTTGAATCGAATAGGTGTGAAAGTGCAGGTGGAAATGGATCCCGGGAAGATGTTCAATGGGGGGATTGAATTTGATTGTTAGCCGACGTGGAACATTACTCTCAAAGTAAGTTAACAATTTCTTAAATAATTTAAAGTTTATTAATAATTTATATATATATATATATATATATATATATATATATATATATATATATATATATATATATATATATATATATATATATATATATATATATATATATATATATACTATTTACTTACTATAATTTATGGTAATTGTAGTGCCAAAGACAATCTTTCAATAATGAGTGTGGCTATTATGTTATGATACATATGTTAAACATTGTATCGGTTGGTATTGTTGATTCATGAAATCAGGTATGTAACAAAAAATTTCAATTATATGTTAATCGACTTCTTTTTTGTTATTACAATATTCTAATATTATTTAATATTTATTCAGATATTTGGAGACTCAACACCATTTCATGAGGATGACGTTACGAATGTTGTGCAAATTTTATTCTAAAAAAATGGCAAGAGGTATCTCGGTGTCATTTGTTTTTCTGCTTCTAGTGTAAGCCTCATAGTTTGTTTAGCTTTGCTTAGACTAGCTAGTGTTTTTATAGTACCATAGTTTGATTATGGCAAGAGGTAGTTAGTTCCATGATACCGTTTGTAACATAAGCTCATGAATATTTCATAACTCATAGAATATATTTAAAAGTTTGGTCTATGGTATTTTGTATTAACGGTTGTGTATGAAATATTTGATATTGTTTGTTTGTAGTGAAATTTTGAATTATTTATAATTTTTTTTGGATAATATTGTGGAAGAAACATGAATAAAAAAAAATGACACTGTGTTTTTAAAACGGATGAACTGATTTAAGAAAAACATTATTAAATCAAGTGAACCGATTTAAATTTGAGATTTTAAATCGGATCATATAGATTTAAAACAAAAATATTTTTTTTTCATATTTTTTTAAATGTGTCAAATTGATTTAAATAAAAATTTTTAAATCAGATAAGCCGATTTAATAAAATCTTTTAAATCGAATCAAACCTGATTTAAAAATGAAAAACCTTTCTGAATCGATCAGAATTTAATGAGACTACCAACAGATTTAAAAGTTGGTTTTAACCGATTTAAAGAGTGTTTTTTATACTAGTTTCTAGAATAGAACTATCTAGGCTTTTGTTTGTCTTTTCTATATTACATTGACATAGAACTTTCTAGGCTATAAGTTAATCTATGAATTATTGGAACAATTTAGAAACATGTGGAAACTTTAGACGATTTTAATTTTCTCCAAAGTTTGTCATTTATTTTTTCTAGAATGTTTCAGAAATGTGCTTTAATTTCAACAGGTATTAATGGACTGTTGCCTATACTGTGGTGTAATCAGTCTAGTTTTCATTAAGTCTTGAGAATCACTTGCCATGATATTGTCTCCAAAAATAAAGGAAATAGAGATTTGTTGTGAAAAACAATACCTTTGAACAAAATATACTCAGTTTCTTTATAGGTAAGAAACACGCAAGGGTTAGGGTTAACAAGGAAAAACAACTAAACCCCTATTAGGGTTCACAAAGGAAGAGAAAAGCGAAAGAAGAATAGAGAATTGGTTAAATCTATTTTACTATTGACTTTTTCAATAGGGTTCAAAGGTTACAAGTGAATACCAACAATTAACCTCTCTCAACCTAATAAGGTTTTGTCACACTTAGGAAGAGAGACTAGTATGCTATTTATACTAAACCTAACATACTAAACTAATGGGTCTTTTTAACAATTACCCATAACAAGCTAACTTAGGGTACAAGCTAACTTAAACAATTGGATCCATAACACGAGGCCCAATTTGATCTCCTACATGCTAGAACATGATTCGACCACCGCATATAGGTCTTCGACAACAGCATGTGAGCGAACTTTGACGGTATGCTATAACTAGATTTCGATCCAATATCTCATAAATCTCCACCTTGGATCTAACTCTATATCCTCAAGAAATAAACTAGCTTTCTTCATGCAGCTTTATCAACTGCATACAGTGGAAAAACTTGCAACTGGGCAACGTCTTGGTGATCATACTAGCAGCATTATGATCTATCAAAACCCTCAGCACTTAGACTTCTCCACGCTCGATTACCCCTCTGACGAAATACAACCTCACATCAATGTGCTTGGATCGCTCATGATAGGCTGAATTCTTCGACAGGTGTATTGCACTTTGACTATCACATTTAACAGTGATAACTGGACCTTGAAGTTTCAGCTCCATTGCAAAACCTTCAAGCCACAATGCTTCCTTTACAGCTTCAGTTAGGGCGTTGTATTCCGCTTCAGTGGTTGATAAGGCAACAACCTTCTGAAGTGTTGTTTTCCAACTAATTGATGTCCCAAACATAGTGAACACATATCCAGAAATAGATTTTCTGGAATCCATACAACCTGCATAATCAGAGTCGACATATCCTTCGATTGCTGCTTTACTATCTTCACCCAAGGCTCCACCACAAATTAGGACTCTATTCAGAGACCCATTTATGTACCATAAAATCCACTTCAATGCTTGCCAGTGAGCCTTTCTAGGATTCCACATGTACCTGCATACAAAACTTACTGCATATGATATGTCGGGTCTAGTACAAACCATAACATACATCAAAGAGCCCAATATATTAGCATATGGAATGTTATTCATATAAGCCCTTTCGACATCAGTATTGGGACACTGATCTATACTCATCTTTAATTGAGGGTTTGTCTGAGTCACAACATGCTTTGAATTTGACATACCATACATTTCAAGAATCTTCTGTAGGTATGCCTCTTGAGATAAGTATAATTTCGACTGCTTTCTTTCTCTTCAAATGTCAATCCCAAGAATCCTGGACGCAACTCCCAGATCCTTTATTTCGAACTCCTTATTGAGTTCAACCTTCGTCCTCATTACATCTTCGACATTGTTGCTTGCTATTAGAATATAATCCACATAAAGCAACAAAATAACAAATGAATTTCCATGTAAAAATATGAAGTAAACACAGTGGTCGAACTGACTTCTAATGAAACTTATGCGTGCCATGAACTTGTCGAATCTCCTATTTCACTGTTGAGGAGATTGTTTCAGTCCATATAAAGATCTCTTCAGTTTGCACACATAATCTTCCTTCCCCTTTTAGACATACCCTTCAGGTTGCCTCATAAGGTTTGTTTCATCTAGATCACCATACAAGAACGCAGTCTTCACATCCATCTGTTCCAGTTCAAGGTCGAACTGTGCCTCCTTTGCACACAACATTCTAATGGACTTGTGCTTCACAACAGGAGAGAACACATCATTAAAGTCGACACCTTCTTTATGAATGAACCCCCTAGCGACCAATCTTGCCTTGTATCTCTTCGACGCCACTCCTTCGATTCCTTCCTTAACTTTGAAAATCCATTTACACCTGACTAACCTGGCTCCAGCAGGTTTCTTGATCAGTTCCCATGTGTTGTTATCATGAAGAGATTTCATCTCATCATCCAAGGCCTTCAGCCATTCAGTCTTCTTTCGACTCCTCATAACTTCCTTATAGTCTCTAGGTTCTTCGTCGAAAACCCCACTTACAGAGATTAAGGCATAAGCTATAAGATCTGCATACCCAAGTCTCTGAGGTGGCTTGATGGCTCTCCTCAACCTATCTCTTGCCAGCAGGAAGTCATTATCAGTCTTCTCATCTTCGACAACATCTTCTGCTTCTTCCTCAACTTCATTTAGGGTACGCAATTCAACATCAACATGCTCCACCTCAACAGGAATATCTCCCTGTTCCAGCTCTTCGTCAGCATCATCAGTTTTCTTGAAAGCCATCTCAGCTTCATTGAATACTACATCTCGACTGGTGATACACCTCCTCTAACCTGGCTCTAGGCACCATAGCCTATAAGCTTTGACGTCTTCAGGGTATCCCATTTCAGAGCTCTAGGTTCGACCTTGTCTTGCCTAATGTGAGCATAGGCCATGCTGCCAAATACTCCCAGTCTTTCGTGACTTGGTGGATGTCCCAACCAAAGTTCTTCAGGTGTCTTCATTCCTAAGGCAGTTGAGGGACATCTATTTATCAGATAAGCTGCTGTCGAAACAGCCTCCGCCCAAAACACCTTCTTCAATCCAGCACTAACCAACATGCATCTAACCCTTTCAAGGATTGTTCAATTGAATCTCTCAGCTAAGCCATTTTGTTTAGGAGTACCTGCTACAGTCTTATGCCTTGCAATCCCAGACTCAACAAAGTAACTGTCGAACGCTTCATTGCAGAAATCAAGGCCAATGTCGGTTCTCAACCTCTTAACCTTTCTGCCAAGTTGAGTTTCGACCAGAACATTCCAACTTTTGAAATTCTCAAAAGTTTCATCCTTCGTCTTCTGAATGAATACCCATAACTTTCTGGAATAGTCATCAACGATGGATAGAAAATACCTTGCACCTGAGTGTGAAGGATTCCTTGCAGGCCCCCAAAGATCAGCATGAATGTAATTCAGGGATCCATGTGTTATTTGCTTGCCTTTGTTAAACTTCACCCTACATGATTTACCAAATACACAAGATTCACAAAACTCCAACTTTTTGACTTTGTCCTCACCTAGCAGGTTCTGCTTCCCCAATTCGACCAGGCCTCTTTCGCTGACATGGCC
The DNA here is from genome assembly GCA_022829125.1 of Lathyrus tuberosus. NCBI lineage: Eukaryota > Viridiplantae > Streptophyta > Magnoliopsida > Fabales > Fabaceae > Lathyrus > Lathyrus tuberosus. Next base: position 3,833,810 of record JALAZF010000530.1, read on the forward strand.
CAATCTCATATGCCATAATTATGTCTTCGACACAGGTTTCGTGGATGCAATATTTGTCGAACCACTTACATCCTAAGTCTCAAAGGTATACAAGCCTTGTTTCTTCACGCCTCTCAAGACTTCCTTCGACCCCTTCATGACTCTTGGGATACTTTTCTCTCCTTGCAAAACATATCCCTTCCTGTCGAATTCACCAAGAGAAATTAAATTTCTATTCAAATCAAGTACATATAATAACCTTATTAACTCATCATGGAGCTTGAATCTCACAGATCCAATACATGCAATTTTGCAGGATTTGTTATTTCCTAGCAGCACCGATCCACCATCTTGATCACATAACTCCTCGAATAATTCTCTGTTTGGAGTCATGTGCCAAGTGCAACCTGAATCCATAATTCACTCTTTTCTTGAGTCGCTACTTGAAACCACAAGGACATCAGATGAGTCGAAGTCATCTTGAACAATGGTTGCATTGCCATTATCCTTACCTTCATGATCTTTTAGGCGTTCAGGGCACACCCTTCTTGTGTGACCCTCTTTCTTACAATGATAACATCGAATACCAGATGTTTCGCCACTATAAGACATATGCTGACTTTTACCTTTCTTCTTGTCGAACTTACCATCCTTTCGCAAGAATTTTCCCTTAACGGCTAAACCTTCACCAACCGTCTCCTTTCGTTCATTCAGATCCTTAGAATATAAGGTTGATTGAACTTCTTCAAAGCTCAGGGACTCCCTTCCATACAAGAGAGTTTCTTTGAAGTGAGCATGTGTTCTGGGCAAAGCACACAACAGCAACAGTGCTTGATCTTCGTCATCGATCTTCACATCAATATTTTCAAGATCAAGAATCAGCTTGTTGAACATATCCAACTGCTCAGCCAAAACTTTGTCTTCACATCTTGAATGAATACAAAGCTTGCTTCAAGTAGAGCCGATTCACCAGAGATTTGGTCATGTACAAACTTTCAAGTATCAACCATAACCCCGGTGGCGTAGTCTCCTTTGATACCTGTAGAAGAACCTTATCACCAAGGCTCAACAATATTACGTTGTGGGCTTTCTCTATCATGACCGTCTTTTCTTTTTCCGTTAACGCATCATCCATGGCTGCCTCTCCCTTCAATGCTTCCAAACAACCCTATTGAAATAGTAGGGCTTTCATCTTCAAGCGCCACATACCGAAATCGTTCACTCCGGTGAACTTTTCAATCTCATACTTTGTTGAAGGCATCTTCTCCATGCTCACCGCACCAATTTGTTGTGAAAACGATACCTTTGAACAAAATATACTCGGTTTCTTTATAGGTAAGAAACACGCAAGGGTTAGGGTTAATAAGGAAAAACAACTAAAACCATATTAGGGTTCACAAAGGAAGAGAAAAGCGAAAGAAGATTAGAGAATTGGTTAAATCTATTTTACTATTCACTTTTTCAATAGGGTTCAAAGGTTACAAGTGAATACCAACAATTAACCTCTCTCAACCTAATAAGGTTTTGTCACACTTAGGAAGAGAGACTAGTATGCTATTTATAATAAACCTAACATACTAAACTAATGGGTTTTTTAACAATTACCCATAACAAGCTAACTTAGGGTACAAGCTAACTTAAACAATTGGATCCATAACACGAGGCCCAAATCGATCTCCTACATGCTAGAACATAATTCGACCACCGCAAATAGGACTTCGACAACAGCATGTGAGCGAACTTTGACGGTATGCTATAACTAGATTTCGATCCAATATCTCACAAATCTCCACCTTGGATCTAACTCTATATCCTCAAGAAATAAACTAGCTTTCTTCATGCAGCTTTATCAACTGCATACAGTGGAAAAACTTGCAACTGGGCAACGTCTTGGTGATCATACCAGCAACATTATGATCTGTCAAAACCCTCAGCACTTAGACTTCTCCACGCTCGATTACCCCTCTGACGAAATACAACCTCACATCAATGTGCTTGGTTCGCTCATGAAGGCTTAATTCTTCGACAGGTGTATTGCACTTTGACTATCACATTTAACAGTGATAACTGGACCTTGAAGTTTCAGCTCCATTGCAAAACCTTCAAGCCACAATGCTTCCTTTACAGCTTCAGTGAGGGCGTTGTATTCTGCTTCAGTGGTTGATAAGGCAACAACCTTCTGAAGTGTTGTTTTCCAACTAATTGATGTCCCAAACATAGTGAACACGTATCCAGAAATAGATTTTCTGGAATCCATACAACCTGCATAATCAGAGTCGACATATCCTTCGATTGCTGCTTTACTATCTTCACCCAAGGCTCCACCACAAATTAGGACTCTATTCAGAGACCCATTTATGTACCATAAAATCCACTTCAATGCTAGCCAGTGAGCCTCTCTAGGATTCCACATGTACCTGCTTACAAAACTTACTGCATATGATATGTCGGGTCTAGTACAAACCATAACATACATCAAAGAGCCCAATATATTAGCATATGGAATGCTATTCATATAAGCCCTTTCGACATCAGTATTGGAACACTGATCTATACTCAGCTTTAATTGAGGGTTTGTCGGAGTCACAACATGCTTTGAATTTGACATACCATACATTTCGAGAATCTTCTGTAGGTATGCCTCTTGAGATAAGCATAATTTCGACTGCTTTCTTTCTCTTCAAATGTCAATCCCAAGAATCCTGGACGCAACTCCCAGATCCTTTATTTCGAACTCCTTATTGAGTTCAACCTTCGTCCTCATTACATCTTCGACATTGTTGCTTGCTATTAGAATATAATCCACATAAAGCAACAAAATAACAAATGAGTTTCCATGTAAAAATTTGAAGTAAACACAGTGGTCGAACTGACTTCTAATGAAACTTATGCGTGCCATGAACTTGTCGAATCTCCTATTCCACTGTTAAGGAGATTGTTTCAGTCCATATAAAGATCTCTTCAGTTTGCACACATAATCTTCCTTCCCCTTTAAGACATACCCTTCAGGTTGCCTCATAAGGTTTGTTTCATCTAGATCACCATACAAGAACGCAGTCTTCACATCCATCTGTTCCAGTTCAAGGTCGAACTGTGCCTCCTTTGCACACAACATTCTAATGGACTTGTGCTTCACAACAGGAGAGAACACATCATTAAAGTCGACACCTTCTTTATGAATGAACCCCCTAGCGACCAATCTTGCCTTGTATCTCTTCGACGCCACTCCTTCGATTCCTTCCTTAACTTTGAAAATCCATTTACACCTGACTAACCTGGCTCCAGCAGGTTTCTTGATCAGTTCCCATGTGTTGTTATCATGAAGAGATTTCATCTCATCATCCAAGGCCTTCAGCCATTCAGTCTTCTTTCGACTCCTCATAACTTCCTTATAGTCTCTAGGTTCTTCGTCGAAAACCCCACTTACAGAGATTAAGGCATAAGCTATAAGATCTGCATACCCAAGTCTCTGAGGTGGCTTGATGGCTCTCCTCAACCTATCTCTTGCCAGCAGGAAGTCATTATCAGTCTTCTCATCTTCGACAACATCTTCTGCTTCTTCCTCAACTTCATTTAGGGTACGCAATTCAACATCAACATGCTCCACCTCAACAGGAATATCTCCCTGTTCCAGCTCTTCGTCAGCATCATCAGTTTTCTTGAAAGCCATCTCAGCTTCATTGAATACTACATCTCGACTGGTGATACACCTCCTCTAACCTGGCTCTAGGCACCATAGCCTATAAGCTTTGACGTCTTCAGGGTATCCCATTTCAGAGCTCTAGGTTCGACCTTGTCTTGCCTAATGTGAGCATAGGCCATGCTGCCAAATACTCCCAGTCTTTCGTGACTTGGTGGATGTCCCAACCAAAGTTCTTCAGGTGTCTTCATTCCTAAGGCAGTTGAGGGACATCTATTTATCAGATAAGCTGCTGTCGAAACAGCCTCCGCCCAAAACACCTTCTTCAATCCAGCACTAACCAACATGCATCTAACCCTTTCAAGGATTGTTCAATTGAATCTCTCAGCTAAGCCATTTTGTTTAGGAGTACCTGCTACAGTCTTATGCCTTGCAATCCCAGACTCAACAAAGTAACTGTCGAACGCTTCATTGCAGAAATCAAGGCCAATGTCGGTTCTCAACCTCTTAACCTTTCTGCCAAGTTGAGTTTCGACCAGAACATTCCAACTTTTGAAATTCTCAAAAGTTTCATCCTTCGTCTTCTGAATGAATACCCATAACTTTCTGGAATAGTCATCAACGATGGATAGAAAATACCTTGCACCTGAGTGTGAAGGATTCCTTGCAGGCCCCCAAAGATCAGCATGAATGTAATTCAGGGATCCATGTGTTATTTGCTTGCCTTTGTTAAACTTCACCCTACATGATTTACCAAATACACAAGATTCACAAAACTCCAACTTTTTGACTTTGTCCTCACCTAGCAGGTTCTGCTTCCCCAATTCGACCAGGCCTCTTTCGCTGACATGGCCCAATCTCATATGCCATAATTATGTCTTCGACACAGGTTTCGTGGATGCAATATTTGTCGAACCACTTACATCCTAAGTCTCAAAGGTATACAAGCCTTGTTTCTTCACGCCTCTCAAGACTTCCTTCGACCCCTTCATGACTCTTGGGATACTTTTCTCTCCTTGCAAAACATATCCCTTCCTGTCGAATTCACCAAGAGAAATTAAATTTCTATTCAAATCAAGTACATATAATAACCTTATTAACTCATCATGGAGCTTGAATCTCACAGATCCAATACATGCAATTTTGCAGGATTTGTTATTTCCTAGCAGCACCGATCCACCATCTTGATCACATAACTCCTCGAATAATTCTCTGTTTGGAGTCATGTGCCAAGTGCAACCTGAATCCATAATTCACTCTTTTCTTGAGTCGCTACTTGAAACCACAAGGACATCAGATGAGTCGAAGTCATCTTGAACAATGGTTGCATTGCCATTATCCTTACCTTCATGATCTTTTAGGCGTTCAGGGCACACCCTTCTTGTGTGACCCTCTTTCTTACAATGATAACATCGAATACCAGATGTTTCGCCACTATAAGACATATGCTGACTTTTACCTTTCTTCTTGTCGAACTTACCATCCTTTCGCAAGAATTTTCCCTTAACGGCTAAACCTTCACCAACCGTCTCCTTTCGTTCATTCAGATCCTTAGAATATAAGGTTGATTGAACTTCTTCAAAGCTCAGGGACTCCCTTCCATACAAGAGAGTTTCTTTGAAGTGAGCATGTGTTCTGGGCAAAGCACACAACAGCAACAGTGCTTGATCTTCGTCATCGATCTTCACATCAATATTTTCAAGATCAAGAATCAGCTTGTTGAACATATCCAACTGCTCAGCCAAAACTTTGTCTTCACATCTTGAATGAATACAAAGCTTGCTTCAAGTAGAGCCGATTCACCAGAGATTTGGTCATGTACAAACTTTCAAGTATCAACCATAACCCCGGTGGCGTAGTCTCCTTTGATACCTGTAGAAGAACCTTATCACCAAGGCTCAACAATATTACGTTGTGGGCTTTCTCTATCATGACCGTCTTTTCTTTTTCCGTTAACGCATCATCCATGGCTGCCTCTCCCTTCAATGCTTCCAAACAACCCTATTGAAATAGTAGGGCTTTCATCTTCAAGCGCCACATACCGAAATCGTTCACTCCGGTGAACTTTTCAATCTCATACTTTGTTGAAGGCATCTTCTCCATGCTCACCGCACCAATTTGTTGTGAAAACGATACCTTTGAACAAAATATACTCGGTTTCTTTATAGGTAAGAAACACGCAAGGGTTAGGGTTAATAAGGAAAAACAACTAAAACCATATTAGGGTTCACAAAGGAAGAGAAAAGCGAAAGAAGATTAGAGAATTGGTTAAATCTATTTTACTATTCACTTTTTCAATAGGGTTCAAAGGTTACAAGTGAATACCAACAATTAACCTCTCTCAACCTAATAAGGTTTTGTCACACTTAGGAAGAGAGACTAGTATGCTATTTATAATAAACCTAACATACTAAACTAATGGGTTTTTTAACAATTACCCATAACAAGCTAACTTAGGGTACAAGCTAACTTAAACAATTGGATCCATAACACGAGGCCCAAATCGATCTCCTACATGCTAGAACATAATTCGACCACCGCAAATAGGACTTCGACAACAGCATGTGAGCGAACTTTGACGGTATGCTATAACTAGATTTCGATCCAATATCTCACAAATCTCCACCTTGGATCTAACTCTATATCCTCAAGAAATAAACTAGCTTTCTTCATGCAGCTTTATCAACTGCATACAGTGGAAAAACTTGCAACTGGGCAACGTCTTGGTGATCATACCAGCAACATTATGATCTGTCAAAACCCTCAGCACTTAGACTTCTCCACGCTCGATTACCCCTCTGACGAAATACAACCTCACATCAATGTGCTTGGTTCGCTCATGAAGGCTTAATTCTTCGACAGGTGTATTGCACTTTGACTATCACATTTAACAGTGATAACTGGACCTTGAAGTTTCAGCTCCATTGCAAAACCTTCAAGCCACAATGCTTCCTTTACAGCTTCAGTGAGGGCGTTGTATTCTGCTTCAGTGGTTGATAAGGCAACAACCTTCTGAAGTGTTGTTTTCCAACTAATTGATGTCCCAAACATAGTGAACACGTATCCAGAAATAGATTTTCTGGAATCCATACAACCTGCATAATCAGAGTCGACATATCCTTCGATTGCTGCTTTACTATCTTCACCCAAGGCTCCACCACAAATTAGGACTCTATTCAGAGACCCATTTATGTACCATAAAATCCACTTCAATGCTAGCCAGTGAGCCTCTCTAGGATTCCACATGTACCTGCTTACAAAACTTACTGCATATGATATGTCGGGTCTAGTACAAACCATAACATACATCAAAGAGCCCAATATATTAGCATATGGAATGCTATTCATATAAGCCCTTTCGACATCAGTATTGGAACACTGATCTATACTCAGCTTTAATTGAGGGTTTGTCGGAGTCACAACATGCTTTGAATTTGACATACCATACATTTCGAGAATCTTCTGTAGGTATGCCTCTTGAGATAAGCATAATTTCGACTGCTTTCTTTCTCTTCAAATGTCAATCCCAAGAATCCTGGACGCAACTCCCAGATCCTTTATTTCGAACTCCTTATTGAGTTCAACCTTCGTCCTCATTACATCTTCGACATTGTTGCTTGCTATTAGAATATAATCCACATAAAGCAACAAAATAACAAATGAGTTTCCATGTAAAAATTTGAAGTAAACACAGTGGTCGAACTGACTTCTAATGAAACTTATGCGTGCCATGAACTTGTCGAATCTCCTATTCCACTGTTAAGGAGATTGTTTCAGTCCATATAAAGATCTCTTCAGTTTGCACACATAATCTTCCTTCCCCTTTTAGACATACCCTTCAGGTTGCCTCATAAGGTTTGTTTCATCTAGATCACCATACAAGAACGCAGTCTTCACATCCATCTGTTCCAGTTCAAGGTCGAACTGTGCCTCCTTTGCACGCAACATTCTAATGGACTTGTGCTTCACAACAAGAGAGAACACATCATTAAAGTCGACACCTTCTTTATGAATGAACCCCCTAGCGACCAATCTTGCCTTGTATCTCTTCGACGCTACTCCTTCGATTCCTTCCTTAACTTTGAAAATCCATTTACACCTGACTAACCTGGCTCCAGCAGGTTTCTTGATCAGTTCCCATGTGTTGTTATCATGAAGAGATTTCATCTCATCATCCAAGGCCTTCAGCCATTCAGTCTTCTTTCGACTCCTCATAACTTCCTTATAGTCTCTAGGTTCTTCGTCGAGAACCACACTTACAAAGATTAAGGCATAAGCTATAAGATCTGCATACCCAAGTCTCTGAGGTGGCTTGATGGCTCTCCTCGACCTATCTCTTGCCAGCAGGAAGTCATTATCAGTCTCCTCATCTTCGACAACATCTTCTGCTTCTTCCTCAACTTCATTTAGGGTACGCAATTCAACATCAACATGCTCCACCTCAACAGGAATATCTCCTTGTTCCAGCTCTTCGTCAGCATCATCAGATTTCTTGAAAGCCGTCTCAGCTTCATTGAAAACTACATCTCGACTGGTGATACACCTCCTCTAACCTGGCTCTAGGCACCATAGCCTATAAGCTTTGACGTCTTCAGGGTATCCCATTTCAGAGCTCTAGGTTCGACCTTGTCTTGCCTAATGTGAGCATAGGCCATGCTGCCAAATACTCCCAGTCTGTCGTGACTTGGTGGATGTCCCAACCAAAGTTCTTCAGGTGTCTTCATTCCTAAGGCAGTCGAGGGACATCTATTTATCAGATAAGCTGCTGTCGAAATAGCCTCCGCCCAAAACACCTTCTTCAATCCAGCACTAACCAACATGCATCTAACCCTTTCAAGGATTGTTCAATTGAATCTCTCAGCTAAGCCATTTTGTTTAGGAGTACCTGCTACAGTCTTATGCCTTGCAATCCCAGACTCAACAAAGTAATTGTCGAATGCTTCATTGCAGAAATCAAGGCCAATGTCGGTTCTCAACCTCTTAACCTTTCTGCCAAGTTGAGTTTCGACCAGAACATTCCAACTTTTGAAATTCTTAAAAGTTTCATCCTTCGTCTTCTGAATGAATACCCATAACTTTCTGGAATAGTCATCAACGATGGATAGAAAATACCTTGCACCTGAGTGTGAAGGATTCCTTGCAGGCCCCCAAAGATCAGCATGAATGTAATCCAGGGATCCATGTGTTATTTGCTTGCCTTTGTTAAACTTCACCCTACATGATTTACCAAATACACAAGATTCACAAAACTCTAACTTTTTGACTTTGTCCTCACCTAGCAGGTTCTGCTTCCCTAATTCGACCAGGCCTCTTTCGCTGACATAGCCCAATCTCATGTGTCATAATTCTGTCTTCGACATAGGTTTCGTGGATGCAATATTTGTCGAACCACTTACATCCTCTGTCTCAAAGGTATACAAGCCTTATTTCTTCACTCCTCTCAAGACTTCCTTCGACCCCTTTATGACTCTAGGGATACTTTTCTCTCCTTGGAAAACATATCCCTTCCTGTCGAATTCACCAAGAGAAATTAAATTTCTATTCAAATCAAGTACATATAATAACCTTATTAACTCATCATGGAGCTTGAATCTCACAGATCCAATACATGCAATTTTGTAGGATTTGTTGTTTCCCAGCAGCACCGATCCACCATCTTGATCACATAACTCCTCGAACAATTCTCTGTTTGGAGTCATGTGTCAAGTGCAACCTGAATCCATAATTCACTCTTTTCTTGAGTCGCTACTTGAAACCACAAGGACATCAGATGAGTCGAAGTCATCTTGAACAATGGTTGCATTGCCATTATCCTTACCTTCATGATCTTTTAGGCGTTCAGGGCACACCCTTCTTGTGTGACCCTCTTTCTTACAATGATAACATCGAATACCAGATGTTTCGCCACTATAAGACATATGCTGACTTTTACCTTTCTTCTTGTCGAACTTACCATCCTTTCGCAAGAATTTTCCCTTAACGGCTAAACCTTCACCAACCGTCTCCTTTCGTTCGTTCAGATCCTTAGAATACAAGGCTGATTGAACTTCTTCAAAGCTCAGGGACTCCCTTCCATACAAGAGAGTTTCTTTGAAGTGAGCATGTGTTCTGGGCAAAGCACACAACAACAACAGTGCTTGATCTTCGTCATCGATCTTCACATCAATATTTTCAAGATCAAGAATCAGCTTGTTGAACATATCCAACTGCTCAGCCAAAACTTTGTCTTCACATCTTGAATGAATACAAAGCTTGCTTCAGGTAGAGCCGATTCACCAGAGATTTGGTCATGTACAAACTTTCAAGTATCAACCATAACCCCGATGGCGTAGTCTCCTTTGATACCTGTAGAAGAACCTTATCACCAAGGCTCAACAATATTGCGCTGTGGGCTTTCTCTATCATGGTCGTCTTTTCTTTTTCCGTTAACGCATCATCCATGGCTGCCTCTCCCTTCAACGCTTCCAAACAACCCTATTGAACCAGTAAGGCTTTCATCTTCAAGCGCCACATACCGAAATCGTTCACTCCGGTGAACTTTTCAATCTCATACTTTGTTGAAGGCATCTTCTCCATGCTCACCGCACCAATTTGTTGTGAAAACGATACCTTTGAACAAAATATACTTGGTTTCTTTATAGGTAAGAAACACGCAAGGGTTAGGGTTAATAAGGAAAAACAACTGAAACCATATTAGGGTTCACAAAGGAAGAGAAAAGCGAAAGAAGATTAGAGAATTGGTTAAATCTATTTTACTATTCACTTTTTCAATAGGGTTCAAAGGTTACAAGTGAATACCAATAATTAACCTCTCTCAACCTTATAAGGTTTTGTCACACTTAGGAAGAGAGACTAGTATGCTATTTATAATAAACCTAACATACTAAACTAATGGGTTTTTTAACAATTACCCATAACAAGCTAACTTAGGGTACAAGCTAACTTAAATAATTGGATCCATAACACGAGGCCCAATTCGATCTCCTACATGCTAGAACATAATTCGACCACTGCATATAGGTCTTCGACAACAGCATGTGAGAGAACTTCGACGGCATGCTATAACTAGATTTCGATCCAATATCTCACAAATCTCCACCTTGGATCTAACTCTATATCCTCAAGAAATAAACTAGCTTTCTTCATGCAGCTTTATCAACTGCATACAGTGGAAAAAATTGCAACTGGGCAACGTCTTGGTGATCATATCAGCAGCATTATGATCTGTCAAAACCCACAACACTTAGACTTCTCCACGCTCGATTATCCCTCTGACGAAGTACAACCTCACACCAATGTGCTTGGTTCGCTCATGATAGGTTGAATTCTTCGGCAGGTGTATTGCACTTTGACTATCACATTTATCAGTGATAACTGAACCTTGAAGTTTCAGCTCCATTGCAAAACCTTCAAACCACAATGCTTCCTTTACAGCTTCAGTTAGGGCGTTGTATTCCGCTTCAGTGGTTGATAAGGCAACAACCTTATGAAGTGTTGTTTTCCAACTAATTGATGTCTCAAACATAGTGAACACATATCCAGAAATAGATTTTCTGGAATCCATACAACCTGCATAATCAGAGTCGACATATCCTTCGATTGCTGCTTTACTATCTTCACCCAAGGCTCCACCACAAATTAGGACTCTATTCAAAGACCCATTTATGTACCTTAAAATCCACTTCAATGCTTGCCAGTGAGCCTTTCTAGGATTCCACATGTACCTGCATACAAAACTTACTGCATATGATATGTTGGGTCTAGTACAGACCATAACATACATCAAAGAGCCCACTATATTAGCATATGGAATGCTATTCATATAAGCTCTTTTGACATCAGTATTGGGACACTGATCTATACTCAACTTTAATTGAGGGTTAGTCGGAGTCACAACATGCTTTGAATTTGACATACCATACATTTTGAGAATCTTCTATAGGTATGCCTCTTGAGATAAGCATGATTTCGACTGCTTTCTATCTCTTCGGATGTCAATCCCAAGAATCCTGGACGCAACTCCCAGATCCTTCATTTCGAACTCCTTATTGAGTTCAACCTTCGTCCTCATTACATCTTCGAAGTTAAGGCTCGAAAGTTATGAAGAAAACAAAAAACTTAATTTTGCTTTTGGTTACTTTTCAGCATATTTTTAGGTTATTTTGTTGGGAACTTTTAACCCCAACTTCATCAAACACATTCTTTAGTAGTTTTAGCTCAGAAAAATATTTGGAGGTTGCATAGCGATGATCCGGAGTCGAATCCACATTAATCGGAATTGACAAGCCGTGAGATTTGTGTTTTTCTTCCTTTATTTCTATGTATTTTTCATTTGTTGGGGTTTTGTATGTAAGTTTATCTTGACTCTATGCATATTTATGGATCTTTGTATAAAATCTCTTTTATAACTCTTAATCGATGTCATCTTTGCTTTACTATCTATCTTAATGGGTTTGGATCGCTATAGACATATACTTTTCGAACTCGACTTAACATGAACGTTTATTGGCCATGGGAAGCGGTCTAATATTCACATGTGTGTGTCGGATCTTAATACTCCATGTTGTTTAGTTGCGTGAGCCATCACCTCCGAGAGAATACGATTGATCTCTCATTGTTTGCGTTAGATATAACCTCTTGTTATGAGCGATACGTGGGGATTTTGATGAGTGATTTAGGTTGCGTGCATTTGATCCATATATTTTTTTAGTACGTGACGGGTAGAACGAAATACAACTCCTGACGAGTTTTCTCATATCTAAATGATGTATTTATTTTCTTGTTTTATGTTTTTCTTTTGCATCTTACTCTTTAAAATCATTCAAAACAAAGCTTAGAGACATAGAGATTGTCGAACGACATTCTTTCCCTCGCACCGATCCTTGTGGAGATGACATAAATAAGGGATGAATTTCTTCCGAAAATAATATTTTTGCTTGCCGCTTTACTGCTTCAACAAAATCAGAAAAAAAAAATACTTATAGGAGGTGAAATTAAAACTCGCTACATTGGCATAGGTGACATATTTAACCCTATAATATTCATAATCATTTATTTTAATATAAATATAGACAAATATTTTAAAAAAATAATTTCAAGTCTTTCTTTCTTTAAATGAAAAACACATTTATTTATGAGCGTACCTAGATCAGAAAGTAGGACATTGACCAGCAACGTCGTGAGATCTTCAACTCCGGTTGATGGAACAGCGGGGGGTACCTGCAAGGTACTGCGATGCCAAAGTCGGGAAACGGGAGTAAGCAAGTACATAATATAGGTGAGAGTAAGAATGAACGTAACATGACCCTCTCATTTGAGAGGGTATTTATAGAATGCCCCTAGCGCGGGGGTCAACGGTCTCCTGCACTGGGCTGGATTGTCAGGCCCAATCCAGGTGACTGTCAGGGATTACGTGGCGTAGGGAAGACCAACACGTGGTCTTAGCCCTGGGGTAACGGTCCCGAGATCTCCGGAAGGTGGGCAGACTGATTCCTTCGGAGGTGGGAAGTTACAAGATAACGTTCTCCCCCCGGGGAGGAGAACGTGGAGGTCGAGGAGAGGGGTGCTCTTCTAGACTCAAAGACTCTGCTCGGAAGTTTCAGTTCAATATGTGCCCGACGAGGGGGAGGGTTGGACGTGCTCGACACTGGATGATTGTGGGCCTTGTTGGGCCTTCTTACTCCATGGGATTGGGTCTGCCCGACTGGTGGGCAGGCATTGGCCCAGTCCAGAACAATTTATTTATTTATATATTGTTAAATTATTTAGTGGTTAGACACATAATTTTAAAATGTATAATATTTAATTGATAGTCTATTATATGATATTTTATTTTCTTTAACATAAAATAACTATGTATAACGGTTAATTTCAAATCATAAATTCTATGTGTATAATGACATAAAAATAACAAATTCATCGGAGCATAAATATCATACAATTTTTTTTAGAACACACACAATGTAGGTGAATTCGTTCTACATAAATATACCATTGCATTGTTTACTCAACCCTCTGCATTTATTTATTTCTCAATTTACATCACCCTCTATTGTTGTAGAAGCCTTGTCTAAAGTCTTTTATTCAATTTTTCTATTAACGATAAATAAATCAAACAAACAAATAATCAAATCTTCATAAATTTAACTCATTAATTTAATAACTAATATAATAAAGGTTAATTATGGTTGATGATTTGACCAATTAACTTGTTGAGAGCTATACAATTAGTCCTTCTAAAAATTATTATATAATACCCTATTTTGATTCCTAATTTTAATGTTCTTACTTTCCATTCCAAAAACTATTTTTTTGGTTTTGTTAAAGAACTCTTTTAATTAATTGCAATTAGTTATTATTTAGCAAATTGAATATTTTTTTAATAATCGGAATGTATGTATTGAACGGATTCATCTAGGCCGACATTGTCAATAAGGAAAATTCCTAGCATATTTATTTTCATTCTAACATTTGCAAAATATTTTATTATTATTATAAAAATAATCAATACACCTAATACAAAAAATATCTTAAATGGATTATCATACCTTAAAAACTAGAATAATCTTTTTAGGTTTTTTTTTTTTTTTAATAATCTGAATATTATAAATATATAGCCAAATTGGCCAATGCCAAAATACAAAGAGTGCAAAACCTGCGTTATGCAGGCTGCAAGTTAGCCAAATTTCAGCTCTGTTATAAAAGAGAAGAAAACTCCCACCATCTGATTTCAAACAAACAAACTCCTCTAAGAACAGCCTAATCTTTTTGGGTTTAACAAAGTTTCATTTCGTTAATTTATGTTATTTTATTTCATATAAATATATATATATTTTTAATAACTATCAAAATTTAATGTCATAGTAATTATAAATTTAGGTATGAAGCTTTGAGTTTTTATTTTAGTCAAGAACTTTTTGAAAGGGAACATGCCTTACATGTAAGGAAGAAAACCACTTTGATTCGGAAGATGCCTCTTATCATAATTATACAATTTAAGAGGTATAAATAGGAGACAAATATAAGGCAAAAAAATTAATCAAAATGTCTTCTTCCCTGTTAATATGGATAAGGTGCAAAAATATAGGGAGGGATTAACTATAAGGATCAAATACAAAAAAATTGTTGTTTACATCTTTATGAACTTGTAGTACACCAGGGTCTAACCACAACAAACTTTGGGCACTATGTTTCTTACCTATAACCAAATAAATAAAATTAATATTCAATTAGTATCACATGATAAAATTGTTTTAATCATTTTACTGTTAAAAATATTGTTTGCATATAGTTTGTTGTTTAACTTCTACTTCTTATATTTCTACATTCTATTTGATGTGTGTGGGAGATAGATAGCGAGTTCAAACATTTGATCTAAGTCCAAGCTTTTGGAGACCTTTTTTGATTTTGGACTAAATGTAAATGTTTTTTAGACCCATGTTTATAAATAAACTAGTAAGATACCCGTGCTTGAGCACGGGTAAAATAATTTGATACAGTATAAAATATATTTAAATGTGCATTTGGAATGTTATAAAATGTATTTATATACGTGTTTAAGTTTAAATTAGTTATTAATTAATTATAAAATGAACAATTATTATATAAATTCAATTGTATTAAAATACAAATAGAAAAAAAGATTATTGAGATAAAAAAAAAGAAATATTTAATAGTTGATCATAAGGATTTTATCTTTCAAGTTAAGATAATTATTAATTAAAATAAAATATGTATTGTGTTTATAGTGACCCGTGAAATAGAAAGTTTATTTGATACAATATAAAATTTATTTATATACAGATGTATTAAATAATCATGCAAAAAAAAACTCGTGAGATGAAGAAAGACAAAAAGAAAATTTTGATGCGATAATGACCCGTGAGATAAATAAATTATTTGGTGCGATATAAAATGTATTTAGATACAAATGCAAAATTTAAAATGATATGCTTAATTGTAAAATGAACAATAATCATAAATTAAATTGTATTAAATAATTACATAAAAAGAAAAAAAAATGAATCATAAGATGGAGAAAGAAAAAAAAATTTAAATATAAGATAATGGTTAATTAAAATAAAATAAATATTATATAGATAGTGACCCGTGAGATAAATAAGTTTTTTATTTTATTAAAATTAAAAAATAGATTATTAGTATTTTTAGCGATAATAAAAAATATAGTGAAAAAAAATTAAAATGAAAGTGAGAAAGTGTGGGAAAAAAAGTGAAAATGATTTGAAATTTGAATGAAGAGAGAGAATGAGTGTATGTAATATTTAATTTGAATGGGTAAATAGAAGATAGTAAATAGTAGCCAATGTTAAGTCAACACATGAAATGCAATTGTGAAAAACTACTTTTGATTTTGGATGAATTTGCTAGTTTTTTTTTTAATCATCAAGCCAATCATATTACTATATAATGTCCAAATTAGACCAAATATACAAGGACATAGGAAAAGTTATCTCCAACCCTACACTACACCAAGACTGTATGCATAAAAATAAGAGGGTTCAAAAAAACAAATTGAACTAGAACCCACCAGAACTGCTCCTACCCAACTGCTTTCTATTACAAACCTTCAAGATTATCAACAAAAATCAAAAGAAATCTAATGGTGATTTAAACCATTCATACCAGCTGCAAGCCGCCATCTTTTTTCCTTTTCTTCTCTTCCAATTCCATGAAAACACCTGGATATCCTGTACAATTCTCTGTCTCTGCCACTTCTCCTTGGAAAATCACTTTATTCCTTGTTCTCCACACACACCAACATGATACCAGCCATAGAAATGCCATAGAAAAACCAAGTTTACTATGATCAGCCCAGCTAATAAACATATCAAGACAGCTATCCTTTCTAAGAAGTAAAACACCAATCCATTCTTCCAGCCCCTTCCACATCAGTTTGGATTTAACATAATCAATAAAGAGATGGTTGGTTTCTTCAAGTTCCCTGAAACATAGAACACATGATTCTTGATGAGGGTCTGTTATTATCCCCCTTCTGATGAGATTTTTTCGAGTTGGCAACCTATCCATTATAAGTCTCCAGCCAAAGATCAGTATTTTAAGTGGCAGCTTGATCCTCCACAAGCAATCCAAAGCCTGTTTAGATTTGTTATCCAAAGTAACTCCCTCCTCCATATTACTCCAGCAGTTATAACAGTCCTTGACACTAAAAGAACCATCTGTTTTCCTTGGCCACAAAATCACATCCTCCTCCTGTAAATATGGTCGCACCTCATCAAGTATTTGTTCCAATTCTCTAATCAAATCCGCTTCTTCACCATACAAGATAACACTTCTACTCATTATTTCCCACCTCCACCTGTTGTCTACCCAACATCCACAATCTTTTACCAATATATTCTGATTTGGAGAGGACAGAAATAATGAAGGAAATTGGGTAGTCAAAGCATCTCCACCAACCCATCTAGACTGCCAGAACAAGGTCTTCTCTCCATTGCCAACTTTCCAACATAATTGACTAAACAAGCCAGCTTTATTTAAATAATTAGCAAGACGTTTCAGATCCTTCCACCAGTTCGACATAATTTTAGTAGGCATCTTGCACTGATTGAGAAATAAAGTTGAGAAGTCTCCTTTGTACCTTGCCTTGATAATATCAGACCAGATTGAATTATTATCCACTGAAATCCTCCATAACCACTTTGCCACTAAAGCTTTGTTAAAAATACCAATGTCCTTAATACCTAAACCCCCCCGCACTTTAGGTTTACATATTGCAGACCACTTCACCCAAGAAATATTCTCCTTCTCTCCATCCCCAGCCCATAAGAACCTTCTCTGAATCCTTTTAATTTCTTTGATGACACTCACAGGTGCAACATAAAAAGACAGGTAATGGATTGGTAAATTGTTCAAAACAGAGTTTATTAAAGTGACTCTCCCTCCAATAGAAATCATTCTGCCTCTCTAAGTTGCAAGTCTATTCTTAAAGGATTGAATCACAGGTTTCCAAAAACCTAAAAATCTATGCAAACCTCCAACAGATAACCCCATGAATTTGAAAGGTAAACTTCCAACTCGACAATTCAAAAAAGTAGCAGCTGCCACTATTCTATCCTTCTCTAATCCAATTCCCATCAGACTACTCTTGCTATAGTTTATCCTCAATCCAGACAGTGCTACAAAACCCCTCATAATAGATTTAATATACCAGATATTCTCCCAAGCTTCATCACAAATAATAAGTGTATCATCTGCAAATTGCAACAAAACATTGGTTAGATTACCTTCTATCAAAATTCCCCTCAGCATACCTCGCTCTTCAGCTTTCTTAAACAACATGGCCAAACTTTCTGTAATCAGTACAAATAAAAATGGAGATATAGGATCCCCCTGTTTCAATCCCTTGAATATTCTAAAATCTTTACTTGAGCTCCCATTAACTAAAACAGACCCAAAGCAATTACACACTAAACCTTTTATCCATTCAATCCATTTAGGGCAGAAGTTCATAGCCTTAAGAACCTTGCATAAAAAACTCCATTTTACACAGTCATATGCCTGTGCAAAATCCACTTTAAACATGTACCCTTTCTTTTTCCTTCTACTTGCATAATCTAATATCTCATTGGCTACTAAAACCCCATCAAGCAACTGTCTACAAGGGACAAAAGTTGTTTAATTAGCAGAAACCAATTTGTCTAAGACTCTACACAATCTACCAGCAAGAATCTTTGATATTATCTTATGAACACAACTGATCAAAGCAATAGGTCTATATTCCCCTAACAATTGTGGATTATCAACCTTTGGAATCAGCACAAAAAAAGCTGAGCAGAAGGACTTTGATAGAGTTGCATTCTCATAGAATTCTTTGATGCACCTGAAAAAATCACTTCCCACAATGTCCCACATTTTCTTTAAAAACTTGAAATTGAACCCATCTGGCCCAGGGCTTCTGTCTCCCTCACAACTATTAATGATCTCCATAACTTCCTCATAGGAAAAAGGTTCAATTAACAAACAATTGTCTTCATCGGATAACTTCTTTAAAGGGGTAAGATCCATCTTAAAACCATCCTCAGTGTCAGCCTTATACTTGTTTTCAAAAGCATTATGAATCACCTGTTTGACTTTAACAACATCTACATCATCTCCAAGACCCAAGACAGAAGTAGTAATAGAATTCATTCTCCTTCTCCTATTGATTACATTATGAAAGAATTTTGTGTTGTAGTCCCCTTCTTCCATCCAACTCAATCTAGCTTTCTGGTGTAAAATACTTTCTTTAGTGTTAAGATTATTCCACATTTCCTCTATGGCTTGCCCTCTTGCTTTCAAAACTGCCTCAGAACTAACAGCACCAGGTTCAGCCATTACATCTTCTAATTCATTTATGGTCTTAATGTTGTCTTCTATCTTCAGATCTTGAATACCAAAAATATTAATGTTCCACCACCTTAATCTTTTTTTAAGATACCTCAACTTTTGAACCAATATATCACTTGCATTCCCAACAGTAACTACACCCTCCCAACATTCCCTTACAAAATCCATAAAATTGGGATGCTCAAGCTAAGCATTAATAGATTTGAATGGCTTAGGACCCCAATTCTTATCATTCATCACCAAAGAAACAGGCCTGTGATCTGAAACATCCCTCAACCTCACCTTCTGATTTACCACTTTCCATAAGTTGCTCAAAACTTCACTAATAAGAAATCTATTTAGCCTACTTTTACACGAACCATTAGACTTGAACCAAGTATATCTATTACCCACAGTAGGCAGATCAGAAAGTTCCATGTCCTCAATAAACATTTCAAATTCTTCCATCTCATTGCGTTTGTAATTCCCACATCCTCTCCTCTCCTCCTTGCATTTGATTGAGTTAAAATCACCTCCTAGTATCCACTCCCCCCTTGGCATAGTAGATTTTAAATGTAACAGTTTCTCCCATAACAGTCTTTTTTCTTTTACTCCACAAGGAGAATAAATGTTAATCACATAAATACATCTACTTTCCCATTTACCAAACACTCCTAAATATCCTCTACCTGAAAAGCTAAATATAGAACTAAAAGCTTGCTTGTTCCAGATAGAAAGCATACCTCCAGATTGTCCCACTGCATCTGATGTTGACCAATCAAAATCATCTCTTCCCCAAAACCCCCTTATAAAATTCTGATCCACCTTTTTACATTTAGTTTCTTGAATTAGTAGGAACTCAATTGCTTCTTTCTCAATCAATACTTTGAGTCTTCTTCTCTTCAACATCGAATTACACCCACGAATGTTATAAGTTGTCAAATTCATGTAGCCAAATTAGTTGCCACCCTCTTGTTTTGGGAACTGTTAATATCTCTATCTTCCATCTTCCTCATAATACCTTCCAAAACCTCATCATCTTCCTCACCTTCCATCCCCAGATCCTTTAGGATAGACCATACTTTCCTAGGAACATCTTCTGATTTCCTCTTAATCCTCTCATTACCCATTGCTACATCTGTGTCAGAAATAGAACCACAACAAAGAATAGATCCTCCCGAATACTTAGATCCATTATCTCCAGAATTTTCAGACAATTGAGAAGAGTTAACCATTTCCCCATTACCCCACTGCTAGCTTTATTCTGAATGGAAGAATGTAACAAAGTCGCGAAATAAGAAGGTTTACATGGGATCTGCATATTCTCATAGTGTATTTTATTTTTGGTGGAAGGGCAATTTGGACAGTTCATGGAACCTTTTAGTAATGGGTAGATAGTAGATGGTTTCATGGTTTCATATTTATTTATAAATTGTTTGGATAATGATATCACTGTTTACCCATGTTAGATCTAAGCTTTTAGAGGCCTAGGTGATAACAACATAGTTTATTTATTATCGATTGAGTTGTTCTTCAACTATAAGTGTTTGTGGCGCTAATGTTAAGTGCTAAAGAAAAAATGTTTCAATTCTCCTATTCTTTCTTAAAATATGATTTTCTTTTTCATTACTGTTTTCTTCGTTTTCTTCGTTTATGGGGAATGTATGTTGTTTGCATTTTCCCTGCGTCTCTAATAATGTTGCTAAATAACTTGTGAGTATTTTGTTTCTTCTTCCAATATTTTTACTTTTTTTTGTCACATTGATGTTTTTGGCATGAACATTGTTGATACATATTTGGTTTCTGGTTCTCCATTATTTTTACTTTTTTGTTACATTAATGTTTTTCTATGATCATTGTTGATACGTATTTGGTTTCTAATTCCATGTTTTTATTATTTTTACTTTTTCTTTTTGTTTTTTTGTATGATCATCCATTATTTTTTATGGTGATTAGGGCTTTATCAATCTCCAGTTATGGAGATCCTTCTTCATAGGTTTGAAATTTTGAAGAACTTTCTTAGTTATTTTCTCAAGTACCATTCATGCTTCTTCTGTGGTACGTTCTATCTTCAACAACAGTATTTTCACTTAATCCTTTTTTTATAAATTTGTATAATCTAGAACAACTTTGCGAATGTTTGTAAGTATTTAGATTCTTAGTTCTTGACTCTATCTTTTGAAGGGCTCAATGTCCAACTGTGAAGAACCGTCCTCCGAGATTTCTAATTGTGGAGAACTTTCCACAAGGGTTGTCTCAAGTACCATCAATGTTCCTTATGTTGTACGTTACATCTTCAACAAATTTAACAACTTTAATTGCAGTCAATCACTTTTTTTTAATAAATTTGTATAACCAGAACCAACTTTGATAATGCCTGAAAGTATTTAGATTCTTAGTTCTTGGCTCTGCTGGTTATGATGAATCTGTTAATTTGTATTGAAGGTTTCAATGGCATAACCACCCTCTTCATCATATGTTTCAGAATATTTGGTATTATGTTATTCTTGTTCATTGTTAACCGTATTTATGAAAATGTAATTTTTTTCAAAGTTTATGAGTTTTTTAGCTTCATAATATTATTGTTAACCGTATTTTTAAAAATATAATTTTTTTCAAGGTTTAAGTGTTTTTAAAAATATTTTATTTAACGTTTCATTGTTCACAATGTATTTAAGCAGAATTTTAAGAATAATTTTTTAAGGTTTTAACAGTTTTTTAAAAATATTTTTATTTTAAGGTTTCAGGTTGAGTTTTTGTCAGTTTCAACTAGTACAAAAATAGAAACCAAAATTCTTTTCCTTAAACCTCTCATAACTCTTGAATTCTATTTCTTCATTAAAAAACAACACTGATCTTCATTCACTCACAAAATTTGTTAAGTTTTTAAGAAAAATGTTTCAATTCTCCTACTCTTTCTTTCAATATTGTTTTCTACTTCCATTACTGTTTTCTTCATTTTTTTCCAGTATGAGAAATGTATGTTGTTTGCAATTTTCCTGCATCTCGAATAATACTCCTAAATAACTTGTGAGTATTCTGTTTCTACTTCCATTATATTTACTTTTTTGTCACATTGATATTTTTTAGATGAACATTGTTGATAGGAATTTGGTTTCTAGTTCGCCATTATTTTTACTTTTTTGTTACATTGGTTTTTTTCTATGAACATTGTTGATACATGTTAGGATTTTGGTTCCATGTTTTTGAATTGTTTTGATTTTGTTGTTGTATGAAGATTGAAGATAAGTATTTTGTTTCAGGATCCATTATTTTACTTCTTTTTTTTTTTGTTTTTTGTATGATCATTCATATTGAACTTCAGTTTTCATATTGTGTTTCTTGGTTCATTATTTTTTGCTTTTTTTTTCTTCAAATTGATTATGAGTATTCGTAATAGGCTTCTAGTTACATTATTTATACATATTTTAATGATGATTAGGGTTTTTCAATCTCCAATAATAGAGATCCTTCCTCAGAGGTTTAAATTTTGGAGAACTTTCCTTTGGTGTTTTCTCAAGAACTATCCATGCTCATTTTGCGGTAAGTTCCTTCTTCAACAACTTTAATAACATTAAATCCATTTTTAATAAATTTGTATAATCTTGAACAACTATGCAAATGCTTGAAGGTATTTAGATTCATAGTTCTTGACACTACCTTTTGAAGGTCTCAATGTCTAATTGTGGAGAACCTTCCTCAGAGGTTTCCAATTGTGGAGAACTTTCCTCAAGTGTTGTCTCAAGTACCATCAATGCTCCTTCTGTGGTACGTTCCATTTTCAACAAATTTAACAACTTTAATTGCATTCAATCTATTTTTAAATAAATTTGTATAATCTAGACCAACTTTAAAAATGATTGAAACACTACTACAAAACGCGTAAACAAAAACTCCATGGTCACCACACTTATTACCTACACCGTTGTGACATCTTTAAACTATGGCGCTATCATAATAATATTTCTTTTTGATTAAAAATTATTTGTATATAACAATGGTTGTCTGCTTAACCGTTGTGATAACCTCAAGCTTTCATGGGTTCGAACCTCAGGGCCCTCATATATGTTATTCCTTTAATGTTAAGTGGCGTCTTTTCTTTTTTAATTACTTTTAAATAAAAAACTTAAAAGTTTATGACGACGGTTCAAGAGTTCCATCGTTGTTATGTTCCGCCTTTTCATTTTTATTTATTTTAAAATAAAAAACTTTAAATTTTTTAACTACGGTTGATGTTTACAACCGTTGTGATATATTTTGTTTTTTATTTTAAATTTTTAATTGTTAATACTCTTGCGTTTTTTAATGAAATTTCACAATGAAACTAAAATATCACTACGGTTGTTATTATTGGCCGTTGTGGTAGTGTGATAATATTATACACTCCTAGTTAGCTTGTCTCTTCAGTATCCTTTTTTCCATTGCAAATAGAAACTAGACGAAACAATACACGATTTCAAACCAAACCCTAATGTTTATTATTGTGAAATATTACACGATTTCATCCAAAACACCATTGTTCCTTCTTCACTGTGTATTTTCCATTGTCGTCATCATCATTAAACAAGTTGAGAAGACCGTGACGATCAACCAAGTTGTTACCGTCTAGAAGGAAAACAACAACAACATCGTCGACACCACAAGGAAGGAAGACAACACCATCACCAACCCCAACATCGTTTACTTAGTCATCACGTTTGGGGTACGTAAAATATTTTCCCCACGCATCTACAATAAACTTCCTTTGCCATTGCTGTGGTTGTTGTTATTTTATTTTGTGGTTGATATTTATGTTCTTGTTTTTTCTGTTGTTGTTGTTGTTCTTTTTGAACTTAGATGTCGAGCTTCTTGAGTTCTTCATCAGAAACCAGCGAAGAAACTCAAACAAATGAGATGTTAAACAATGATACTCAAACAACTGAAATTCAAACGAAAAGATCACAAAGAGGCGCCACAATGATGCCCCAATTCATATATGTCTGGAACGCATCACGTGAAAAAATTCCTATCCAGTTTAATTCGTTGTAGAGAGTAGTTGATTGTCAACACTACTCTACTTTAGTTATGTTTCGTTCCTTGTACGTAGCAAGGTCAGTATATAGATTAATGATTGGAAACAAGTTGATAATAAGGTCAAAGAAAGCATATGAACTGATGTTAAGGTATTACATACTATAATTTTCATATATTGATGATATCAATATCTATAATTTCTAATACATACTTATATATTGATTTAAATGTAGTTGAATTTTGAGTTTACCGACAATGAATCAAATTTGAAAAAAAAGTGGATATCATATGCTGGTACTAGTTGGAAGGGATTTAAGGAACAACTCACGGCTGACAACATTAGAAGGCTTAAGAGCGGTCTTGCTCATCCATGGATTCGATATAGTTTTATATCGAAGAAGCAATGGAAATGATTTGCAAAGATATGTTGTTACGAGGAATTTAAGGTTAGTACTATTCTCATGTAACCGATAATATAATGTGAATGAGTTATAGATACTAATCATATATTTTTTTCACTATGTTCATAATAGGTTAAAAGCGAAGTCTGAATACTCAATAAGGCCAAGAACGTGTACCCCCATAGATTTTCTCGTGGGGGTTATAGGAATCTTGAGAAAAAATCATGCTTGAAAGATAATAAAAAACCGGAGATTATTGCATCCCATATCCACCTTCAAGACATGAGAAAAGGAAGAGGGCTCGATTAATACCAGATGGAGAGTACGCCTCTAAGACTTCAAGAGTAGTTGCCGAAAAAATTGTAATTATGATTTGTGGTGCTTATGTTATTTTTTATTTAAATGCATTGGTAACAATATATGTAAATTTTTCATGTTGTGTATGATAAGTTAGTTGAGGCAGCCTGTGAAGGCACATTTGTTCCACAAGCACTACATGACATATTGGTAGAAGTTATCGGAACAAATGAGCATGGTGGACGTGTCCGTACTGTTGGAGAAGGTGTCAGCTTGAGGTCATTATTTGGGTCTCAAAGAAGAAGTATCGAAAGCCCGTAGATTATTGCACAAAGACAAAAACTTGAAAATTTTGAGAAGCAATTAGAAGAACAACGGAGAATGTTAGAAAAGGAGAAGGAAAAAAGGGAGAACGATATGGAAAGGTTCCAAGAGATGTATTCGGTATGCACTTTATTTGAGATGTTAGTGTTTTATCGGAAATGTATGATATATATTGTGCTTGTTTTTGTTTTATGTTTTAATTGAATATTATGATGTAGAGATTAAGTGAAAACTTGGAACAACGGACAAATGAGGATCACCGTAATGTTGATGGTGACGATGATGAACGAACTTCTAGTAGAAATGTTGTACGTCATGCTTCTACAATAGGAAGTAATTGTATAATGGACCCTAATCCAAATGAAATCACAATGTTATACTTGAAAGTTGCGGTGATAAATGAAGCGCAACCTCTCCCGCTAGAACATCGTCCACGTTTGGATTTATTCTATTATAATCCTGATGATGTAAGGGATTTTTTTGGTGGGTATAAGTGGCTAGACATCACGATATTGCAAGTTTAATGCACGTAAGTATATATAGTTGAATATACATGTCATTATAGAACATTATCATTTTATTTAAGGTTTCATTGTTCACAATATATTTTAGCGAGATTTTTAAGAATAATTTTTTAAGGTTTTATGTAGTGCTAAAAGTTATGCATGATTAGATAAAGTTGCTCCTACTGTTTTATTCATAGATCTCCATGAAAATTTTGTACCACCATAGGTAAACAAATAACTTGTTTGTGATCTACCATTATGAAGATCTAACCAGTAACCTGCATCTATATAACCTGTTAATTTTAATTTGGATACCTTGGAATATAACAAACCCATGTTCATTTACACTTAAGATAACAAAGTATATATTTGACTTTGTTCCAATGTTTTCGCGTAGGTGAAGAACTATATCTTGCTAATATAGTGGTAGAAATTGTTGGAATTCAACCACAACCTATGGAGAATTGAAACTCAATCTTGAATCTCAAGATTGTTACACACACGCAATGACAATGAAAAAGAAAAAGGTTGAGAAAGAAAGAAATAAAACGTTGGAGAAGAAGATGAATTTTCTGCAGAGTTTCTCTCTGCCAAAAAACTGTGGAAACCTTTTTAATATTGCAACTACCAGTGATTACGAGTTTTCAATTCTGAGTTGTTTACAAAATAATTGGTTCTCCCTATTTATAGATTTAGGTTAACTTGCACCCCAAGCCAAAACCCAAAACTATAAAAGCCAAAAATAGCTAACATTACTAAAATAGGCCTAAGTCGAAATCCTGTGTGGAGAAACCTGCTTCGACACTTCGTCACACTAATACAACTCAACACACACACATTAGGTTAATTCGACTAATCCTTATTGTGTGTAAGTTATCTACATACATTATAGACCTTAGCTTCTTGAACACTTTGACTTGCACTCCTTTCATCATGATGTCTGCAATCTGATTTTCAGTTCTGCAGTGTTCCAAGTTCATCTAATTTCCTTCTTCTACCTACTCTTGAAGATAATGGAACCTCATTTCGATGTGCTTGCTTCGACTATGTGCTATCGGATTCTTCACCAAGTTGATAGCTGACATACTGTCGATCTTCATGGTAATTGTTCCTTGACTCTTTCCTGTAATCTCTTCGACCAGGTTCACCATCCATGTTGCTTGACATGCACAAAGAGAAACAGCTATGTATTCTGCTTCGCATGATGACAATGTCACTACTGACTCCTTTCTCGAACTCCAAGCAGCTGGTGCACCACCTAACGTAAACACGTATCCAGTTGTTGATTTTCTATCCTCAACATCACTACACCAACTTGAGTCAGTGTATCCCACTAACGTGCATTATTTCCCTTCATCAGCTACAGAAATAAAATGCCGTAGTTGAGAGTTCCTTTCAGATACCTCAATATCCTCTTCGCTGCTGCTAGGTGTGATACCATTGGCTTCTGCATGAATCTATTTACCATACCCACACTGTATGCTAAGTAAGGCCTTGTGTGAGAAAGGTATCGAAGTGACCCAATAAATCTTCTATATTTGGTTGGGTCGACATCATCTATAATAGGTTGGGTCGACATCATCTTCATAGTAATTTATGTTTTGTTAGTACATAGTAATATATCAATATTTTTTGTTTTTAATAAATATATAAAGTTTAATGTCAGAGTGACATTCAAATATGTGTAATATTTGTAAAATTCATGTTGAATAGATAAAAGTTATTTTTTTATATACTAAAAAGAAAATTTTCAACATAAATAAACATTATGTTTTTATATATTTTGATATTTTTAGGTGATAAATGTTTTTCTTTTAAAAAATTGGTGTCTTGTAACTTTGAGCTTGAACTTGGTTGTTTTAATTAAATTTTTACATAATGATAAAGTTTTATTTTTGGCTTATATCGAGGGCCTTTCAACTTATACAATAAAAAAAATATTTTAAGTTTTGTAATTTTATAAAGTAAAAACAAAAAGAATTTATACACATTATTTTAAAAATAAATTTATCAAAAAATTTTCAAAATTTTCACATTCTAATAAAAATAAATTGAGCAAAATCTTATTACTTATTATATAAATGTAATTACATAAAACTTAATCAAAATTCATTCGCTATATATTAAGAAATTGATATAAAAATCAATAACATAGACAATAAAATCAAAATTTGTTTCTAATTTTTATCGAAAAACTTTTTTTTTCTTTTCATAAAGCCAATTGAAATACTTAGGTTGAACACCAATAGTGTTCAAGCCAGACAAATACACAGTCAAACCATACAGAATAAGGCTACAGCCAAGGTAAATTACAAAAGCGAAATTTCCTACCAACTCAGAAAAAAATTACTCTCTAAGAGGATCCATAAAAAAAGCAAAAAAATCCGAGTTGGGATAACAAATATCACCCGCCTTGAACCATTTCCAAGCATTGATCTTGATATTCCAACAAAGGTTATCCAGATTGAAAGATTTATTTTCGAAAATTACTGAATTCCTACAAATCCGTATGCTCCAAACCGTAATTAACCAGAAAACTCCTAACTTCAAACTCCCATCACTAGACAGACCTAAACCACACCAGTCCGAGAAAAATTCGACTGTATTTCCTGAATAAAAGCTACCGAAACCACACCAGTCTCCAATTCGTTCCCAAACTTTCCTAACCGGTTCACAAGCAAAGAACAGATGTTGAACCTCTTCCACTTCATCATTGCAAAAAACACATGCCGAGTCCAAGTCCACCCCTTTCTTGATAAGCTCGGATTTAACTGCAATTCTCCCCCATAAAATTTTCCAACCGAAACAAATGAGTTTAGGGGCTGCTTTTAGCTTCTAAAGAGTTTCAAAAACAATAGCAGAAGAATGAAGAATAGAGTGATTTGGCAGCAGGTTCAAAGAATAATCCATCATTAAGTTATAAGTATCCTTCACCTTAAAGAAATCTTCAATCTTGCTCTTCCAACCCACTACATCAGGCTTGCCTAGTACCGGACAGACAGGTCCAATAAAACTCAACAAAGCTGAAATTCTTACACTGTGCTGCTGCTGAACAACAGAGTGAAGCCCAAAAGAATTCTAGTTCCAACCCACTAATCCAGCTTGGCCCATGTCTGAAACAGAGGCGTTCTTTTTCGTACTGAGCAAATAAAGATCTTCAAAGACCTTTGACAAATTCGTCCCGTTCAGCCAATTCGCGGACCAAAATGGAATCGAAGTTCCATCTCCCTATTGAAAACTAGCTAAATTTGCAAAACAAAAACCTTTGTTAGTCATAATCTTTCCACTGCCTATAATGTCTTTCCACCATTGAGACGAGGAATAAGCAGAGGAAAGAAAATCTGTCAAGACGTGTTGGTTGATAGCCCCGTATCTAGCTCTTAAAACAAGCTTCCAAAGCGAAGACTTGTCAGCAACAATCCGCCATTTCCATCTTGTCAATAAAGCCAAGTTAAACTCTTCTAACCTTCTGATACCAAGCCCTCATTTTTCCCTCGGAGAACAACAAGTTTCCCATCTAATCCAGTGAATTCTATTCTTATCCTCCACTCCTCCCCAAAGGAATTTACATCTATAAGAATCAATTTTCTTAATAACAGACTTAGGGGCCTTATAAAAAGAAAACCAGAACGATGGCAAACTCATTAGCTCCGAATTAATAAGTAGAATCCTACCAGCCATAGATAAATGTTTAGATTTCCAAGACTGCAACCTCCTCTTTATTTTTTCCACTATAGAAGTCCACCCTTCAATTCTTCTAGGATTAAAACCTAAAGGAATACCAAGGAAGGAGAAATTCGCTTTTTCGATCTTGCAAGATAAGAAAGATGAAGCAGCAAGAAGGAAGTGAGGGCTAGCATTCAATCCAATTAATATACTTTTATTGAAGTTCACCTTCAACCCCGAAATCAACTCAAAGCCTCTTAAAACAGTTTTGATACACCATAAGTTGTTCCACGAACACTCTCCTATAATGAGAGTATATCAGGGTACTGGATTAAATCGACTGTCACCTCTTCATTAACTCTGAAACCCTTGAAGCTGCCATTCTCATCCGCCTTAGACATTAAACCTTTAAGCCCTTCCGCAACCATTAAGAAGAGAAAGGGGGCTAAAGGATCCCCCTGGCGAAGACCTCTTTCCGCCTCAAAATCCTGAGTTGGGCTACCGTTTACAAGAACTGACAGATGACTTTTAAAAATGATAGCTTCCATCCAATTTCTCCACCTAACCCCAAATCCCAATTTCTGAAACATGAACCGGAGAAAATTCCAGCTAACACAATCATAAGCTTTGGCGAAATTAACTTTAAAAAGAATGCACTCCAATTTGTCTCTAGTTGCCATATCCACCGTCTCATTCGCTATCACCACCCTGTCAAGGAGATTTCTATCAGGAACAAACGCTGTCTGGCAGGGAGAGATGATCTTACCTATCACAAATTTCAGTCTAATTGCAAGGAGTTTGGAAATGATCTTATACATGCTACTAACCAAACAAATTGGCCTATACTCGCCAAGCTTCTACGGACAATCGACCTTGGGAATAAGAGTTAAGAACGCAGACGACAAAGCTTTAGGAAGGAAAGCATTGTCAAAGAAATCCACAACGAAACGAATGATATCAACCTTCATAAAACTCCAACATTTTTTGATAAAGTTAAGGTTAAAACCGTCAGGACCCGGGCTTTTGAATCCGTCACAACTCCAAACTGCAAACCTGATTTCTTCTTCAGTAAAGGGTTTCTCTAAAAAAGAAGCATCTTCTTCAGACAGACTGCTAAAACTGCAGCTATCAAGAGTAGGTCTGAAAGACATTGGCTCTGAATAAGCTGATTTGAAGTAATTCAAAACCTCAGCTTTCACACCCTCCACTGAATCTACCACACCATTAGAGGTTTCAATCCTACCTATAAATTTCCTTCTTTGTCTAGATCTGATCCACTGATGATAAAATCTGGAGTTAGAATCCCCATCCTTCATCCACTACTTCTGCTTTTCTGAAGGAGCATGTTATCTTTTAAATGAAGTTTACTCCAGAAAGAATGACATTTCTCAACTCTCTCAGCTACAATATCCTCCACCTCATTAACTCCTGCAGAGTATAACAACATGTCTGCTTTATTCAAATCTTCTATATCCCCTTCTATTTTAAGGTCTATCCAACCAAAGACTTGTTCCCTCCAAACTTTGATTTTGCCTTTCAGCAGTCTGAACTTTTCTTTTAAAACAAAACCACTTCTACCCTCTATTCTCATCAACTTCCATTCGTTTTCCACAAAATTGAAAAAATCTGGGTGTTCAAACCAACAATCATTGCTTTTGAAAGGTTTGGGACCCCAGTTTATAGGTTTGATCTTCACCCAAATCGGACAGTGATCCGATATATCTCTGTTGCTAATGATCTGATCCACCATTCCCCACTTTTCGATGATCGAAACTTCTAATAAAAATCTGTCTAAACGACTCATCAAATTACTGTCCCCACTAAACCAGGAAAACCTACCCCCAGAAACTGGAAGATCCACCACTCCTAAATCAGCAAAAAAATTCTCAAATTCACACATTTTGTTCGATCTAGAAAAGCAGGACCTACCTTTTCTTTCAGAGTCTGCAACTGTAGCATTGAAGTCTCCACCAAGGATCCAGTGCCCATCAGAGAAGGACGATTTGATCCTCACTAATTCTCCCCACAGTCTTCTCTTATCACTCAAACTGAAGCCAGAGTAAACATTAACCACGTAAAATATCTCTTTATTCCATTGAATCTTGATTCCCAAGAAACCAACACCTTTGAAAGACCCCAATGCAGAAATCGTGTCCTTGTTCCAAAGAGTTATTAAGCCACCAGATTGACCAATCGAACCAGAAAAAGACCATCCAACTTCCCCGTGATTCCACATACTGCTAATGAAAGAATCCTCAACTTTAAAGGTTTTAGATTCTTGAATAAAAAAGATGTATGCGTTGCCTCTGGAAATTATTTGGTTAATTCTTCTTCGTTTCGAAAAAGAACGACTCCCTCTGACGTTTAAAGAACCTATAATCATTGGAAAGGTTTAGACGACTCCACCTGACCCAAAAATCTTCTTCTATCAGCTTGCTCCAATTCTTCGATATGACTAAGAATTCCGGTTGTACTTACACCTGCTAAATCACCCGTCTTGATTCCAAGTTCTGACATTGCCCCCCAAATTTTTTCGCCCACCCTTGATTCAATGTTCTTCCAAAACTTCTGATTGCAACACCTCACGTCTGAGTCTGAAGTTTGATCGCAGCAAAGAACTTCACCTGCCGAAAATTTATCTGATACACCTGGCTTGGTAAGACTACCAGAATGATTTCCTGACTTTTGAGACGGATTAGGGTTAGGGATTTTTCCCAAAACTTCAAAGTATGACGGATTGGAAAATTCCTCTATCGGGTCCTCCACAAGTTCAACATTATTTGCCAAAACCCGATTCACCTTCCTAGACTTTTTCTTAAAAGATTTGGGCTTCCGGGTCAACGACCCAATTACCTCAGTGATCATTTTAAATTTATTCTTTTTCTGAGAAACCTTCTTTTCCGCTGATACCTTTGTAGCTGCGACAACCTTAATTGAGGGCCCCTCTGAGGACAAAGAAAAAGTAGTATCTGCCACAAATTCGTCTGACCCAGACCTTTCAACATCCAACCTTTCCCCATAAAGGTAATCTTTGGCTTTCTGACCTGAAGATTCATCCACGTAGACCCTACCTGTAGAGTCAGCTACCTCCTGCTCTGACATAGCTTCTTGCTTTTCTGAATCATTAGACTTTCCAAAAACTTGTGCCAATCTAACCTCCGTCGTGGAGTTCGCCGGAACTGAACCTGTGAATTTCTCCTCACCAAAAACACCCCTTTCTGCCAATCCTTCCTCCTCCCCATCCTGATAACTCCACACCGACTCTGAAACCGACGAGGAGGATACATTTTTAACATGCGAAACGTTATCGTTTAAGGCCAGTCTCAAGGGTCAATGATAATCCTCACACATTTTGATACAAAAATCCAAACCATTAATCTGAACTCTGAAAGTTTCATTGATAACCATCGCACAATGGGTTTTGACCATGAATCTAGCAACATCCATGCATTCTCCCTTCAAAGTGTTCTGTCTGCGCAAACGAAGCTTCCCACCGTTTTGGCAAGAACTTCAAAAAATGTTAAGTTCCAAGCCTGACATGGGATTCCATGACATCTAAGCCACATTACTCTTTCTTTATCCACCATGGTTTCATTCCATACCTTAATCTCAGAGAACCATTGTCTCCACCACGGTTCCGCTTACCTAATTAAGTCATTAATCTCCCCTGGTTCAGATTCTTCCAAGAGACAGAGATTGGAACCCAAAGGGGTTACTTTGTCTCCACCACGGTTCCGCTTCCCTAACGAAATTCTTGACGGCAAATAAATTATAGCATGGAGTATGTTTAGGGTTTAATGTAATAAATTTAGGACAATGTTTATAATTTAGGATTAAATGTAATTAATTATGTATGTTATTTTATATTAATGTATTGTGTGAATGAAAAATACTAATAATATTTACTCATTTATGTTAATTGAATCTGGTTAATTTTAAATTAAACAAATTACATTTGCAATTAAAGCAGTAAAAATACTGTATATTGTATAAAATTAATATGTTCGTATTATTTTTATGTTTTAATTAATGTTTTAAAAATCGGGCTGTCAGATATTCGATGGTGTTTTGTTGGCTAGTGAAATTGCAGATTATGCTAAGAAGTTCAAGAAGGATTGCATTTTCTTTAAAGTCGACTTTGCTAAGGCGTATGACTGCGTTGACTGGTCGTATCTTGAAGACATGCTTATTAAGATGGTATTTGGTAGTAATTGGCTTAAATGGATTTGTGGATCAGTGTTTAATAGTTTCGTGTCGATACTTATCAATGGTAGCCCTTCGAAAGACTTCAAGGCTGGTAGGGGTTTGAAGCAGGGCGATCCTCTTGCTCCGTTCTTATTTGCTATTGTCGCAGAGGGTTTGGCCAGTCTGGTGAGAACTGCTGCAAGGGATAACATGCTGTCTCATTTCAAAATTCAAGGTCATTCTACTGTTAGCTTGCTTCAGTTCGCTGACGACACGCTGTTAATTGGAGATGGTTCGTTCTCTAATATTTGGGCATTCAAGACTATATTGCGTGCGTTCGAATTGAGTTCTGGTCTTAAGATTAATTTCTCTAAAAGTTGTCTTTATGGTGTGGGAGTTGACTCTGCCTTCCTCTCGGCTGCTGAATTGTTCCTCGATTGTAATTCTGGTAGACTTCCATTCAGTTTCCTTGGTCTGACGGTTGGAGGCAGCCATCACGGTTGCTCCTTCTTGAATCCGGTTTTGTCGTGCATGAGGAATAGATTGTCTAAATGGACTGGGAGGAATTTGTCTATGGGGGGAAGAGTGTCCCTTATTAACTCAGTTCTTGTAAATCTACCTCTTCATCATCTGGCATTCTACATAGCTCCTAAGAGTGTGGTGAAGGAGTTCATAGCAATTTAGCGAAGGTTCTTGTGGGCTGGGAATTCTAACGACAAATATGTTTCCTGGGTTTCATGGAATTCTGTTTGTAAGCCGAAGGAGTTGGGTGGTCTAGGTATAAAGCATGTTGGTAGATTTAATCGAGCTCTTCTCGCAAAGTGGTTATGGAAGTTTCATAGTGGGGAGAACGAAATTTGGAGGGAGAGCCTAACTATTAGATATGGAGCTCTAGGCGTTAAAGTGCAATTGTATCCTGACATTGGTAAATTGAAGACGGATTCAATGTGGATAAAGGATCTTTTGTCGATTTCGGGTTCCGATTCCGCTGATAATTTTTGCAAATTCATGGAATGCTCTGTTGGTGACGGTTCAGGAGTGGCGTTCTGGCAGGCGTTGTGGATCGGAGATGTTCCGTTGAAAGCTAGATATCCCAGTTTGTTTAAGGCCTGTAGAAGGAAGGATGTGGCTGTCAATGATTTGGGTGATTGGGTTGGAGGGGAATGGTGGTGGAAACTCAGTGATTTCTTGGATAATTCTGCTATCATCTCAGATCAAGAAAGCTTGGATTGCTGCAATCTGTTGGGTTCCCACTCGGTTTTTAAAGAGGTCCGGGATGAGTGGGGTTGGTCTCTCCATGATTCTAGGAAGTTAACGGTCAACTCTCTTTACCTATCCTTGGCGGTTTCTTCTGCTGTTAATGACATTGAGATTGAGTGCGCAAAGTTTTTGGATCTTATTTGGAAGACAATCTTACCGTCGATAGTGCAGGTTTTCAGCTGGAGGATGGCGTTAGATAGATTGCCTACTAGAATTAATTTGGTGGCGAAAAGGTTAATTATCGACGAACACGATAAGGTATGTGTGTTTTGTTTCCGCCAATTAGAGGATGCATCTCATTTGTTCTTTTGTTGCTTCAAGTCAATATCCGTGTGGAACAAGATTTGCGAGTGGGTGGATATAGATTTTATTTTTGAAACCTGTAGCAGTCGTCATGTTAAGTTGTGGAATTCGAGCCTTAAAGGTCGGTGTAAAGCGGAGAAGATCAACTCTATTTGGTTCATAACTTGCTGGTTTTTGTGGAATGTCAGAAATAACATTTTATTTAATGACGCCTTGTTTGTTGTTGAGGAAATTGTTATCGATATAAAAATTTCTTCGTGGAACTGGTTGATCCTTGGTATTAAGGGTAGCAAGAAGTGCTCGTTGTACGATTGGTTTAAGTTTCCGTTCGATTTTCTTTAATGTTTAGACTATTGGTGGTTGTAGTTTGTTGGTCTGAGATTTCCTTAATCTCGTATTAATGAATTTTCTTATAAAAAAAAAACATAGTTCTACACTGCTTATTAAAAAAAAAACATAGTTTTACACTTCATTTCAACCATCATTTAAGAATGTTTTGATCAAACTAAAGAATTACAACAAAATAAATTAAACTAATTCAAACCAAAATTAAAATAATAAAATATAATAACTAAAATAAAGTTCAAATAATTAAGAATACCTAAATTAAATAAGATAGAATACCAAAATATAAATAATACGATATACTTCATTAAACAACAAAAAATCGAATTTGAGTTGAACTACGACAAACAAGTCTTAATAGACAACGGCGAAAAATATTGACTTGAACGACAATCAATAGAGTTGAATATTATGACTATGTTTGAAAGAGACGGCATAATAATGATGGAGTGTGCTATACTGGAGTAACAAAACTTAGAAGTTTGTGTGGTTGTAAAAAACACACGGAATTCGTTTTTGTGATTGGGGAATGTATGTTAAGTTTTGATATTAACATATTAAAATTTTTAATTTTTTTTAAAAATGGCCAAAATTTGATGATTTTTTTTTAACCAGGCGGTTTTACAAAACCGGCTCCGGTTCTTTAGTTCGAATGATTTTGGACGGTTCAATCCGGTTTTTTCGATTTAACCCCGATTTTGAAAGGTTGACCCAACGAGATTCATCTCTGGTTCCCGATCTAACATACAAATAACGATTCCAATAATGACAACAAATTTTTATGTTCAACCTTTTGATATTAACTCTTATAAAAAGAATATTAAAATGTTATATTCATAATTATATTATTTTGAAATCACAAAAATGTTATGATATTACCAACCACTAATTATTTTTATTTTCTACAAACTCCATCAAATGAATATTTAAAATAGAAAAAAAGTGATTTTTTTTAGAATTTTTCTAAATCTCTAACTACATTTTCTAATTCTAACATACAAATAAATATAATAATAAAAAAGAAATAAAATAATTGAGATCGAAAGTAAGAAACATATCAAAAGTTTTTATAAAAATATATTTACAAATCAAAATGAATACAAAGGATTAAATATTAGAAAATATTAATACGATGATTCGTCTGATGTAACCTGAATTTAGATCCCTTATCACCATATAAATAGAGAAGTAGTAGAAAAACACAATTTTCTTTGAACCATAAAGGAAAAGAGAAGTACTAATGCAAAAAACACTCTTTAAATCAAACATTTTAAATCACATGCTATCCACTTGATTTAAAACTCTAAAAAACTAGCTAGGACACGGAGGGTACATTAATATTTTTTAGTGGATAAAATTTAGTCAATTAATCTGATTTAAAAATAATTTTTTTATAATAATAAAAAAAGCAAGTTTCCTATCTTCTCCCAAAAACATAAATTATTCCCTCTTTTTTCATTTCACAAAAGCTCTAAACAATTTCCTCCTCACTTTCTCTCTGCGATGAACAAACCCTGAACAATTTCCTATTCACATTTTTGTGGTTTCACTTTCTCTCTCTGAGACGAACAAACCCTAAACAATTTCCTTCTCACTTTCTCTCACGGCGGAGAAACAAACCCTAGACTTACTTTTCACTTTTTCTCTCTATGACGACGAACCTGCTGCTTCATTTTTCGTCGACTTTCAGAGTTCCAAATTCTCCAGCGCAGCTTCTGTTCATACTTTCCAAGGTTAGTTCAGGTTTTGATCCTTTTCAGAATTAATTTAGATTTAGTTTCCATTAGTAGAGAGGAATTTATGTGTTGTCATTGTTGTTGCATTCAAACTCTACTTAATGAGTCTTTCTTTTTTTAAGGTATTTAAAAGGTTACTTAATGAAAGTTTGCTTCTTTGAGTCGGTGAAGTTTTTTTTGAATTCGTTTGTTTCATAAATTGAGAATTTGCTTTGAAATTGGTGAAGTTCAACCTTGCACAACATATCTTTATGTTAATTTATCCATTTATAGTGTCTAGAATTGAGTTTCAAGTTTCATTTTGAATTATTTTTTTACTGTTTTTTGTCAAGAAAGATTAGTGGGTTGTTAGGAATTTTAATTTATGATTCGTTTGACTATTGAGTTCAATTTGGCAGTTGGATTTTTGGTTTTGTATTGATTTTCTCTTTCTACTAGATTTTGTTAGGAGATAAGCAGGGTATTGTTAGGAACTGGAATTTGTGTTCGTACTGTTGTTGTTGTAACAATAACAAATTCAAAGATATATTTAGATTCTTATAGTGCAATAAGAGAATTATGTAATAGAGAGAGAAAATAAACAAACGTGTGAGATTTTTTGGAAGCCATTTTGAATTCTTTAGGCTAGTGTGGCTATCCCACCACAGATAATACAAGCGTCTGCACTCAGATTGTGACAAGGTAGCCATAACTAAGGTGATTTTTATTTGGCAAAAACTTGATATTAGTGTTGTTCTTATTTGAGAAACTCAACTTTACTCCCATGTATATAAGAAAATTATAAACTCTTTCAACAGTGATGTTTTACTATTCCCTGTCAAATTGAACACAACTCAAGTTTATGACTTGGGGGTTTCTTATTTTTAAGATTCTTTAACTTCAAACAATTTGATATATCAAAAGCAACTGCAAGAAAGAGTTGATACAAAAAAGAAAAACTTTTTAAACTAAAAGGGTGTGATCATAACATCCATATTGAAGATGAAAAATCATATCACAAATTGCAAAAACAAGGTTCCAAATTGTACCAATGTCGTCTTTGAAGTGAGATATTAACAATATAATGTAGGGTGTCAGTTGTAACGCAACAAATGTAGTAAAAACGACACAACATAAATCAATTCTTTTGTTTTAGACAAAGATGATTATTATTATTATTATTATTATTTTATATAATAATTTATAATAATAATAATAATAATAATAATAATAATAATAATAATAATCACGATACAGTATCCTCTAAGTAAGGGATGCGTGTGAATGTATAGTAACAGTGTCCACCACCACAAGTTCCATAATCATGATTATTTTTAAATTCCTAAATGGGGTTTTTGGTTTTGGATTGGTTTTCTCTTTCTGCTCAGTTTTGTTAGGAGATAAGTGGGGTGTTTTTGTAAAATGTGTTATTGGTTGCTATAATTTAATTTGAAAGTTCTTGTGAATAATAGAAGAGAGAATTTACATTTCCAAAATCTGTTAAATGTAGTTTATAGGTGTCAATCTATTGAGAGCTGTTTGTGGGTGCTATAATTTACATTGCAAACTCTGTTGACTCACAACTCTGTTTGTGTAGTTTTGTTTCTTGTGTGGTGGTGTTTTCGTTTGATGATATTGGTTGAACTTGTTGAATTCTTTAAGAGATGTGCTTTTTAGTGTGATGTGCACTAGTTATGTAGTCTTGCTATATTATGAAAATCTTGTAACTTGTCATCTCAATGAGAGTATCTATTAAACAATAAATTTAGGATATTGTGTTTTATGAATAAATTTAGGACATTATAACATGATTGGTCAATTGAGAGCTGCTATTGTGTGTTCTACTACTGCTATAGCAGCTACGTTTCTTGTTAGCCCGATGTCTGTATATGGGTATTTTTCGACGCCATTAAATGATTTGAGATTTTTTAGTATTTTCGACAGACTATTGTTATTCGCAGCTGGAAGTATAAATTGAAGAAAATACTTGAAATATAAGACTTTGACATTTCGACACTGCTGGAAGGGTGTGTTGTTTCGACATGTAGTTTGAAATTTGAATGCAAAAGGGCATTACCTTTGGCAGATTACGCGTGGAGCAAATCTGATGGAGAAAAAACATGCAAGAAGCCATGTGTCGTATTTTTAGGAAGTAACTGTTATTAGCAGTTATTTTATTTGTATATAAATAGGATAGTTGTGATAGGAATCAGTGTGTTCCAAACTTTGTACAAATTACCAGAATTACTCAAAGTAACCGTGTGAGAGAAACTAGTGTTCTGAAAAATGTATGTATGGAAAACAACAGTTTACATTTATGCACTTTAATAAAATTTCAAGTTTTTCTTCATTTCTTTACATTCAAGTCATTTCCTTTACTTTGACAATTTACTTTATTTCTCGTTTAAACTTATCTTCAATTATCTTTCCGCCATATTATACCTTTGTTCTTTTAGTCGAAAACCATTAAAAGAAACCTTAGCAAATACAAAACGAATACCTTCCTATTCAAATCAAAGACACTTTCAAAAGCACTGTGTCCTAGGATTTGTGTGGTTGGTCCTGTTAGTAAACTAATTTTCATAAATTAGGAAACCAGAGATTGTTCGTCAAATTTACCAGCGAACAAATTGGCACACCCAGTGGGACCCAGTGCATTTGTTTAGTTTGTCTTTGGTTCTTATAGCAAATTCTTAGAAGAAAAAGTCTTCATTCCGTTGTATGATTCTAAGGAGTGGCAAGTTAGCCGTGAACAATGAAGAAAGACCAAAAAGAACAAGAATAAGAAGAATGGCGAATCAAAACGTGCCTAATAATTAAAATGTTAACAATCCAACGCCTATTCCTTCGACAGGAGAAAATACGGCGCCAGTTTCTGTATCAGAGGTGATACCATCATCAATGGGGTCGACACCAGCGTTTTCGGCATCCCAAAACGCGCCTAGTGTCTCTACAGTTGGACCCCAAATGCCTCATATGACCCCTCCTCCTTTAGGGGGTGTTCATAGGCCATTTGTGACGAATTTTTCAATGCCTCCACATAATAGAGAACGGCCTTATGGAATGCCAACAACTGTGATGGCAAGTTTGCACAATGCGTCATCATTATACTCTGATCCTTTGGTTAATATTATGTCGCCCCTACAAGGATCAAGGTCTGGTGCAAACCACATAGGCAGAATGGGTCAGCCTGTCTCAACGGGATACCAAACTTATATGCCTGTAATCACTAACAATTATGCACAAGTGTTTAGGCAACAAATGGACGAAAGCAACCATGATATGGTGCAGATGCTAATGCAACAAATGGGGGTTGTGTTTAATCCTTTAATA
This sequence comes from Lathyrus tuberosus, assembly GCA_022829125.1. Lineage (NCBI taxonomy): Eukaryota > Viridiplantae > Streptophyta > Magnoliopsida > Fabales > Fabaceae > Lathyrus > Lathyrus tuberosus. Next base: position 3,874,122 of record JALAZF010000530.1, read on the forward strand.
CAAAACACCACCCAAACGAACCAGTTATTAGCAGCGCAAATGACGCGCATTGCTGACTTCTTTGGTGTTCCTCAAACCCAACCAAGGGAACAAATAGTTCAGAATCCCAGAGTAGTTGTCGAAGAGGAAACCACAATAAACCAGAGGCCAGCGAATGTTCCTCAAGTAAATCCTAGAAACCAAGAGGTAGTGGTCGAACAGCCTCATGTCGAAATTCCTGTCCAACAAGAGCCTAGAAGGGTGTTAGTCCATAGAGACCAAAATGCTGATGATGTTGTGCAACAATTGCGTTATAACAACATGCCAGCAGAAAACAATTTAGCAGCCATGGTCGAAAGGATTATGGCCAGAAATGGTGTGAATGTGGGGCTGCAAAGGCCCAGTTATACATCCCCATTGTCTGAGTATATTTTACAACAAGAATTACCCCCAAGATGGAAAGTCCCCAAGTTTACCAAGTTCTCAGGGGATACTAGCGAATCCACTGTCGAACATGTGGGCCGTTACTTGATCGAAGCAGGGGAAATTGCACACAATGAAAATTTAAAGATGAAATATTTTCCAAGTTCTTTAACAAAAAATGCTTTTACTTGGTTTACGTCTTTGCCTGCAAATTCGATCCATACGTGGGTCCAGTTAGAAAGATTGTTCCATGAACAATTTTACATGGGACAAATGAAAATAAGTTTGAAGGAGTTGGCTAGTGTTAAAAGAAAATTCTCTGAGCCAATTGACGATTATTTAAATAGGTTTAGATTACTTAAGGCGAGATGTTTCATGCAGGTTCCTGAGCATGAATTAGTCGAAATGGCAGCAGGTGGTCTTGACTATGCAATTAGAAAGAAATTAGACACTCAATATCTGAGGGATATGGCACAATTAGAGGATACGGTGAGACAGGTCGAATGTTTAAAAGCCGAAAAAGCTAGAGTAACTAAAAATAAGAAAGAAAGAGTGGCTTATGTGGGGGTATGTCAAGAAGATGATGATGACGAGAGCGAATCATTTAGTTTCGACGAACAAGAAGTTAACTTAGTGTCATACCTCAAATTTGTCCTACCTATATATTTCCATCTGTACATCCATCCACTAACCATATTCAGAAAAAATCAAAAAATATGTTGTCTTCAACTTCATCCCTCTTTTAATCTTTATCCATATATATTTAACCATTTTAGTCCTTTATCCAGTTAAATAACCATTTCCATATTCATTTAAATTTCCCATATTTATGTCATATCCAAAGCCAATTCTCAAAAAAAAACTATTCATAATCCATTTCAAACCAATTGTCCATCCATATCCATTTATTTATCCATTATCCATTAAATCTAATGTCCATTGTGCATGAAATTCATTTCTCTTATTGTTCCATATCCATTTTTTTATTGTTTGTCTATTTTATATCCAAAATCCATTTGTCTCAAAATCATAATCCAAATATTCATTTTATCCACTTTTCATTCCAAAATCTATACATCCATTTACACACAAAAATTATCACAAAGATAAAAATCCCAAAGCCCATTCATAGGCCCATTACAAATAAAATTTTCAAACCAAAAAAAAGAGAAACATTTCAAACAACTCCACCATAATAGCAAAACTTCTGCGCTGAATATAGGCTTATTCCAATTGCTAGATTATATGATTCAAAAGAACACAGCCACGCTGCATCCACAGCATATGCACCCGCGGCCCACAAACCATTATGCAAATGTTTAGTAATACAAAAAAGAAGAAATACGTGACTGAGGTCCGCAGCATGACCCACCAACGCAGGACCCCACACGGCCATTACCATTCACAAATTTGTACAGATTTCCACACATAATTGTGCAAAACTTCTACCAGCCTCCAGAATCCTTGCGCAACAATTCTTCGTACGTGCTACAATCATCATCATTTCCAGCTCACATTTCCTCTCCAAACACCCTATTTCACCCCTCTCCACTTCTATAAATCGAACCCACTTTCATTCAATAAAGAAAAAAAGGAAAAAGCTTCAGAAAGCCACCGAAAACTATGCAAATCTCTTCTTCAACCTAATCACAAAAACCGCGACTCACAACAACAAAACTTTCTCAATCATTCTTCAATTCCAAAACCATAAAAAACCTTCTTCTTCTTCCATTCAAAACAGAACCTCCATCACCTCAACCCTTCACACACCCGTTCCAAACCATTCAGAACAAACCCTAATCTAACCAACCTTAATCATCCCAAATCAACAACAACGTCACCGTCAATTTCAAAATCGAAACCCACACACACAAACTAGTCAAACCAAACCCAGAAACGAGGAATCAGAAAGAAGAAGAAGAGATCGAAATAGAAGAGAAGGAAATGAGTTGAATCGAAACCCAAATGAACCTGGAAAGTTGGAATCGAGGCCGTGCGAGATCGAAAGAGAAAGGTTGAGCTGACCATTTGCTTCTCATTATTGGATGTTTTTTATTTAACTTGTTTCTCTTTGATGATGTTTTGCGCCACGTTGAGTTCTGTTGAATGAAAAGGAATTCGTTTTTACTTTACCCAAACCATACCTGTTTCTTGTTTTAACGTGTTTATAGGCTCATGATTTGTTAGCCCACTATCCTCATGTTTTGACCGTCTCATCATTCTTTAGGGATGATGGTATATCCATGTGATTCGCATAGTTTAATTTTTTTTATTCATTAGCCATTTCGTTTGTGTAGCGCTAAGTAAAGAGGATGATAGGCTTGTGTCTTCAGCCCATATGATTCCTCAATGCTACTTTTTATTATTTTATTTATTATCAAAACCCTTACCTAGTTTCTTTGTGTTCCCTTGAAATTTATTTATTTTTCTAATTGTTGATAACAAAAGTTTTTTTTAAAAAGTCACTTGACTTAAACCCTAATTCCCCTTGGATTCATCTTGCCCGTCTATTTCGTTTTAGATTTTATTTCTTTTCATTTCTCTTTTAATTTTGGGCCAATGATCTAGTAATATTCATGATTTAATTGGTTTGTTCAAACCAATGGAATTTTGATATGTATGAGGCCTACCTATTATTTATTTATTTGATTTATTCACTATTTTTACATTTATTTTGGGTCAATGAAAACCAAATATCGATCGATTTATCGATTTCCCGATTAAATCTCGATAAAGGTGAAACCTTTATTATTTTTCTTATCATTTTCGATCTTATTTCATTTCCATTATTTTTTCCATTATTCTTATTCATTTTGGGTCAATGAAAACCAAATATCGATCGATTTATCAATTTCTCGATTAAATCTCGATAAAGGTGAGACCTTTAGTCTTTGTATTCACCTTTTCGATTTTATTTCATTATTCATTTATTTTGGGCCAATGAAAACCAAATATCGATCGATTTATCGATTTCTCGATTAAATCTCGATAAAGGTGAGACCTTTATTTTTTTCTTATCATTTTCGATTTTATTTCATTTACATTATATTTTTCCATTATTCTTATTCATTTTGGGTCAATGAAAACCAAATATCGATCGATTTATCGATTTCCCGATTAAATCTCGAAAAAGGCGAGACCTTTATTATTTTTCTTATCATTTTCGATCTTATTTCATTTCCATTATTTTTTCCATTATTCTTATTCATTTTGGGTCAATGTAAACCAAATATCGATCGATGTATCGATTTCTCGATTAAATCTCGATAAAGGTGAGACCTTTAGTCTTTGTATTCACCTTTTTGATTTTATTTCATTATTCATTTATTTTGGGTCAATGAAAACCAAATATCGATCGATTTATCGATTTCTCGATTAAATCTCGATAAAGGTGAAACTTTTATTTTTTTTCTTATCATTTCCGATTTTATTTCATTTACATTATATTTTTCCATTATTTTTATTCATTTTGGGTCAATGAAAACTAAATATCGATTGATTTATCGATTTCTCGATTAAATCTCGATAAAGGTGAGACCTTTATGCTTTGTATTCATATCTTCGATTTAATTTCTTAATTTTCACTTTATATTTCTTTTATTCACTTTTAGTCATTGAAATCCGATTAAGACGAGACCAATTTTTAATTTTATGTCAACTTTAATCTCTTGTCAATATTATCTTGTTTATTTTCCTTCGAATATTATCTCGATTATATTATCGTTCATTCTTATTCAAACACGTACTTCCCGATTAAATCACTTAACACACATATTCAAATCATTTTTTTAATTAAATCGCGAAAGAATTGAATTCTTGAGGTCTAGCACCTCTTGGGTTCTTGAGTGACCACCATTGGGGCGCATGCCTTAGGTGGTGATCACTCGACCTTTCGCTTCTAAAACACGCGTCTTAACCATTTGGACAAAGAAATGCCATTGGAGTCTAGCATTCCATGTGGTACTTTCATTGTTCGTCAAACAATATTTCATAAATTAATCGAATGAAAAAGGTGTCGTTGGGATCTAGCATCCCAATAATGCCCCGATTAATTGGTTGCGAGGCCGATGTCTCATTTATCGAATAATCGTCATTCTCCCTAAAACACTCAACAAATCAAACCATTTCCAAACCAATTCTCGACTCGTCGTCGAGCCACTCTTCAAAACATTATCGTAAGTTGAGTGCCTTTTTCCTCGTCGTCAAAATGCACACTCGCACATCTCATGGTTTCGTTACTAGGAGCACCCCTAGGGACTAGTATCGATCCTCACCTCTTTTCGTAACCTATCCAATTCGATCTTTTTAAACCATTTTCTTAATCAACTAATGAAAGGAGAAGATTCTTGGAATCTAGCATTCCTTGGATCGTCGAATGAATGGCTCTTGAGGCACGCCCTTGGGTTGTTATTCATTTACCCTGTCATCTTAAAACACTTAATCTTTATCAAACATTTTCGCAATCAACTCAAGAAAGAACTGAGTTCTTGGAGTCTCGCATTCCTTGGATTCTTGAGTGACTACTCTCGAGGCACGCCCCTTGGGTTGTATGTCATTCAATCTTTCGTCTCCTAAAATTCAAACACTAACCCCACTCTTTTCGTGGGCGTACCACGAACTATGACTGCTCTGATTCTTTATTCTCGTCGGAGTAAAGATACATAGGCACAAGATTGCGATGATCTTGGCGAGCACACTTTTTCTTTTTCCCCCGTTTGCGTCCACACTACCATCTTTTTGCCGTCAAACCCCGTAGTTGAACAACGATTGCTCTGATTTCTCATTCTCGTCCGTATGAGCATACGTAGGCCCGAGGTCGCGATGATCTTGCCGAGCACCCTATCCTATAACCACCTCATTTCCTCTAGTAATCGAAACCTTTTACTTTATCTTTTCGCATATATCGTTGAGAAGAAAACAAACAAGCTTAGCTAACATTTCCTCACAATTCGAACTAAGAGGTTCCTGTTAAGTACAACGGACGTGAGGGGGTGCGCGTACCTTCCTCTCACGTAACCGACTCCCGAACCCGGAATGTGGTTGCGATGACCATGTTCTTATCTCCCTTAAAGGTTTTCTCGATATTTTCCTTTCCCTCTTTTGGGATAAATAAAGTTCGGCGGTGACTCTGTCGAACCATTTTCCGCGCCTTTCACGCGAGGGTCGTGTCTTCGATGAAAGCGATTTTTTTTGAGGTGCGACAGCTGGCGACTCTGCTGGGGACATTTGATCCATGCAAGAGAGAGTCAAGCCAATCTTAGAGCGATTTGTGAGGAGCGTTATCTTTGTTTGCTTTTTTTTCTTCTAGTTTACGTATTTGCTCTCTTATGGCTTTTATATGCTCAGTATTATGCTTATCTGTTGGATCTTGGGATGATATCATGAGTAAAGCTCTACACCCGAGCTTTGGTAAAAGCAGAGAGAACACATAGTTTAGAATTGGATGTCGAGTAGTGTTAGTCCCCAAGGATTCGCTCCTTGCGTGCCTAGTATGAAAGCTCCCCTAGAGTAGACCTTTTCGTAGATCCTGTTGTAACACAGTTAGCCTGTCGCACGACTTGATTCATGAAGGGTTCGTGACTCTATGAACCACTCTTAGAACCAAGTTCTATATTGGTGGTCGTGTAGTGTTAGTCTCCAAGGGCTTGCTCCTTATGCGTCTAGCATGAAGACCCCGCTCAGGGGAAACCTTGTCGTCATTATCGTCGTAATGCAGCTAGCCTGTTGCGTGACATTGATGCGATTTGTGTCCGTAATCCTGGGAACCTTATCCGTCAACATAGAAACCATCCCGTGAGGGGGTTTATGGGTGAAGAATCTAGAACTTTCCTCATAGAGCCTACCTATAAGGTTTCTTTGATCAGAGACTTTGGTCATCTACCCATGAACGACCAACCTCAGAAATGTTTGAACCTGTGATCTGCGATCCTGGATCTTGCATCTTGCATTGCATCTCATGTCATTGCATTATATTTCATCTGTTACGCATCTTGCATTGCATTTTCAACCTCAAAATCTCACTTCAACTTCCTTCCTTCTCCAGTAAATCAAGCTGATTCCTCGACACCAGTACGCAACTCGAGCTAACACAAGATGAATGATGGAACAGATTCAACAAGAGCAAGATGCCTTCAGAGAAGAGTTGGACTCTATCAAAGGAAAGATCGACCAGATTCTTGAAGCCATCATGATGGCTAGAAAAGAAGAAGAACTGCGTGAAGCCGCTGCCGCCAACAGCAATGTGCCTGTTTAAGCATCTACCTCAAGGCTCTCTGTTCCTGTTCCCAACCCAATCACTTATGGGATACCAATGGACTTCGCTCCTGCCACATCTCAACCACTTCCAACATCTAGAGTTACTGTTGGAGCTATTCTGCAAGCCCAACCTGTTGTCACTCAGATTTCTATTCCTCATGCTGAAGAAAATCTGGTAGATCAGTATGATGAGGTCCAGAACTACCATGCGGCTATCCCAATTGTCAATCCTACTGCTGCTCAGGATTCTGAAGCTATCAAGATGTGTCGTGATCTAGCTGAGAAGCTCCGAGTCATGGAGGGGCGCAACTCAAAATCTCTGAATGCTCTGGAAATGTGCTTGGTGCCAGATGTTGTCATTCCTACCAAGTTCAAAGTACAAGAATTCCCGAAATACAAAGGTCTCAGTTGTCCCAACATGCATCTAAGGATGTACTGCCGCAAGATGGCTGCCCATGCCAAAGATGAAAAGCTGATGATCCATTGCTTCCAAGACAGCTTGTCTGGGGCATCTCTTGATTCGTATATGCAGCTGGAGCGTAGCAATGTGCGCACTTGGGATGATCTAGCTGATGCATTTGTCAAGCAATACAAGTACAACACTGACCTTGCTCCGAACTGTACTCAACTTCAGAGTATGGCTCAAAAGGACAACGAATCATTTAAAGAGTACGCGCAACGCTGGAGAGAGCTAGCTGCAAGAGTTCATCCACCTCTTGTTGATCATGAATTGATTGACATCTTCATGGGTACTTTGTAAGGCCAATACTATGAGAAGCTGATTGGTAATGTTTCTGCTGGATTCTCTGATTTGGTAATTGTCGGTGAGAGAATTGAAGAAGGTCTGAAGAGCGGAAAGATCCAAGGAGGTTCTAGCAGCTAGTCTCAAGCCAAGAATCCTTTCAACAATGGATACAAGAAAAAAGAGGGTGAAACAAATGTTGTCTCTGCTCAGAAAGGGCAAGTTCAACAACAAGCTCCTGCTCCAATGCCTTATCAAATCCCTTACTTCCAGTATCCGTATGTTGCTGCTGCGCAATATGCTCCGATGCCTTATCAGCCAACTGTTCAAGCTGTTCAGGCTCCTCAACAACAATCCTACAACCAGCAAGGGTATCAGTATCCTCCTCAACATCAACAACAGAGAGCTGCTCAACAACGTCAGCCCAATCCATAAAGGACAAGGAGGTCTGATAGAGACTTTGATCGCCTACCGACGTCATATGCTCAGATCTTTTCTCAATTGATGGAGAATAAGGCAATCGCTCTGAGGGACTTAGCTCCTCCAACTATCATTCCCCCAGATTATGATGCTAATGCTCATTGCGAGTTTCATAAAGGTGCTCCAGGGCATACGATCGAGGACTGCAGAGCTTTCAAACACAAGGTTCAAGACATGATCGACTCAAAGTTTCTCACGTTCAATGGGAGGGCTCTAAACGTCATCAAAAACCCTCTGCCGCCGCCAAACTAATGCCAGCATCAAGTCAAGCCAAATCAAATCAAGTCAAATCAAGTCAAGTTTATTCCCCGAAGAAGGCAGTCATGTTGCCATCCCATCTTTTGCATTCTTGTATTTTGTCTTTATTTGTTTAAGTACTGTATGCTTTGAACATTGTCGTTTGTATGTGATTTTCTTAATGTAATGATTGTGCATGTTTTGAATCAGTTATGTCGTGTTCACTCAATCTTTCCATTTACTGCAAATCATAGACACATTTATCCACTTCACTCTCTTTATTAAATTGTTGTTAGCAATGATTGGAGGGAGGATGATGAAAACGAAATACCCATAATTGCAAAATGTATGCTTTTAGATAAAACCTCGCCGATGATGTACAGGCATTGTTTCAACCCCCAAACACTGGAGAGACAAGGAGATAACCCCTAGTTAACCACTTCGAGCCTAGAAGTAGTAGTTTTCTTCGGATATTCAAACCCTTACACTCAACCTGGGGCAGGGTAGTGTTCAGTTAACCCGATTACGCACTCAAACTACAAAGTAAAATCCAAAGACATGACGGTCGTTTATCAATAACCATGACTTGGCAGTCACAATCATCCAACAAAACCAAAAAAACAAAAATCAAAAGCCTGCTAAGTTGAGCACCTCAAAGGAGACTTAAGCAAAAATCAAGGTTACCCTGATGGACTCGAAAAGCGAAATCAGTCCATGCAAAAGATAGGGATTAAAAGCAAAATCAAAAGAGGCCCTCAAATCCTCCCCAAAAATAGAATAAGACTCAGTGACCACCAAATCAAAACCAAAGGGCCACTGACATCCATCAAAAACAAAATAAGGTGACTGCCAGTTCGAGCAAACCTTGAGCCATCACTCTTACACCATCGACCCTTTTGGAATACAAACATGTGCAAATTTAACTGAACGTAGGACTGGAAGTTCATCACGAAGAAGGCATGGGTACAAATCATACTTTGAGCCCAATATTCTTTGTTTCATAAACCGTAAACCAGACCACGTTATAACCCTCGAAAGACCTAATTGAGGCGAGGTTTATTCTGAAAGCATACTATTGCAAGGTTGCATAAACTGATTCCCCATATTTGCTAATCTTCAGCATTGGTGTCATTTTCCTTGCTATATCTTTCACACCATCAAAATCAGCACACGTCTGGACTAACGGTCCATTCGTCTCACAATCACGACACTCCAATAAACGACACTTTTTCAAAACTTGCATGAGCATTGTATTAAGATTACCTTTTGTGAATGAGCAATTTTAACTGCAAATCAGTGCTAGACATCAAAGCAATTCCAATAAGGGGCAATCAAAGAGGAACTTGAACTTCCAGTGGTGCCGACTCGAAGCAAGACTCCCTAAAAACCCACAGTCTGGGGCAAAATCCTTCAACTGCTCGATCAGGGGCAAGCCACGTCAAAGCACATTAAAAGTTCATCTTCCAAAGATCAGGCCACTTCATAACTGGTTAATCACGGGCAGACCATTACCATGTTCAGACTGGGGCAAGCCTTGTTGTAGAAGGTCATCCTAACCGACAAGCACAAATCAACTAAACTCGAGGCTTCAAGAGCATCTTCGTCCGCTTCAATCATGGTGTCTCCAACGAACTGAGTGTCGAGGAACTCGAATCCCTCCCATCGCCCAAAAGTCCAAACCGCATTGGCAACTATCCAAAAGTCCACCATGCTGGCACCCTCTCCAAACTTATCCAATCACCCGTCTGCAATCATGTGCATCGCATTCGTCATCATATGCATCAAAAACATCATTTGTATCATATGCATACCAAAACAAATCATACTCCCCCAGCACTTGCATCTCCGCGCGTCAGCATTTGCATTGCACATCATTACAAAAGCAAGCATTCATACATGCGCATGTAAGATCCATGATCAATCTCAAGACTGCAAGACGATCTTCAGCCCAGCCAGGGGCATCTTCTGCAAATCCGTGGGCGTTCTTCACGAAGTTGTTTCAACCTTTTGATCAAGCTCAAGCGATCCTCAGCCCAGTCATGGCATATTTTTCAAGTTCATGGGCGTCCCCCATGAAGTCTTCAACCTTCTATTGATCAAGCTGTGATCTCCAAGCAAGTCAGTGTGCATTCCTCATTGGGTTGTGTTCCTTAACCTTTTGTTGCTGAGGTCATCATCCTCATCCCAACCAATAAACATTCCTCCGAGTCAGTGGGCGTTCCTCATTGAATCTTTTCGTCAAGTCGAACTACGAATGCCCTGATTCTTTATTCTCGTCCGAGTAAAGATACTTAGGCACAAGATTGCGTAGATCTTGGCGGGTTACCTTATCCATTTTTCGCTGTTTCCCTTTCCTTTTCGTGGGTTTTCCTCATTGAATTCTTTACTTCAACCTTTTGTTGATGTCTCCAAATAAATCCTATCATATCCCTAGCAAACTTGACCTTTTGTCAATTGTTTAACTATCATCCTTTTGGTGATAGCCAAACCCAATCAACTCAACTCAACCTGCATCCTTTTGGTGTTGGTAACCCTTAAATCATAAATTTCCTATCATCCTTTTGGTGGTTGCCGTTCATATTGTCAACTTAACCTTCATCCTTTTGGTGTTGGTTCTCGCAAGTGGGAAGTTCTTATCATCCTTTTGGGGGTAGTAGCTTGTTTTGATTCGTCATCCTTTTGGTGTCGCCGATCCATAAACCCTTGGTCTGTGTGTCATCCTTTTGGTGAGTGGCAGCCTGTGTGTGTGTGCCCTATTATCCTTTTGGTAATAGCAGGCTGTGTTGTGTGCCATACTATCCTTTTGGTAGTAGCAGGCTTTGACCTCATTTTCATCCTTTTGGTGAAAGGGTCTGTGTGTGTGTGTGCCCTATTAGCTCATCGGTAATAGCAGGCTTTGACCTCATTTTCATCCTTTTGGTGGAAGGGTTTGTGTGTGTGCCCTATTATCTCGTTGGTAATAGCAGGCTCTGACCTCATTTTCATCCTTTTGGTGGAAGGGTCTCTATGTGTGTGCCCTATTATCTCGTCGGTAATAGCAGGCGTTGACCTCATTTTCATCCTTTTGGTGGAAGGGTCTGTGTGCGTGGGTGCCCTATTATCTCGTCGGTAATAGCAGACTTTGACCTCATTTTCATCCTTTTGGTGGAAGGGTCTGTGTGTGTGTGTGCCCTATTATCTCGTCGATAATAGCAGGCTTTGACCTCATTTTCATCCTTTTGGTGGAAGGGTCTGTGTGTGTGTGCCCTATTATCTCGTCGGTAATAGCAGGCTCTGACCTCATTTTCATCCTTTTGGTGGAAGGGTCTGTATGTGTGTGCCCTATTATCTCGTCGGTAATAGCAGGCGTTGACCTCATTTTCATCCTTTTGGTGGAAGGGTCTGTGTGCGTGGGTGCCCTATTATCTCGTCGGTAATAGCAGGCTTTGACCTCATTTTCATCCATTTGGTGGAAGGGTCTGTGTGTGTCTCTGTGCCCTATTATCTCGTCGGTAATAGCAGGCTCTAACCTCATTTTCATCCTTTTGGTGGAAGGGTCTGTGTGTGTGTGCCCTATTATCTCGTCGGTAATAGCAGGCATTGACCTCATTTTCATCCTTTTGGTGGAAGGGTCTATGTGTGTGTGCCCTATTATCTCGTCGGTAATAGCAGGCGTTGACCTCATTTTCATCCTTTTGGTGGAAGGGTCTGTGTGCGTGGGTGCCCTATTATCTCGACGGTAATAGCAGGCTTTGACCTCATTTTCATCCTTTTTGTGGAAGGGTCTGTGTGTGTGTGTGTGTGTGTGTGTGCCCTATTATCGCGTCGGTAATAGCAGGCTTTGACCTCATTTTCATCCTTTTGGTGGAAGGGTCTGTGTGTGTGTGCCCTATTATCTCGTCGGTAATAGCAGGCGTTGACCTCATTTTCATCCTTTTGGTGGAAGGGTCTGTGTGCGTGGGTGCTCTATTATCTCGTCGGTAATAGCAGACTTTGACCTCATTTTCATCCTTTTGGTGGAAGGGTCTGTGTGTGTGTGTGTGTGCCCTATTATCTCGTCGGTAATAGTAGGCTCTGACCTCATTTTCATCCTTTTGGTGGAAGGGTCTGTGTGTGTGCCCTATTATCTCGTCGGTAATAGCAGGCGTTGACCTCATTTTCATCCTTTTGGTGGAAGGGTATGTGTGTGTGTGTGCCCTATTATCTCGTTGGTAATAGCAGGCTTTGATCTCATTTTCATCCTTTTGGTGGAAGGGTCTGTGTGTGTGTGTGTGTGCCCTATTATCTCGTCGGTAATAGCAGGCTTTGACCTCATTTTCATCCTTTTGGTGGAAGGGTCTGTGTGTGTGTGTGTGCCCTATTATCTCGTCGGTAATAGCAGACGTTGACCTCATTTTCATCCTTTTGGTGGAAGGGTCTGTGTGCGTGTGTGCCTTATTATCCTTTTGGTAATAGCAGGCTGTGCTTTGACCTCATTTCCATCCTTTTGGTGGGAGGGTCCGTGTGTGTGTGTTCACTATCATCCTTTTGGTGATAGGTCTGCCATCCTTTTGGTGTCAGATTTATTCTGTTATTCCAACTTCTCCATCCTTTTCTTTCTTTCAGACAAATTTGTGGTCTTCTTCAAATCTAATTGTCTTCTACCTCGAAAGAATGAATGTCGTAGCCGTTCATCTTATTCAGTTTAAGCCAATTAGATAGGGGCATCTGTCATACCTCAAATTTGTCCTACCTATATATTTCCATCTGTACATCCATCCACTAACCATATATAGAAAAAATCAAAAAATATGTTGTCTTCAACTTCATCCCTCTTTTAATCTTGATCCATATATATTTAACCATTTTAGTCCTTTATCCAGTTAAATAACCATTTCCATATTCACTTAAATTTCCCATATTTATGTCATATCCAAAGCCAATTCTAAAAAAAAAAATCTATTCATAATCCATTTCAAACCAATTGTCCATCCATATCCATTTATTTATCCATTATCCATTAAATCTAATGTCCATTGTTCATGAAATTTATTTCTCTTATTCTTCCATATCCATTTTTTTATTGTTTGTCCATTTTATATCCAAAATCCATTTGTCTCAAAATCATAATCCAAATATTCATTTTATCCACTTTTCATTCCAAAATCTATACATCCATTTACACACAAAAATTATCACAAAGATAAAAATCCCAAAGCCCATTCATAGGCCCATTACAAATAAAATTTTCAAAACAAAAAAAAAGAGAAAAATTTCAAACAACTCCACCATAATAGCAAAACTTCTGCGCTGTATATAGGTTAATTCCAATTGCTAGATTATATGATTCAAAAGAACACATCCACGCTGCATCCACACCATATGCACCCGCGGCCCACAAACCATTACACAAACGTTTAGTAATACCAAAAAGAAGAAATACGTGAGTGAGGTCCGCAGCATGACCCACCAACACAGGACCCCACACGGCCATTACCATTCACAAATTTGTACAGATTTCCACACATAACTGTGCAAAACTTCCACCAGCCTCCAGAATCCTTGCCCAACAATTCTTCGCACGTGCTACAATCATCATCATTTCCAGCTCACATTTCCTCTCCAAACTCCCTATTTCACCCCTCTCCACTTCTATAAATCGAACCCACTCTCATTCAATAAAGAAAAAAAGGAAAAAGCTTTAGAAAGCCACCAAAAACTCTGCAAATCTCTTCTTCAACCTAATCACAAAAACCGCGACTCACAACAACAAAACTTTCTCAATCATTCTTCAATTCCAAAACCATAAAAACCCTTCTTCTTCTTCCATTCAAAACAGAACCTCCATCACCTCAACCCTTCACACACCCGTTCCAAACCATTCAGAACAAACCCTAATCTAACCAACCTTAATCATCCCAAATCAACAACAACGTCACCGTCAATTTCAAAATCGAAACCCACACACACAAACTAGTCAAACCAAACCCAGAAACGAGGAATCAGAAAGAAGAAGAAGAGATCGAAATAGAAGAGAAGGAAATGAGTTGAATCGAAACCCAAATGAACCTGGAAAGTTGGAATCGAGGCAGTGCGAGATAGAAAGAGAAAGGTTGAGCTGACCATTTGCTTCTCATTATTGGATGTTTTTTATTTAACTTGTTTCTCTTTGATGGTGTTTTACGCCACGCTGAGTTCTGTTGAATGAAAAGGAATTCGTTTTTACTTTACCCAAACCATACCTGTTTCTTGTTTTAACGTGTTTATGGGCTCATGATTTGTTAGCCCACTATCCTCATGTTTTGACCGTCTCATCATTCTTTAGGGATGATGGTATATCCATGTGATTCCCATAGTTTTATTTTTTTTATTCATCAGCCATTTCGTTTGTGTAGCGCTAAGTAAAGAGGATGATAGGCTTGTGTCTTCAGCCCATATGATTCCTCAATGCTACTTTTTATTATTTTATTTATTATCAAAACCCTTACCTAGTTTCTTTGTGTTCCCTTGAAATTTATTTATTTTTCTAATTGTTGATAACAAAAGTTTTTTTTAAAAAGTCGCTTGACTTAAACCCTAATTCCCCTTGGATTCATCTTGCTCGTCTATTTCGTTTTAGATTTTATTTCATTTCATTTCTCTTTTAATTTTGGGCCAATGATCTAGTAATATTCATGATTTAATTGGTTTGTTCAAACCAATGGAATTTTGATATGTATGAGGCCTACCTATTATTTATTTATTTGATTTATTCACTATTTTTACATTTATTTTGGGTCAATGAAAACCAAATATCGATCGATTTATCGATTTCCCGATTAAATCTCAATAAAGGTGAGGCCTTTATTATTTTTCTTATCATTTTCGATCTTATTTCATTACCATTATTTTTTCCATTTTTCTTATTCATTTTGGGTCAATGAAAACCAAATATCGATCGATTTATCGACTTCTCGATTAAATCTCGATAAAGGTGAGACCTTTAGTCTTTGTATTCACCTTTTCGATTTTATTTCATTATTCATTTATCTTGGGTCAATGAAAACCAAATATCGATCGATTTATCGATTTCTCGATTAAATCTCGATAAAGGTGAGACCTTTATTTGTTTTCTTGTCATTTCCGATTTTATTTCATTTACATTATATTTTTCCATTATTCTTATTCATTTTGGGTCAATGAAAACCAAATATCGATCGATTTATCGATTTCCCGATTAAATCTCGATAAAGGTGAGACCTTTATTATTTTTCTTATCATTTTCGATCTTATTTCATTTCCATTATTCTTATTCATTTTGGGTCAATGAAAACCAAATATCGATCGATTTATCGATTTCTCGATTAAATCTCGATAAAGGTGAGATCTTTATTCTTTGTATTCACCTTTTCGATTTTTTTTATTATTCATTTATTTTGGGTCAATGAAAACCAAATATCGATCGATTTATCGATTTCTCGATTAAATCTCGATAAAGGTGAGACCTTTATTTTTTTTCTTATCATTTCCGATTTTATTTCATTTACATTATATTTTTCCATTATTCTTATTCATTTTGGGTCAATGAAAACTAAATATCGATTAATTTATCGATTTCTCGATTAAATCTCGATAAAAGTGAGAACTTTATGCTTTGTATTCATATCTTCGATTTAATTTCTTAAGTGTCACTTTATATTTCTTTTATTCACTTTTGGTCAATGAAATTCAAAAGTCGTCGATTATTGATTTCTCGATTAAATTCGATTAAGACGAGACCAATTTTTAATTTTATGTCAACTTTAATCTCTTGTCAATATTATCTTGTTTATTTTCCGTCGAATATTATCTCGATTATATTATCAATCAATCTTATTCATATCCATATCATATTCGTATTCATGTTTATCTAATCATTTTTATTTGTTCAAACGCTTACTTCCCGATTAAATCACTTAACACACATATTCAAATCATTTTTTTAATTAAATCGCAAAAGAATTGAATTCTTGAGGTCTAGCACCTCTTGGGTTCTTGAGTGACCACCATTGGGGCGCACGCCTTAGGTGGTGATCACTCGACCTTTCGCTTCTAAAACACGCGTCTTAACCATTTGGACAAAGAAATGCCATTGGAGTCTAGCATTCCATGTGGTACTTTCATTGTTCGTCAAACAATATTTCATAAATTAATCGAATGAAAAATGTATCGTTGGGATCTAGCATTCCAATAATGCCCCGATTAATTGGTTGCGAGGCCGACGTCTCATTTATCGAATAATCATCATTCTCCCTAAAACACTCAACAAATCAAACCATTTCCAAACCAATTCTCGACTCGCCGTCGAGCCACTCTTCAAAACATTATCGTAAGTCGAGTGCCTTTTGCCTCGTCGTCAAAATGCACACTCGCACATCTCGTGGTTTCGTTACTAGGAGCACCCCTAGGGACTAGTATCGTTCCTCACCTGTTTTCGTAACCTATCCAATACAATCTTTTTCAAACCATTTTCTTAATCAACTAACGAAATGAGAAGATTCTTGGAATCTAGCATTCCTTGGATCTTCAAATGAATGGCTCTTGAGGCACGCCCTTGGGTTGTTATTCATTTACCCTGTCGTCTTAAAACACTTAATCTTTATCAAACATTTTTGCAATCAACTCACGAAAGAACTGAGTTCTTGGAGTCTCGCATTCCTTGGATTCTTGAGTGACTCCTCTCGAGGCACGCCCCTTGGGTTGTATGTCATTCAATCTTTCGTCTCCTAAAATTTAAACACTACCCCATTCTTTTCGTGGGCGTACCACGAACTACGACTGCTCTGATTCTTTATTCTCGTCCGAGTAAAGATACGTAGGCACAAGATTGCGATGATCTTGGCGAGCACACTTTTTCTTTTTCCCCCGTTTGCGTCCACACTACCATGTTTTTGCCGTCAAACCCCGTAGTCGAACTACGATTGCTCTGATTTCTCATTCTCGTCTGAAAGAGCATACGTAGGCCCGAGGTCGCGATGATCTTGCCGAGCACCCTATCCTATAACCACCTCATTTCCCCTAGTAATCGAAACCTTTTACTTTATCTTTTCGTATATATCGTTGAGAAGAAAACAAACAAGCTTAGCTAACATTTCCTCACAATTTGAACTAAGAGGTTCCCGTTGAGTACAACGGACGTGAGGGGGTGCGCGTACCTTCCTCTCACGTAACCGACTCCCGAACCCGGAATGTGGTTGCGACGACCATGTTCCTATCTCCCTTAAAGGTTTTCTCGATATTTTCCTTTCCCTCTTTTGGGTTAAATAAAGTTCGGTGGCGACTCTTGTGAACCGTTTTCCGCGCCTTTCGCGCGAGGGTCATGTCTTCGATGAAAGCGATTTTTTTCGAGGTGCGACACTTAGCAGAATTGAAACAGGGTCCGCCATACTCCTGTAAAGTATTGGCTCCGTCGAATGGAAAAGACTCAGTCGAACCTGAAAAGAATGATAAGTTTCCTAAAAGGACTTATACATTCGACGTCACTAAGTGTAACGAAATGTTTGACTTGTTGGTTAAAGATGGCCAAATGATAGTGCCACCTGGCACTAAAGTGCCTCCTATAGAACAACAGAAAAAGAGATATTTTTGTAAGTACCATAATTTTTTAGGTCATAAAACATCTCAATGTTTCCTTTTCAGGGATCTGGTTCAAAATGCCATTCGTGACGGAAGATTGAAGTTCGGCGACAAGTCAAAGCCACAAATGAGGATTGATTCAAATCCGATGCAGATGGTCGAAGCCCACTATGCTGAACCATCCATAGTGAACATGGTGGAGGTCGAAGAGGGTTCTGACTGCAGCTTTGAAATGATAGAAGCCACTGAAGGTTTTGACACAAATGTGAACATGGTGGAGATCGCTGAGATCCCTACAGATGAAAGTGATGTGGAGGAAATATTCGAAGACTTCATCAATAAACCAGTGATGATCAAGGTTACTGAATACCTTGGCGAAGGAAGCTTGAAGAATTGCATCAACAAGGAGGCCACTGAAGGTCTCAACAACGTGAACAAGGATGAAACCATTGAGGGTTTCAACAATGCAAAGAACGGCGAAACAACTGAAAGTTCCGTCGAGAAAGAGAAGGAGGCCACTGAGGGTCTCAACATTATAAAGAATGACGAAGCTACTGAAGGCTTTGCCGAAGACAAGAATAAGGCTACTGAGGGCCTTAATGGAGACAACATGGAGTTTGGCGATACTTTCGACCAAGCCAATACTGAGGTTGGCGAAGGTATCTCTAAGGTTAACACAAAGACTACTGACGGTCCTGCAAAGCCAACTGTTTATGGGATTCTACAAAGAATAATAGAGGATCCCGGAGAGAAATATGTTGGTTTCTGTTGTCAACATGACATTAAGAAGCCATCTCCAGAAGGAGATAAAAAAGAGGGCCAGGGAGATTTCAACCTGGCAAAGAAAAAGCATGAAATTGAGGAGGGGCTCACTCTGAAGATGAACAAGTTAAGTATTGGAGATGGGCAAACAACCAATGTTAATATGGTGGAGGTATCCCAGAAAGCTCCAATGCAGACTGATGAAGAGCGCCATAGAGAGGAATATAAAAAAGTGGCGTATCCTAAAGAGGAAGAGAATCTGATTGAGTTCCTTCAAAGGTGTCAGAAGAAAAAATTTGAGGTTATGTTGTGCCCCCGTTGTAGCGCTGTGTTCGATAAGAAGGCAGCAGATAATCTGGAGGGAATGGAAAAAGCAAAAAGGAAAGGAAACTAGGGGCAGTTCCACCTGCTAGAACGGAGAGGTTCGACCCAAGGCGAAATGATCAAAACCAGCAAAAGTTTGGAGGAAGGCACCTAAATACCTTCAAACCCACCAACAAAGCTCCTAGTGATAAGTGGGTTCAACCAATCAGGGAGGCCCAGGGACAGAGAAAGTGGAAAAATTTTGAAGTTCAGAGGGGTTCTTCAATGGCTGGCAAGAAAGAAGGCGAAAGGCCAAAACCAAGGCCTTATCCCTCAGAGAATTATAAAGGCAAGAATCCCATGTCGAAGTCCCAATGGAGGCGATTCCAAAGACAAAAAAGGGCGGAAAAGGAAGCTGCTGAGAAAGGGATTGCTGAGAAAGTTGTTGTCAAAAGAAGCAAACCAGAGTCAAGTAGCAATGTCCAAGTGGTGAATCGGAAAGAGGAATCTTACAGCAATAATTCCTGCAACACAATTGAACCAGTAACATCCAAAGAAAAAGTGGGAGAGGATGACGAAATGACTGACGACTTTAGGTCAAAGTCAGACGCGTCTCTCGACATCGTATGAAACGTGGTCTCTGTCCTTCCAAAAGAATACGACCAAGTCATGGAGGTCGAAGAAGAGGAGGATGTTATAGAGAGTGAAGTTATAGGGCACAGGCCAGTATGTTACTATATTATGAACAACGGCTGTGTCGAGGAACATAATGCCTTTTTCGAAAGGCCAGATGACTCCATACGTGGCCACCTCAAGCCTCTATTCATAAAGGGGAAAGTGGAGAACGTGGGAGTGAACAAAATCCTGGTTGACGGAGGGGCTGCAGTTAACTTAATGCCCCATTATATGTTGAAGAGGATAGGGAAAGATGAGTCTGATGGAAAACCCCACAACATGGTATTATCAAACTATGAAGGCAAAGTGGGAACCACTTTGGGTGTTATCCAAGTGGATTTAACTTTTGGGACTATAACTAGACCAACGATGTTCATGGTCATAGCCTCAAAGGCTAATTATAATTTACTTCTGGGTAGAGAATGGATCCATGGCGTGGGTGTTGTGCCCTTGTAGATGCATCAGCGTATAGCTATTTGGCGAGCTAATGGAATTGTCGAAAACATAGAGGCGGATCAAAGCTATTTCATGGCTGAGGTAAACCATGTGGATCGATGCAGCTTGGACAAACACTTGGCCCTTATAGCTCCATGCAGTCCAGCAAATTTCGACCTGAAGGCAACTGATAATGCTTTCTGTTCACTATATCTCCACCCCACATATGGTTTCCAGTGGGATATGGAAGTGGTCGATGAGGCAAACTATGTCTTTGGGACTGCACTTATAGATCCAACGGGCTGGGGAAGTGAGTTTGGTGACGATGAGTGAGTCATCAGTGCTCGAAAAGATTACGGCTTATATAGCCGAAAATAAACTCAAGGCGGCTCTTGAAGCCGAAGTAAAATACATGGTTGTCAAAGCCTATAGAAATGATTTCAACAAACAATGTCCTCAAATGGACGTTGAAGAGGATCTGTTCAACGCAGAAGTTGGCGAATGGCAACATCAAAAGTTGGACACCATTTATGATGACGAACCCTTGGGGTTTGAAAAGGATCCAGCTTCAACAAACATGAAGATGGTGGCGCAGGATCCATTGGAAGAAGTCGATTTAGGACTGGGGGCAGAAAAAAGGCCAACCTACATAAGTGCCAAGATGGACCCTTAGTTAAAAGTCGAAATAGTCCAACTGCTGAAAGAATTTAAAGACTGTTTCGCGTGGGATTACGATGAAATGCCTGGGCTAGACAGGAGTTTGGTCAAATTGAAGTTGCCTATCATAGTAGGAAAGAAACCTGTGAAGCAAACTCCCAGACGCTTCGCACCAGAGATTTTGTCGAAGATCAAAGAGGAGGTCGAAAGACTTCTGAAATGTAAATTCATCCACACAACGAGGTATGTCGAATGGATTGCAAATATTGTTCCTGTAATAAAGAAAAATGGCAAATTAAGGGTATGCATTGACTTTCGAGATTTGAATTCAGTTACCCCTAAGGACGAATATCCTATGCCAGTGGCAGAAATGCTTATAGATTCTGCTGCAGGCCATGAGTATCTGAGTTTGTTAGATGGATACTCTGGCTATAATCAAATTTTTATTGCTGAAGAAGATGTCCCTAAGACAGCATTTCGTTGTCCTGGAGCCATAGGCACCTACGAATGGGTGGTAATGCCCTTTGGTTTAAAAAATGCTGGGGCAACTTATCAGCGAGCCATGAATTCAATTTTTCATGATTTTATTGAAACTTTCATGCAAATCTATATAGATGACATTGTAATTAAGTCTGTTTCAGGAGAAAATCATGTAGACCATCTTCGACAGTCCTTTGAAAGGATGAGGAAGTTTGGTTTAAAAATGAACCCTCTCAAATGTGCTTTTGGTGTGCAAGCGGGAGATTTCCTTGGCTTTGTGGTCCACAAGAAGGGGATCGAAATCAATGAAAAAAAATCCAAAGTAATAATGGAGGCGAAAGCACCATCGACAAAGAAGGAGTTGCAGTCTCTACTTGGGAAGATCAACTTTCTCAGAAGGTTCATCTCCAACCTTAGTGGAAAAACGCAAGCCTTCTCTCCTCTACTTCGACTGAAGAAGGAAGATTTTGCATGGGGGCAGGATCAACAAGCTGCGTTCGATAAAATCAAGGAATACTTGACCCATCCCCCAATCTTGATCTCTCCTTGTAGAAGTAAAAGTATGAGGTTGTATATAGCGGCATCAGATAGGACATTAGGGAGTATGTTATGTCAAGAGGATGAAAATGGCGTCGAAAGAGCCATCTACTACCTCAGTGGAGTCTTAAATGATGCCGAAACTAGGTATAGTGTAATAGAAAAGCTATGTCTGTGTGTTTACTTTTCATGTATGAAGTTAAAACACTATATAAAGCCAGTCGATGTATATATTTCTTCTCATTTTGACGTAATAAAGCATATGTTATCAAAATCAATTTTACATAGTCGAATTGGGAAATGGGCTTTGGCATTGACTGAATATTCCTTAATATATTTGCCTTTGAAGGCGGTTAAGGGGCAAGTGGTGGCTGACTTTATAGCTGACCACGCCATTAATGAAGATTATGTTGAATATGTCGAAATAGAGCCATGGAAACTATACTTCGACGGTTCCAGTCATCAGAATGGAACTGGTATTGGGATATTGATCATTTCTCCTAATAGAATTCCAACAAAATTCAAGTACAAAGTTGAAGGATTATGTTCGAACAATGAAGCAGAATATAAAGCTTTGATAACTGGACTTGAAATTTTATTGGAATTGGGGGCAACTAGAGTCGAAATAATGGGAGACTCTGAGTTGGTAATAAAGCAAGTAACCAAGGAGTACAAGTGTGTTAAAGAATATTTAATTATGTACTTCGTAATAGCTAACAGGCTCTTGAAGAAATTTGACAATGTAACCATCAGACATATTCCTCGAATGGAAAATCAAGTGGCGAATGATTTGGCACAACTCGCATCTGGTTATAAAGTGTCGAAAGAAAAATTGAAAAAGGCCATTGAAGTAAGAGGAAGAGTTGTATCAACTAAGTTGTCCCCATCAGATTTGGAGACAATAAAGTTAGGGTATGGTGACTAAGAGAGTTTTGAGATATTTAATATAGACGATTCAAGGGTTGAAGATTGGAGAAATCCCATTAAGGATTATTTACAAGACCCAAATCGGAAAGTCGAAAGAAAAGTTAAGTACAGAGCGTTAAGTTATGTACTTTTTAGAAATGAGTTATTTAAAAAGACTTCAGAGGGAGTTTTGTTAAAATGTTTGGGCGAAGATGAAGCTTTTACAGCTTTGTCGAATGTGCACACTGGAGCATGTGGTGCGCATCAAGCAGACCATAAAATGAAATGGTTGTTATTTCGACAAGGAATGTATTGGCCAACAATGTTGAACGACTGTGTCGAATTTGCAAAAGGTTGTCGGGAATGTCAAGTACATGCAGGAATACCACACGTTCCTGCAAGTGAGTTACATTATATTGTGAAGCCTTGTCCATTTAGGGGTTGGGCTTTAGATTTAATTGGAGAAATTCGACCAGCGTCTTCGAAAGGCCAAAGGTACATTTTGGTTGGAGTAGATTATTTCACAAAATGGATAGAAGCCATACCTTTGGTAAATGTTGATCAAGAAGCAGTCATAGAATTCATTCGAAAGCATATCATCTATAGATATGGGATACCTGAGACATTAACAACAGATCAAGGATTTGTGTTTACTGGGAAGAATATGCAAACATTGCAAAGGAAACAGGATTTAAGCTTCTCACTTCGACACCTTATTACGCTCAAGCAAATGGACAAGTTGAAGCAACAAATAAGGTTGTAATAAGTTTGATTAAAAAGCACGTGGGGACAAAGCCTAAGAATTGGCATAAGACTTTGGATCAAATTTTGTGGGTTTGTCGAACGTCCCCTAAAGAAGCAACAAATACTACTCCATTTAGATTGACATATGGACATTATGCAGTTTTACCAGTTGAGGTTTATTTACAGTCGATTCGAATTCAGATGCATCATGAAATTCCATCAGATACATATTGGAGTGTGATGATGGACGAGTTAGTTGATTTGGACGAAGAAAGATTAAATGCGCTGGATTTATTGAAAAGACAAAAAGAAAGAGTCAAAAAGTTTTACAATAAGAAAGTGAAATATAAGACTTTCCTAATTGGTGATTTAGTTTGGAAAGTAATTCTTCCCATGGATCGAAAAGACAGGTTAATGGGAAAATGGTCCCCTAAGTGGGAAGGACCTTTTCAGATTCTAAAAGTTTTTTCAAATGGCGCGTATGAAATTGAGGAGTTAGAGAAAGATAAAAGAGTATTTAAAATAAATGGGAAGTATTTAAAGAAATACAATCCTATACTGCAGGAAATTAAAATAACAATGGAATAAGTTTGCATAAACAATAAAGTGGTGAAATTCGCCAAACAAATGGCATATATGTCATTACAAATAAAATTGGCCTTAAAAGGCTAAATTACAACGTCAATTTAGTAAAAGATTTCTTTAGCCGGTCGAACTTGTTCTTCTGGATTTGAAGTCGACACTCACAAAGGGCTTTGTTTGTCGAAAGTTCTTCAATCTCTTGACTTAGTTTTTGGGCTCTGTCAGCATGATGCAAACTCACTGTCAACTCTTGATCAATTTCGTTTTGGTTGGGTTGTTGTAGTGCTTCTTTGCGTTTCTTCTCTCGGGAGATTTTCTTTTGAAGTGCAGCTATCTTTTTCTCCCATTTTTGGATTTTATTGTCGCACGCAGCAGTCTCTTTTTTGTGTTGTTCAGAAAGTTGTTCTAATTCAGAGACTTTGTTGGTAGATACAGCAACAGCATCCCATTCGGAAAGTTGAGTCTTAGATTTATTTGTGATTTTCTGTGAATAATCTCTGAGGCGATTGAAGTCTGCTATTGTCAAGTTAATTATGGTGGTCAGGTCCACCACAATGTTGCTTACTTCAGAGGGGCTTCCAAAACATTAACTTGCTTCAGGATCTTTTTCAAGTCGAAGTGGGCGGCTGGATCATCTTCCAAAGTTTTGAACAAGTCTACATCCATAATTTTTTCCTTAATTTCAGCCATTATAGCATCTATGGACTTGACGCCAGAAACTGTCCCAGAGGTAGTCGAACTGCTATGAGAAGAGTCATAGAAGGTGTGACGAGCGTTCAGCATGGCCCTTAGATATTCTAATGGTTTTTGCACTTTCATGTTCTTAAGTTCTTCACGAGAGAGGTTGGTCGAACCAGTCCCCAACGAACTGGTTTTTGTTTGGTCAAGATGTTGTTGGGTGCTCTGTTCTGGTTCTGGTTCGGCACTTGGCTTCTTCGTTTCGTCATTTTCTTCTTCTTCATTATCTTTTTCTTCTTCGTCTGTTTCTTTTTCGACCTCAGTTTCGGTTTCAGCATCTTCATCCTTGTTTTCTTCATTTGGCTTTGGATAATGGGGAAAACTATCGTCAGAAGGGTTATCCATGGACATGGTTTCAAATGCTGCTTCAGTTTGTCGTTCTATGGTATCATCCTTAGGACTTGTTTCTTCCTAAATTTTGTCTGGATGAAGATTTTCTTTCTGGGGAGTCTTCTGGGTTTGTTCGACTTCTGTTACTGACTCCTTGGTCGAATCCTTTAGGGATGTGTTTGTTGCACTGGTGGGATGGTAAGTTGGATCGCTGCTAGTTTTTGGGAGCACTTGTACCATGGGGTTTCCATGAATGTCAAATTGAGTCTGTAAAATGAATTAAAATTAGATAGAAAAGAAATATACAGAAAAAAATCCACTAGTTGAAAGTGGGAACATACCTGAGGGATAGCAATGTTGAGGCTGGAGTTTCCACTTTCTGCAGGTTTGGGTTGAGATTCCAAAATTGGGCTGCTGGGAGGAGTTCTCTTTGAGGTTCTGGCAGTGGAGGATCTTTGGGAAGGAGTTTTTGTAGTCTTTTTTTCTTTTCAAAGGTTGATTGTGTTCTGGGGATTCGTCACCAGATTCTTCACTAGGGACTTTTGTTTCTTGTGTTTTTCTTTTTGGTGTTGGAGGAGGCTTTC
Source organism: Lathyrus tuberosus (assembly GCA_022829125.1). Classification (NCBI taxonomy): domain Eukaryota; kingdom Viridiplantae; phylum Streptophyta; class Magnoliopsida; order Fabales; family Fabaceae; genus Lathyrus; species Lathyrus tuberosus. The sequence continues at coordinate 3,899,523 of JALAZF010000530.1, forward strand.
GACTTACCTGAACATAATAATAGAACTTTATTAGTTTTTGGAAAAATGGAGGAAAGATTAATACAGAAGGATAAGGTTGTACTTTCGCCACAGGTTTTTTGGTGGTTGTATTTTGAGGATCTTCTTTCATCCTTGCTGATGCACCTTCGACAACTGCTCTCTTGGCAGGAATTCTCAAAGCTAAGAAAAGGAGAGAAAAGTTAGATATAAATGTAAGGAAAGATACGTGGAAAGTAAATTTAGAATGTCGAAAAAAACGTTCCCATTTAACACCTTCAAGAAGGTGACCTTTGAAATTGTCCAATGTGTACTTAGTCGGAACCACTCGCTCAACACGTTTTTTATAATGTTGTCGAAGCAGTTTCATTGAATCCCCACAAATGAACCAATCTGGAAATGGAGGGCTTAATGCCACACCAAATTCAGCAGAAGGTAAAGGGGGAAACTTTGGTGGATAAAGATTGAAAGCCAGTTCATAACGTTGTTCTGGTCGAACGTATGAAGGCAATTTTAAACTATCTAGTTTTTCTGTAAATTTTTGCTTTAAAGTGACGGCTGCTTCGCTTATGGTTCGACTAAGTTCATCAGGTCTATAGATATTTTCAAAGTATTTTTGAAATGCTTGCACTTCTTTGAGGTGTCTTGAAATACCTTTTTTAGTCTTGTCCTGCACAAGGGAAAAGGCTTTGGTTAGCTGAATATTAAAGGAAGGTACGTCGAAGAATTTGTTGGTGTAGTAATCTTTCCACCATTCGTCAAACTCTTAGGTACATAGAAAAGATGGTCGAAAGACCACTGGTTGGATTTCAACCAAGTCAGAATACTTGGCTGACAATGCTGCACTTTTTTCTTCATTATGGAAGGTGTTGTAAAAAATGAGGGAGCCTTTTCGTGGAAAAGTGGCTTTGGTTTTAGTTGTATCAATCCAAATTGTCGAGAGACAAGATTTGGTTGGTAAACCTCCAAAGTAATCTTCGACTTTCCAGGGTTAAGTTTGGAAGTTAAAAGCCTGGGTGCTAGGAAAGACTCCCAAACATTAAGGAAATCGCCTTCATCTTTTTTCATTTCTACGGGTAACTGTCTGGTGAACCATTCTGGACCAATCATCCTGTTGGTGAAAGGGGCCATGCTGGGACTGAAGTTGTGACGTTTGGCAAACATCATAACATAACTGGTAAAAGCTTGTCGAAGGCTGATTCCTTCGTCAGTAGGTGTCAGTTGTACCAGCCTGGGCCATTCGACATCTCTGTCTTTCACTTTATCTTCATTTACGAAGTTCTTGATAGGGAGAAAAGCTTCGAAGGTGGCATTGAGCCACAATTGGAGGAGCCAAAATGGCCCAGAAAGGAGAAGATTGCCTTTGTTTTTCACGGTCTTAAGAAAAGTGACACTTTCGCTCAAAGACTCATAGAGATTCGCTAAAATCATTTTGCTTAAACATAATTTGCTTCCTGCATGAAGTTGGTTAGCTATGGTAATATAACGCTTGGCTACCTGAAGAGATCTGGAGCAAAAGACATATCATGATAACCATAGGGCTAAGAAGGCTATGTGCTCTTGGTCGGAGACTTCTTCAGATTGCTTGTCATGATAGTTAGCAATGTATGCAGTAAAGGTAGCTTTATTAGTGTCGAATCCTATGGAATCGTCGCAAAGGATGTTAGGATCGTAATCTGTTCCTAAAGGACTGAGACCAGTAATAGCAGCCATGTCGAAAAGAGTGGGAGTGATCATTCCACAAGGAAGGTGGAAAGTGTTATAGGTGCTATCCCAAAAATAAAGGGAGGCTAAGAGCATGTTGGGGCAGTAACTTGGGCCAGATTTCGACAACTGGATTAAGTTGAAAATTCCTAATTCTTTCCAGAATTATGCTTTAATCTTTTCAACTCTGGCTAACCAAGCTAGATAATCAGAAGGGTCTTTCGACAAAGGGCAAGACCTAAAGATTCTAGCGTGATTCAAATAAGTTAGGTTAAGATCTTCATCAGCGGTCGAATCTTGATTTGTGTTATCAGGGGTTTCTTCTACGGGTTTTGTTTCAGTAGGTTTAGGTTTTGCACCAGCAGCTATGGGTTTGTAATGGTGGTAGGTAGGAAAAAATTCATTCATTCTTACTGGATCTGCGTTTGGGTTTGGTAATGGACCTAGCATTGCGTGACATGAACCAGAAATAAGAATAGGGATGAGTACCTGGGAGAGATAAATGCTTTCTTTCTCTTTCTCATTTGTGCGCTCAGGAACATATTGTTGGTTGCCTATAGTTTTTGGTCCAGCTATTCTGTGTGCAGGTGGTAAGGATTTGGAACCTTTAGAGTTCTTGCTTGTAGAAGGAGTTGTGGAAGTAGCCATTGTTGAAGAAAGAGTTGTAGAGAAAAATGAAGAAACGGAAGAAATCTTTTGAAGAAGAAGGAATTCTAAAAGATGAAAAGAAAAGGGTTTTTGATGTATTTATAGGTGCTAAAGACTGAAACGTTTAAGTTTTGGAGGATTTTTTATCGTGGCCCACGTGGCAGTTTTTCATGGAAGAAGTGGGGCGGTGGAAGTTGAATTACCTAGGATGTGCTAGGGTTTAGGCAATGATGTTGTTAGTTGTCAGAAACGTGGGTTGAGTGGATGTTTTGATAAAGTGTAATGATGGTTTTAGGGTCAGAATTGTCAAATCATGGAAACAGTTGACTTGCTGAGTCATTAAAGGCGTCAAATAAATATTGGCAACAAATGTTTTTTCTCTTGGATTAATCAAAAAATCATTTATTGGGGGGCAATTTGTATATGGGTATTTTTCGACGCCATTAAATGATTTGAGATTTTTTAGTATTTTTGACAGACTATTTTTATTCGTAGCTGGAAGTATAAATTGAAGAAAATACTTGAAATATAAGACTTCGACATTTCGACACTGCTGGAAGGGTGTGTTGCTTCGACGTGAAGTTTGAAATTTGAATGTAAAAAGGCGTTACCTTTGGCAGATTACGCGTGGAGCAAATCTGACGGAGAATAAACATGCAAGAAGCCATGTGTCGTATTTTTAGGAAGTAACTGTTATTAGCAGTTATTTTATTTGTATATAAATAGGATAGTTATGATAGGAATCAATGTGTTCCAAACTTTGTACAAATTACCACAATTACTCAAAGTAACTGTGTGAGAGAAACGAGTGTTCTGGAAAATGTATGTATGGAAAACACCAGTTTACATTTATGCACTTTAATAAAATTCCAAGTTTTTCTTCATTTCTTTACATTCAAGTCATTTCCTTTACTTTGACAATTTACTTTATTTCTCGTTTAAACTTATCTTCAATTATCTTTTCGCCATATTATACCTTTGTTCTTTTAGTCGAAAACCATTAAAAGAAACCTTAGCAAATACAAAACGAATACCTTCCTATTCAAATCAAAGACACTTTCAAAAGCACTTTGTCCTAGGATTTGTGTGGTTGGTCCTGTTAGTAAACTAATTTTCATAAATTAGGAAACCAGAGATTGTTCGTCAAATTTACCAGCGAACAATGTCATACCCCAAATTTTGAACACCAAGATTTCCCATCATTGTGAGAATCATCACCACAATATGGATGTACCATCATGCCTCATCAATCTCCTCAAAGATGGGTGAGCATTCACTACAATCGAGACTTAGGGTTTCAAGCCCTCTCAGAGCACTTAGATAAATGATCAATCAAGAAATAACATGATCTTCAACTTGTCTAACCTCTCAAACACCTATAAGGGATCAAGAGGACTCCCACATCAAGAATCAAGCACAAGGTTGCAACATTCCAAGTGGATCAAGCCTCGAGATCGCCAGTGTCACCAAATTAGGGTTTTGGTCGACCAAGGCCTCCAGATGGAAATTTTTCCTCTGGGCATGAGGCAATGCTTCAAAGAATATCCCAAGATACTCCAAGGGACCTCATGGGCCCAATCATCAAGTCAATTTAGCCTCAGGGGATGCATTCATCAAAAATCAGGAATTAGGGTTTCTTGACCTAATTCACCCCTAAGTTGACTTTTGGAGAAAAGTATCAGCCAAGACCTCAAGACATGATTTGAGGGCCTCAAATACACTACATTGATCCATTTGAAATAATGGATTGATCCAAGAAGCTTGATCACAAGTTTCAATTTCATCTGGACCACAATTAGGGTTTTGAAGGAAAAGTCAACTGTATCTTTGACTTTTGACCAAGACATGCTCCCAAACATCTGGACATGATTCAAGATACCCTAAAAAACCTATTAAATTTATCCATTAGGCTTGAATTAGGTCAAGAACTTGATTGCATAAAGGATCGCACAGTTTGGATTTAATCTGACAAAAAGTCAACTGTGCACAAAATCAAGTTTGACTTTTTGGAATTTTTCACAAATATGGTTCCCCTAAGTCAAAAACAGTCTTAATGTATGATATTGATCATCATCCATCAAGAAAAATCAAGAAAAGTGAGGTTTCTTGAAAAACGGGCAACCATGAGAAACCAAAATTTTTCTAAGTTATGGAACAAAAGTGGTTTTGTACCTACTTTGCAAGGTCATAACTCCTAAACCACAAGGCCTTTTTCTTCCATCCAAAGCTCAAATGAAAGCTCATCTTAGATACTTCAAATATGTCAACTACATCTCATTCCAAATCCTCATGGATTCTGAGTTATGGATTGATCAAAATCACAAAAACATGAAAATGACAACTTTTCCAACTTAGTGAAATTTTAAATAAGTCAAAATCTGCCTTACTTTTTCCAAAATGTAGGGATATTTTTCACCTTGATCCAAGTTAAACTAGGTTCTTTGGTGAACATCAAAGTTGAAGTATGCCATGAGGGCTTTCCAACAAGTACAAGATCATCTCCAAATTCAATTTGAGTAGGGAGATACAACCCTTGGAACATGGCATTATGGACTGATTTTTGCAAGGCAGATTTGTACATTTTTGCTCGATTTGGCCAAATCAGATAACTCCAAGCCTTGTCATCCATTTAGACACATCAAAGGATAACATCCAAAAGAAAATATCTGATCCACAAGCCTCCCAAGTCCAAGGAACTACATGTAGCCATAAGTGCCCTAAAAAGGCTAAAAAGGTGCCAAGACTCCAATTTTGTCTCCAAGCCTTCAATGGATGCATCAAGGTGGCATGGACTGAGACATTCCTAACTGAATAAGTCAAGATTCAACTCTGAATTAAAGGACCATAGGCCTGTGCCCTAACCTCAAGTCAATGGCTAAAGGAGATTAAAGATTCCTTTTGCTACAATTGGCCAAGGGACTGTCCAAGTTGCCATTCACTATTGATGCCAAAACAAACTTGTTGCACTATAAATAGACCTCAATCTGATCAGTTTGAGTACACAAAAGCACTACAACACTTGCTTTCCTCAAAATCTCTCTCTTTAGGCCAAAATGCCTTCTTTTGCAAGTCAGCTCTGAGTTTTTGAGTTAGAGAGCAATTCCACCACAGCTCATGATCCAAACACATCCAATGTATCATATCTCACCAAATTAGAAAGTCAACCTCCAAAACCTCAAAATTTGACTTTTCTCCATTTTTCAAGCCATGTCTTGATTCAGTCACTTCCAAAACCAAACCAGACCTCAAACACACTCCAAATATCATCCTCAAACTGTCCCAATTAGTTTCCCTCATCTGGAACACCATTTAAGAGAGTTACTATTTTGGTCACTTTTGCCACTTTTGCAAGAAAGAGCCTATATTTGTTCCTGAGGATTCCAGCTGGTTTTTATCATCCTAAAAGCTTCTACGGGATCAATCAAGAGTGTCTAAAGCATTGGATTACTTCTGGCACAAGGAACTTGACAATTAGCACAAGGAGCTCTAAGAGGTAAGTGCATTACAACTTGAACTCTCTAAATCACGCATTTCTTTGAGGTCCATGATCATGGACCTCTCATACATATCATATATGTTGTGTTTGAACGAATTTACTATGCTATAGCTGCCTGTATGATGAGATAGCATAGAACATGCAAATTTAGGCCTATTTTGAAATCACTATCGGATTTTAAAATAGGGACATTTTCTGAAAATTCCAAGGGCACCATTGGAATCCTCATGAAATTCTAGGCAGAATACAACTAAATTTTGTCCAAATCCATGGAGAAATGAGAAAGTTAGAGCCTTCACGCAAGAGGCCTAAAATCAGGCCTTGCCTTGGGCAAGGGCCAGGCATGGCGCCTTGGCCAGGCCTAAAACAAGGCATCCCATATATATTCATGGGGTGGTTTTGATACACTGATGTATCACCACCCCAGTGGTAGCGCGCATGTATGTTTGGCTGAGAGGTCGTGGGTTCAAGACCCACCAGACCATTTTGTCATTTTGCCATATTTTGCTATTTTTCACATTCTTATGGTTTTTGTTTAATTAATTCCAAAATTAATTTCTCTCTCAATTTTAATTATTTTTTATTGGTTCTTATTTTGAAAATTCCCAAAAATGTTAAAATATTTTATTCCACAAAAAGTTCACAAAAATATTATTTATTTCATATATTTAATATTTTTGTAAAGAATTATGTTTTATTTGTTTTTTTAATATTTAAAAATATTTCTTTCTCTTGATTTTGCAAATTCAAATGGTTTTCAAATCATTCTATGAATGAAACATGATTTTTCAAACATTATTCCAAGATCACAACTTGTCTTTCACACATGTTTGATAATTTTGATCATTTTAATTGAATTTTTATTCAATTAAAATGCATTTAAAAATCAAATTAGGGTTTTGATCATTTTCACCCTCATAAATCTTTTTCAAAACACTTTGGGCCTCTAATAGAGTGTAAGACCCATCTCTTGTAAATATAAAACCTTTTTGGGCCTCAGTCATTGTATAAGTCCTGATACGATCTTTTAAAATAACGGTGTGGTCGTTGTTTTTTCATTTGGGCCTCCTCTTGTGTTGTAAGTGCCATCTTTATTTTTTTAAAATACACTTTGGACCTCTAATAGAGTGTAAGACCCAACCCTATTTTGTACATAAATAATTTTGGGCCTCAGTCATTGTATAAGCCCCAGTACAATTTTCTAAAACGACGGTGCAATCACTGTCTTTCCATGGGCCTCTCCTTGAGTATAAGCCCCAATAATCTTTTTAAAACAACTTTCCCTTTTTATTTAGGTTCAAATTCGTAGTTGTAATCAAAACTTTCTTTAATTTCTTGAACAACTAACCATACAGCTGTTACAATGGAAGCTTGTTCACCTGTAAGTTTTAAACAGCTTTCTTTTACATACTTGCACATATATATATTTGTTTGTGCTGGAAGCTTGCTCACCTGTAAGTCCTCCTACCCTCTTTTTACATACAGTACATATTTCATCTGTACATATATGCCTGTATATTATCTGCTTAAAGTTTTCCTAGGCAAATAGGTCTAGAACTAGATAGTGCCAGTGGCCACTCTTTCAACACAGTCAAAACTAGTTCCCCATAGGAATTCCAGGTACAGTCTTGCCTCCTCTTGGGCTTATACAATATGGAACAAAGAGAAAGCCATTATTCCCGGTGAAACTTTTCTCAGACTATCACTATTAGAAAATTGTCAAAGAAATTCATTCCCCCAGAGAGGATTATTCCTGGTGAAACCTCTCTTGAATTTATTCAAACCTTAGAACTGTTCACTAAGAAAGGATTATTCCTGGTGAAACCTTTCTTGAACTTTTCTCAGGCTTGGACCCTCAGGCTTCCTAAAAGCATCCCCGCCTCCTCTTGGGCTTTATACAAGGACCCTCTGGCTTCTTAGAAGTTCTCATGTCATCTCTTGGGCTTAATACAAGGACCTCGAACACCTCTTAAAGGTATAGGACAGAACTTAGTCATCCTTTATTAGAGCAATCTTTCCATAGAGTCAAAACCTCAGACTAATTTAAGGGTTGATTCTCATCCCTTAAAGCATCAGCCTCCTCATAGGCATCATACAAAGATAAACTCTTCCATACCAGTAGACTTGGACAGCCTAATATCCTCTTGGATCTCAAAGACATTCTCAAGTTCCCTACAAATGTAGGAGAAACCCTGATCATTTAATCAATCTCCAATAGAGTTACAACCCCCACAAGATCTAAAACTCAATCTTTATCCTAAATTCCCCCCAGCTAGGGTCATCTTATCATCAATACCATACTAGCCTATCAGAATCTCAAGTCATCTGATACCTCAACTCTTCTATAAACCCTCAGCAAGAGTCGATCCCCCGACTTGGACCTGCCTCTGGATCTCAATAATCCTCAGCAGGAGACAACCTCCTCTTAGGCTTTGTATAATGATTTTCCTCAGCAGAGTTAACCTTAAAAGCACTCTCTTGTGGAGTCAATCACCCTTTTTAGCACTCTCTTGTTGAGTCAATCACCTCAAAAGCACTCTCTTGTTGAGTCAATCACCCTTTTTAGCACTCTCTTGTTGAGTCAACCACCTTTAAAGCAATCTCTTGTTGAGTCAACCCTTTTCATCCTCAATCTTGGGCTTTGTACAAGACACCCATAAATATTTTCAGCTGGGTCAGTCTCTTTTTTAGCCTCAATCTTGGGCTTTGTATAAGACACATTTATAAATCTCCCTAAACAGAGTCAATCCTCGGTTAGCCTCGATCTTGGGCTTTGTACAAGACAAATCATACTCTCTAGCAGATTCAATCTTCTTTTAGCCTCAATCTTGGGCTTTGTACAAGTCACATACCAGTATTCCCCAGTGGAATCAAAAAAATCCTTTTTAGCCTCAATCTTGGGCCTTGTATAAGACAGACAAAATATTTCCCCAGAAAAGTCAACTTTTAGCCTCCTCTTAGGCTTTGTATAATGATATCCCCAAAAGAGTCAGTCTCTCTTTCAGCCTCAAACTTGGGCTTTGTACAAGACAGATAATAACCTTCCCAGTGGAGTCAATCAATCTCTCAGCTTCAACCTTGGGCTTTGATCAAGGCACACAAAAGTCAAAATCCCCTCGGAGAAAATCAAAAACCTCTCTGTTGGAAGATATTTCTCTGTATATCACACATCAAGACAGAAAATCAAAATAAACATTAATCCCAGATAACTGCTATAAGTGGCACACTTGTTGATTCAAACATCCGAGTTGTAGGCCATCTCTTATCGTGGTAAATCCCCTTCTTTCATCTAATTGCTGTAAGTGGCAAGCCTCTGGATTATTTACATCCAAGCCAATGTCCCTCTTTTAGCATGAAAGATTCCTAAGGAAAAATGGCATTGCTCAACACTGAGTTAAAGTTTTATCTTTCAGGACAAATCCCCTATAAATGAAATTATGCCATTGCTGGATTCACATATCCCAGTTAAAGTAATCCTCCTTTATAAACAGTTACCCAACAACTGTGATAAACAGATGAGATGTCTCCCTTTAGAGATGACAAATTCTCTCAGTCAAAACCTTTAGCTTCAATCTTGGGCTTTAAGCAAGACACAAATACTCAACCTTTTAGCTTTAATCTTGGGCTTTGAACAAGACGGCAAAACATATTTTTCCACGCATAGAATAAGAGGAACTACAATTGCTCAGATTTCCCTGTTTTCTTTAACGGGAATATGTAGGCATAAGATTGCGAAATCTTAGCGAGCACTTCAATCAAAAACTTTAGGTCAAGTACCTTCACACACCAATCAAAAACTTTAGGTCCAGTACCTTCACACACTAATCGAAAACCTCAGGTCCAGTACCTTACCAAAAACATCGGGAAAAACCCGAAATCAACAAAAACTCTCTCTCTCTCTCAAACCCTCCCAAAGGAGAAAATTTCCCAATCAACAGACAAACACTAGCAAGTAGAAAATGATATAGAAATTGCTAACGACTTGTGGATAACCACATATAGGATGAGTAATTGACAACTCCCCATTGTATAACCTGACCCCGAACTCCCCAATCTCTTAAGCATTTGTTCAGTAAATCATTTGCGTGCAAGGTTAGTTTTGGACAACTTCCCTTTCCTTTCCAGCTTCACATGATAAATAAGAAATCAGAAAGTAGCACCCATGTTCCTCCCATTGAGGTGAGGAAATTCCCATGGCGATAAGGTGGTCACGTCACTGACAAAAATCGCACGCTACACCCGAGTCCATATATCAACTTATTTGCTTAAAAAATAATCAATGAATTGTTCTTTAATTACATTAGACTAAGTAAACGCTATATTATTGTGCTAATAATTTTTTATAGATGTGATTTGTTATGGTTTGAGATTGTATTTTGAATTTGAATCGAATAGGTGTGAAAGTGCAGGTGGAAATGAATCCTGGGAAGCTGTTCAATGGGGGATTGATTTTGATTGTTAGCCGACGTGGAACATTACTCTCAAAGTAAGTTAACAATTTCTTAAATAATTTAAAGTTTATTAATAATTTATATATATATACTATTTACTTACTATAATTTATGGTAATTGTAGTGCCAAAGACAATCTTTCAATAATGAGTGTGGCTATTATGTTATGATACATATGTTGAACATTGTATCGGTTGGTATTGTTGATTCATGAAATCAGGTATGTAACAAAAAATTTCAATTATATGTTAATCGACTTCTTTTTTGTTATTACAATATTCTAATATTATTTAATATTTATTCAGATATTTGGAGACTCAACACCATTTCATGAGGATGACGTTACGAATGTTGTGCAAATTTAATTCTAAAAAAATGGCAAGAGGTATGTCGGTGTCATTTGTTTTTGTGCTTCTAGTGTAAGCCTCATAGTTTGTTTAGCTTTGCTTAGACTAGCTAGTGTTTTTATAGTACCATAGTTTGATTATGGCAAGAGGTATTTAGTTCCATGATACCGTTTGTAACATAGGTTCATGAATATTTCATAACTCATAGAATATATTTAAAAGTTTGGTCTATGGTATTTTGTACTAACGGTTGTGTATGAAATATTTGATATTGTTTGTTTGTAGTGAAATTTTGAATTATTTATAAATTTTTTTGTATAATATTGTGGAAGAAACAAGAATAAAAAAATGACACTGTGTTTTTAAAACGGATGAACTGATTTAAAATAACATTATTAAATCAAGTGAACCGATTTAAATTTGAGATTTTAAATCGGATCATATAGATTTAAAACAAAAATATTTTTTTTTCAATTTTTTTTAAATGTGTCAAATTGATTTAAATAAAAATTTTTAAATCAGATAAGCCGATTTAATAAAATCTTTTAAATCGAATCAAACCTGATTTAAAAACGAAAAAACTTTCTAAATCGATCAGAATTTAATGAGACTACCAACAGATTTAAAAAGTTGTTTTTAACCGATTTAAAGAGTGTTTTTTGTACTAGTTTCTAGAATAGAACTATCTAGGCTTTTGTTTGTCTTTTCTATATTACATTGACATAGAACTTTCTAGGCTATAAGTTAATCTATGAATTATTGGAACAATTTAGAAACATGTGGAAACTTTAGACGATTTTAATTTTCTCTAAAGTTTGTCATTTATTTTTACTAGAATGTTTCAGAAATGTGCTTCAATTTCAACAGGTATTAATGGACTATTGCCTATACTGTGGTGTAATCAGTCTAGTTTTCATTAAGTCTTGAGTATCACTTGCAATGATATTGTCGCCAAAAATAAAGGATATAGAGATTTGTTGTGAAAAACGATACCTTTGAACAAAATATACTCAGTTTCTTTATAGGTAAGAAACACGCAAGGGTTAGGGTTAACAAGGAAAAACAACTGAAACCCTATTAGGGGTCACAAAGGAAGAGAAAAGCGAAAGAAGAATAGAGAATTGGTTAAATCTATTTTACTATTCACTTTTTCAATAGGGTTCCAAGGTTACAAGTGAATACCAACAATTAACCTCTCTCAACCTAATAAGGTTTTGTCACACTTAGGAAGAGAGACTAGTATGCTATTTATAATAAACCTAACATACTAAACTAATGGGTTTTTTAACAATTACCCATAACAAGCTAACTTAGGGTACAAGCTAACTTAAACAATTGGATCCATAACACGAGGCCCAATTCGATCTCCTACATGCTAGAACATGATTCGACCACCGCATGTAAGTCTTCGACAACAGCATGTGAGCGGACTTCGATGACATGCTATAACTAGATTTCGATCCAATATCTCGCAAATCTCCACCTTGGATCTAACTCTATATCCTCAAGAAATAAACTAGCTTTCTTCATGCAGCATCTTGGTGATCATATCAGCAACATTATGATTTGTTAAAACCCTCAGCACTTAGACTTCTCCACGCTCGATTACCCCTTTGACGAAATACAAACTCACATCAATGTGCTTGGTTCGCTCATGATAGGTTGAATTCTTCGACAGGTGTATTGCACTTTGACTATCACATTTATCAGTGATAACTGGACCTTGAAGTTTCAGCTTCATTGCAAAACCTTCAAGCCACAATGCTTCCTTTACAGCTTCAGTTAGGGCGTTGTATTCTGCTTCAGTGGTTGATAAGGCAAAAACCTTCTGAAGTGTTGTTTTCCAACTAATTGATGTCCCAAACATAGTGAACACATATCCAGAAATAGATTTTTTGGAATCCATACAACCTGCATAATCAGAGTCGACATATCCTTCGATTGTTGCTTTACTATCTTCACCCAAGGCTCCACCACAAATTAGGACTCTATTCAGAGACCCATTTATGTACCTTAAAATCCACTTTAATGCTTGCCAGTGAGCCTTTCTAGGATTCTACATGTACCTGCTTACAAAACTTACTGCATATGATATGTTGGGTCAAGTACAGACCATAGCATACATCAAAGAGCCCACTATATTAGCATATGGAATGCTATTCATATAAGCTCTTTCGACATCAGTATTGGGACACTGACCTATACTCAGCTTTAATTGAGGGTTTGTCTGAGTCACAACATGCTTTGAATTTGACATACCAAGAATCTTCTGTAGGTATGCCTCTTGAGATAAGCATAATTTCGACTGCTTTCTATCTCTTCGGATGTCAATTCCAAGAATCCTGGACGCAACTCCTAGATCCTTCATTTCGAACTCCTTATTGAGTTCAACCTTCGTCCTCATTACATCTTCGACATTGTTGCTTGCTATTAGAATATCATCCACATAAAGCAACAAAATAACAAATGAATTTCCATGTCAAAATTTGAAGTAAACCCAGTGGTCGAACTGACTTCTAATGAAACTTATGCGTGCCATGAACTTGTCGAATATCCTATTCCACTGTTGAGGAGATTATTTCAGTCCATATAAAGATCTCTTCAGTTTGCAGACATAATCTTCCTTCCCCTTTTAGATATACCCTTCAGGTTGCCTCATAAGGATTGTTTCATCTAGATCACCATACAAGAACGCAGTCTTCACATCCATCTGTTCTAGTTCAAGGTCGAACTGTGCCTTCTTTGCATGCAACATTCTAATGGACATGTGCTTCACAATAGGAGAGAACACATCATTGAAGTTGACACCTTCTTTCTGAATGAACCCCCTAGCGACCAATCTTGCCTTGTATCTCTTCGACGCCACTCCTTCGATTCCTTCCTTAACTTTGAAAATCCATTTACACCTGACTAACCTGGCTCCAGCAGGTTTCTTGATCAGTTCCCATGTGTTGTTATCATGAAGAGATTTCATCTCATCATCCAAGGCCTTTAGCCATTCAGTCTTCTTTCGACTCCTCATAACTTCCTTATAGTCTCTAGGTTCTTCATCGAGAACCTCACTTACAGAGATTAAGGCATAAGCTATAAGATCTGCATACCCAAGTCTCTGAGGTGGCTTGATGGCTCTTCTCGACCTATCTCTTGCCAGCAGGTAGTCATTATTAGTCTGCTCATCTTTGACAACATCTTCTGCTTCTTCCTCAACTTCATCTGGGGTACGCAATTCAACATCAACATGCTCCACCTCAACAGGAATCTCTCCCTGTTCCAGCTCTTCATCAGCATCATCAATTTTCTTGAAAGCCATCTCAGCTTCATTGAAAACTACATCTCGACTGGTGATACACCTCCTCTAACCTGGCTCTAGGCACCATAGCCTATAAGCTTTGACTTCTTCAGGGTATCCCATTTCAGAGCTCTAGGGTTCGACCTTGTCTTGCCTAATGTGAGCATAGGCCACGCTGCCAAATACTCTCAGTCTGTCGAGACTAGGTGGATGTCCCAACCAAAGTTCTTCAGGTGTCTTCATTCCTAAGGCAGTCGAGGGACATCTATTTATCAGATAAGCTGCTGTCGAAACAGCCTCCGCCCAAAACACCTTCTTCAATCCAGCACTAACCAACATGCATCTAACCCTTTCAAGGATTATTCAATTGAATCTCTCAGCCAAGCCATTTTGTTCAGGAGTACCTGCTACAGTCTTATGCCTTGCAATCCCAGACTCAACAAAGTAACTGTCGAACGCTTCGTTGCAGAAATCAAGGCCATTGTCGGTTCTCAACCTCTTAACCTTTCTGCCAGTTTGAGTTTTGACCAGAACCTTCCAACTTTTGAAATTCTCAAAAGTTTCATCATTCGTCTTCTGAATGAATACCCATAACTTTCTGGAATAGTCATCAACGATGGATAGAAAATACCTTGCACCTGAGTGTGAAGGATTCCTTTCAGGCACCCAAAGATCAGCATGAATGTAATCCAGGGATCCATGTGTTCTTTGCTTTCCTTTGTTAAACTTCACCCTACATGATTTACCAAATACACAAGATTCACAAAACTCCAACTTTTTGACTTTGTCCTCACCTAGCAGGTTCTGCTTCCCCAATTCGACCAGGCCTCTTTCGCTGACATCGCCCAATCTCATGTGCCATAATTCTGTCTTCGACACAGGTTTCATGGATGCAATATTTGTCGAACCACTTACAACCTCAGTCTCAAAGGTATACAAGCCTTGTTTCTTCACGCCTCTCAAGACTTCCTTCGACCCCTTCATGACTCTTGGGATACTTTTCTCTCCTTGGAAAACATATCCCTTCCTGTCGAATTCACCAAGAGAAATTAAATTTCTATTCAAATCAAGTACATATAATAACCTTATTGACTCATCATGGAGCTTGAATCTCACAGATTCAATACATGCAATTTTGCAGGATTCGTTGTTTCCCAGCAACACCGACCCACAATCTTGATCACATAACTCCTCGAACAATTCTCTGTTTGGAGTCATGTGCCAAGTGCAACCTGAATCCATAATCCACTCTTTTCTTGAGTCGCTACTTGAAACCACAAGGACATCAGATGAGACGAAGTCATCTTGAACAATGGTTGCGTTTCCATTATCCTTACCTTCATAATCTTTTAGGCGTTCAGGACACACCCTTCTTGTATGACCCTCTTTCTTACAGTGATAACATCGAATACCAGATGTTTCGCCACTATAAGACATATGCTGACTTTTACCTTTCTTCTTGTCGAACTTACCATCCTTTCGCAAGAATTTTCCCTTAACGGCCAAACCTTCACCAACCGTCGAAGGTTTATGCTCCTTTCGTTCGTTCAGATCCTTAGAATACAAGGCTGATTGAACTTCTTCAAAGCTCAGGGACTCCCTTCCATACAAGAGAGTTTCTTTGAAGTGAGCATGTGTTCTGGGCAAAGCACACAACAACAACAGTGCTTGATCTTCGTCATCGATCTTCACATCAATATTTTCAAGATCAAGAATCAGCTTGTTGAACATATCCAACTGCTCAGCCAAAACTTTGTCTTCACATCTTGAATGAATACAAAGCTTGCTTCAGGTAGAGCCGATTCACCAGAGATTTGGTCATGTACAAACTTTCAAGTATCAACCATAACCCCGATGCTGTAGTCTCCTTTGATACCTGTCGAAGAACCTTATCACCAAGGCTCAACAATATTGCGTTGTGGGCTTTCTTTATCATGGTCGTCTTTTCTTTTTCCGTTAACGCATCATCCATGTCTGCCTCTCCCTTCAACGCTTCCAAACAACCCTGTTGAACCAGTAGGGCTTTCATCTTCAAGCGCCACAGACCGAAATCGTTCACTCCGGTGAACTTTTCAATCTCATACTTTGTTGAAGGCATTTTCTCCACGCTCACCGCACCAATTTGTTGTGAAAACGATACCTTTGAACAAAATATACTCGGTTTCTTTATAGGTAACAAACACGCAAGGGTTAGGGTTAACAAGGAAAAACAACTGAAACCCTATTAGGGTTCACAAAGGAAGAGAAAAGCGTAAGAAGAATGGAGAATTGGTTAAATCTGTTTTACTATTCACTTTCTCAATAGGGTTCAAAGATTACAAGTGAATACAAACAATTAACCTCTCTCAACCTAATAAGGTTTTGTCACACTTAGGAAGAGAGACTAGTATGCTATTTATAATAAACCTAACTTACTAAACTAATGGGCTTTTTAACAATTACCCATTACAAGCTAACTTAGGGTACAAGCTAACTTAAACAATTGGATCCATAACACAAGGTCCAATTCGATCTCCTACATGCTAGAACATAATTCGATTACAGCATGTAGGTCTTCGACAACATGTGAACAGACTTCGACGGCATGCTAAAACAAGAGTTCGATCCAATATCTCACAAGAGTCATATAGTTATTCATCTTATTCTATAGTCAAATGACAACCAAATGAATTATAGTTAAATAGCTTTGGCAATTCTTTATGAGGTTCCTCCAAGTAGAGATAACATGCACTATTGCCGTAAGGATGTATACTGTTACACTAAATCAGATTAATAATGTTATAAATTGAGAAATGAATTTTCCATGTGCATTTATAAAAGGGAATATCCTAAATTATCCTTTATAGTCAAAAGAATACTTTATGTATTGACTCAATTTTTACAATATACAGCAAATAATTTATCACGAAGATATTCTCTTCATTATAGTAAATAATTTATCACAAGTATTTGTAATAAAAAAACTTATATGTTGCTTTTAATCATATGACAATATGAATATTATTTTGTGTTTAATTCTCCACACTAGATATACTTGGTAAAAGAAAGTAAACTAGATAAGCTAATGAAATAATACCTTGAGTCTAATTCTCCCAAGGATGAAAGCATAAATTATGTAAGTATACTTCGGTACTTATTTCGAAAGTATATTTTTAAACATTTTTTTAGCAAAATAAGAATGGCTCAATTATGATATGTTACTGGGTGGTAAGTCCGACAGTTAACTTTAAAATTTTAAGTGCATTTTTTGTTTTTAACATGTGAGGTGCAAATATTAAATTTATATGTAAATCCTTTTTTTCATTTTTAAAGAATGTCTCTCTTTCAGCCATAACTCTTTTTAAAATTCCATATTTTGATTTTTAGTTTTATTATTTTGTTGGCAATTGGAGAGAGAAAGTGAAAGAGACATTTGGGCTTTGATGAGAATCAAGGCATCTTTAGATTCAATGAATTATTTATCCTAAAAATAATTACAAAAATGAATGTTAATTAACATTCGTTGTCAATTGTCTAAATAAAAAAATTTTAATTATATATGAATAAGCCTAGTAAGTATTAATCATCAAAGGTAAGAATAATAAAATTCATTTTTGACTTTGTAAAAAAAAATGAAAGAATAATATTCATTTTTGACCCATAAATTTTGGACAAATTTCACAGTTTTTGTTGGTAACGTTACCTTTGCATACTCTTACTTCATGAACATTATAGAAATTCATGTAAGTTAAATAATCTTAAGAAACTTGTGAAAATCACATTAATAATTTTTTAAAATTAGAGTTAAATCTCAAATTTTTGTTGTGTCATTTTAAAATAGGAGAGAATGAAATCCCCTCTGTCAGAATCAAAAATAGTGGTGAAAACTATTATTTTTATTAGTGTTATAGTCACAACAATTTTCTACATACTATGCGGTTGTATCGATTTTGATTTCCATAATGATTTATGCTTACTCAATATAGCCAAGGATATCATCATTAATCATATAGTCGGAGTTTTCCAAGTTTTCTCCAAACCAATTTAGTATGCAATGAAAAAGCATTGGGTTGAAGAAAAATTGGAAAGCCCAAGTTACATGGATAATGATGACAATGTTAACTATATGAAGTAGCCGAAAATCATTTATAGAAACCAAAATCGACACAACCGCAACATAGGTAAAAAACAATTATAATTATAACACTAATAAAAATAACAATATGCACCATTGTTTTTAATACTCAAAGATTATATTTAATTTTCTCCAGTTTCATAATTATATAACAACTATTTATTTGAGTATGAGACATTAATTTTAAAAAAATACTAATGTGCGTTCACATATTTTTTTTAAATTAAATAATTTACCTAAATTTATATGACGATCGTGAAGTATGAGTATGTACGACAATGTTTCTAACAATTAAGTTCCTCCACTATTTTTAGGATAAAAAATTCCTTCATTCTTAAGGTTCAGTGTGTCCTATCCAAACTCAAATGACTCTTTCTTTTTTTCTCTTTTTCTAACAAAACAAGAAACAAAGAATGAAACAACAAATTGGCTTCTAAACAAAGAAACAAACTAATATTTTAATTCATATTTATTTCACAATGAGTTATGGAGTTTCTAGTAGAAGTCCATAAAGTTTAGATTGGCGGTATAGACCATTCTAGGATAGTATCTTGGCGCGTATGGTGTTAGGAATTAATGTGAATTGTGAAGGACTTCTATCACTTCTATTAAGAATGGTAAGTATCATTAGCACTTAAAGTTGGATTTTACTTGATGCACCAAATCAGATTAATTCCTTTTTGGCTTATGGAACTTTAATATTGTATTCACTTTTAATAGTCTATAAAATTAAATAATAATTATTCAAGGGGATGTTGAAGATCTCTTCTTCTCCAATTTCATCTGTGTCACACATTATCATGGTCAGAAAGATCTAACAGTTGCCCCTGGTTTAATTATATAGGTTGAAACCTCCTTTAAAGCTTATATCTTACTTTTAATCATAAGAAAATATGAATATTATTTTGTGTCTAATTCTTCACACTAGATATACTTAGTATAAAAAAGTAAAGTGCATAAGTATGAATACCTTGAGTTTCTGCATTGCAGCTTCAGATTTTGTTCTCTGCAAATTCTTTCAAGGATGAAAGCATAATTATAAAAGCTAGAATTCCAACAGAAGTATACATCCGAATAAATTATTCTGGTAATGCAAATCTTCAGGAATTCATTTGAGTGCTTATTATATTTGTAATTGTTAATAATTCCTATTAATTAGGAAGTAGAATTGGTCTCCCCATGACTAAGTTATTATGCCCCTAAGCCCTAAACCAAAACCGCATGATCTGTGTTAATTACTACAATGTTGTGACGCTTATGTTGTATGCATTTAATTTATATCATATACAAAAAAAATCTTGAAATAAAAAAGTTGGTATACATCGTATTAAAAACTATTAAATAAAAATTAAATATATGTTTTAATTGTCACATAAATATATACATATAATACTTTATCTTTTATTGAATAAAATATACAATACAAGTATTTTATTTTATAATATTTTAATGATCATACTACAGTAAAAAATACTATGATGATATAAATTTAGTTTACTTTTAAACAGGTAATGATTATTGTTTAGTATTGGTTTGTTATGTTTTTTGGATCTGTTTATAACATTATGGTTTCTATGATATAAAAATCAAGAACATAATTATAAACAAAAACATATGAGTCAAATATGTCAGCACCTTGTATCTCTTAAACTTATACTAGAATTCAATAAGAGAATAAAAGTAGAAGCGTAACTGAGTTTGTCATTAAAATCGTTGAATATTTGCGGGTATGTGATATTATGATTTGTAGAGTTCCTTAGGGCTCCTTGAATCTCTTATGAATACTTACGAGTGTCACTACGCGAAAAACAACCGGCGAAGACACAGAGTCGCCATCGAACTTTATTTATCTCAATGAGAAAAGAAAAACATCGAGAAAACTTCAGAAGGGAGAGAACATGGTCTCGCAACCAAATTCTTAACGAGATCCACTTCTTCTTGTTCTAATCAAAGTGTGTGTATATCTAAAACTTACCTGCTAAGGGAATGCTGGAATGAAAAAGGGAAAACAAACAAGAGAAAACAAAAGGGGGCTCTCCAGGATCTCGCAATCTCGTGCTTACGTATTCCCTAATGCAATGGGAAAGTCAAAGCAATCGTAATTCGGAGGACTATAGTGAAAAAATGGAAGATTGAAAAAAAGAAAAGGTGAAAAAAATAAACGGTGGAAAAAAGAAAAGGTGGGAAAAAGGTGGAAAAAAGAAAAGGTGAAAAAAGGAAAAGGTACCTCGCCAAGAATTGGGGCCCTTGTGCCTACAGATCTTCACTTGAACAAAGTGAAGAATCAGAGCGTCTGTAGTTCATGGAACTATGGTTTGTTGGTGTTTTTTATGGACGATGCTAACGTTCGCGTTGTAGAAGTTAGGTGTATTGTCGCTCGCTCGTGGAGTTTTATGTGATACCTATATTGCGGTAGAATGGAAATAACACGTCATTTTTTAAAAATGGTTTGAATTGAAAATCCCGAAGGACAAAATGATTTGCATTTGTTGAAGTGTTTTTGTTAGGTTTTTGAAAAGAGTTTGAGATGCATGTTGTACTAAAGTCTATGAAAGTAGGAACGAATGTTTTGTACAAACGATCCAAGCGTCTCGCGTACAAAACACTCTAAGAAGAGGTAAGGAAAAATTTTCGCTCATCTTTTCCTATATAGTTAAGGCTCGTGCCATACTACACGCATCAGATTTATTAAATATTTTTTCTGTATTTTTGATGCAAGAAAATATTTGGATGCAAAAAGAAAGGAAAATCTAGGGGAACTGAATTCTAAGTGTTATCATGCAATGATGGTCCTAATAAGGTTGTGGTAAAAGGGGAAAGTTAATCCTAATGTGATCATGCAAGATGGACCTAAAGTTGAGATTGAAGATAAGTTTTATCCTAAAGTTGTCATGCTTGGATTGAGAGCCTAAATCTGTCTTACTCCAATCTTAATTAAAAATTAAGTGGAACTAGAAGATCCTAAGGGAACATGTAAAAGTAAAGCTAGCAAATAATCAAGATATATTTACATGAAGCACAAAGCATGTCAAGGATCAATAAATCCTCAAGAAAATGTATCATCATCAAAAAGATTCATCAAGAGAGAAACATCAGGCTCAATCAAAACATCAAGACTCAGGTAAGTACATAAACATGTGAACATGTCAAGCTTCAATAGGAGAATACATCAAGCACATAATAGAATCAAGTAAAGAGAAATATTATGACGAACGACGCATGAGTTAGGTGAACACAAGATAATGAGCAGCGGCACAATCAAGTTAAGAATCGAGATCATATGATCAAACAAAAAGAAGAACCAAAACTCCAAGCTAAAGAATCAAACTACAAGTTACCAAGTCACAAGGTCCGAAGTCAAAGAAGTTAATGAAAATTAAAATCGAGATGATAAAAAATTATAACCTAAAAATTTAAATTCTAAACACAAATTAAAATTAAAAGAATTAATTTAAAAACTAATTAAGAAAATATTATGAAATTTTTTAATTTAATAACCAAACTAAATAATCTAATAATTATTATTAATAAAATCAATATAATTTAGAAAAATATTTCAAATAATAAAAACAATAATTAGGACAAATTTACATTAATCAATATATCAAAAACATGATTATTAAAAAACATAGTGAATAAAGAAAAAGATAATAAAAAGGTAAGGGTGTCATAAGAAAAAAAAAGAGGAGTGCATGGAAAGTAAAATGTAATGGGCTTAGCCCAAATCAATATCATAAACAAAGAAAATGGAAAAGTTTTTTTAAAAAAAAAATGGGGTTTCAATCAACATGGTAAACATGGAGAAACGGAAAGGTATGGACAAAAAAACAGCTTCTTCACTCTCTCTCTCTCGGTATTCTCTCCTGCAGCAGATTTCCTTTCGATTTCACAACATCCTCTTTGTCTCGCGATGCTTCTTTCTCTTCTCTGATCTCGTCAATCTCTCTCGCATTCTCGCAGATCTCCCTTGGCGGATGCGCGGAGGTGTTTGCGGTTGTTGTGAGTGAAAAGAGGAAGATGAGTTTTGATAAAGTTGATTTGAAATCTCTAAAAGTCCAGGTTGTCGAAAACGTGAACTTTTCCAACTTCACTGTATCTTTTGTCTGACTCTTTTCTGCTTGATATTGTTTCTCTAGTCCTTTGGCAAGATCTTCAAACAAACTCTTTTGGAGTTTAACCTGAAGTGTTAGAAGCCACTACTAGATAGGCTAGTAATTCTTTCACCTGTGAATGATAATCACACCAGTGAGTTTTTGCTTTAAGAATGCCTGAGGCGATATGTTCATCCATCAATTTGCGGAACTCATCACGGTTTTTGCGTTCCGTCTTTCTCAATTTTTTCCTTTTGTATCTTTTTTTGCTACATAACAAAAGGAGAGTATTGCTTTCTATGAATCTATGGTGAGGGAGTTTAGTTGTGGTTCTCTCGTGGGAATTTAACAAAGTTTATGGTTGAGGTGCTTAGGTTCATAGTTGATATGTGAAGGTTTGTTGTGAGGTGTATGAAAAGTAGCAGGAGGTGGTGAGTTATGGTTTTGAAATGGATTTGTCAGTGAGAGGGATAGGCACATGAAAGGTTAATGTGGTAGTGAGGTTATGTTAAAATGATGAATAGTGAGGAAGTAATGTAGGCGGCTGTGAGGAAAATGAAAATAAAAAATGAAATGAATTGTGGTTTTCTTATTTTCTTTGAGATGTTGCTTTTTTAATTCTCAAGTGCAATGTGAAAGAGAGTACTCTGAGGTTGCATTATGTGATCCCCTTAAACAAAACTGGTGGCTTCTATTTTTTTATGTTTTTTTTTGTCAAGGTGATGGATGTTCGTGTTGAAAAATTAAACTTGATTTGAGCCTAAAATATTGTTTGAATGTTTGGGCTTTATTATTTTGGGTTTAGGTCATTTTAATTAATGTTTTTCGAAAACTCTTGTAATGTTTGGAGTGTCTAGACATTTCTTAGGTTTTTAATATTTTCTAAAATGCTCTTGGAATTCCTAGAGTTGAGAACTCTCTAGAACTAGTGTATCTAGAGTTCTCCTTAGAGTATTATAGATAGAGATGTAATTCTACACTTTTGTATCAAGCAAAAATACAAATTTTCTCTGCCATAAAGAATTCTTCTACCAATCAAGTTTCTCTTTAAACCTCCAATATTCCCACACACTTTCTCTAAACACAAAAAGGTCTTATTTTCAACAAAGTGGCATCAAAGCTTCAAGATCCTCAAAAGATGGCGAATGGAGGTTTCCCTTTCCAAATTCCGACAACTATGACAATTGGAGTATCAAGATGAAGGCGCTACTAGGAGCTCAAGATGTGTGGGATATTGTTGAGAAAGGCTTCAAGGAGCAAGATGGAGCCTCGTTAAGCCAAGGTGTAAAGGAGACATTGAAGGAGTCAAGAAAGAGAGACAAGAAAGCTCTCTTCCTCATTTATCAATCGGTGGATGAAGATATATTTGAGAAGATCTCCAATGCAACGACGGCCAAAGAAACATGGGACAAGCTTCAAACTTGTAACAAAGGATTGAAGCAGGTGAAAAAGATTCGTCTTCAAACTCTTAGAGGTGAGTTTGAATTTTATTTATGGAAGAGTCTGAGCCAATTTCTGATTATTTTTCTCGAGTATTGTCCGTAGTCAATCAACTTAAAAGAAATGGTGAAGATGTTGATGAGGTGAAAGTCATGGAGAAAATACTCCGCACTTTAAATCCAAGTTTTGACTTCATTGTTACCAACATTGAAGAAAACAAGGATTTAAAGACCATGACTATTGAGCAACTCATGGGTTCCTTACAAGCATACGAAGAAAGACAAAAGAGCAAAATCAAACAAAAGAAGGCTATGGAGCAATTACTACAACTCAACGCAAAGGAAGAAAACTATGTGAATTACAAAAGCCAAAGAGGACGAGGTCGTGGCCAAGATCGTGGATGTGGACGAGGTCATGGAGGAGAAGGAAGAGGTAGTTACAACAACTACTCCAACAACTTCAACAATGGAGAAAGAAGTTGGAATCCACAAACAACAAGAGGTCGTGGAAGAGGAAATTCATGGTCAAGGTGCGACAAGTCACAAATCAAGTGCTTCAATTGTAACAAGATCGGCCACTACGCATTTGAGTATAGATTCTTAAAGAAGGTGGTGGAGAAAGCTAACTTTGTAGAAGAAAAATGTGGAGAAGAAGAAACTCTACTGCTCGCGTGCCAAAGTGTTGTTTGCAGAATAGGGCAAGCAAGCAAAAATATTTATTTTCGGAAGAATTCCCTCCGGGATTTATGTCGTGTCCACAGAGATCGGTTCGAGGGAAAGAATGTCGTTCGACAGTCTCTCGCGTTAATGAGTTTGGATTAGAATGGTTTACAACAAGAAAACAGAAAAGTAAACATTAAAACATAAAAAGAAATTCATTCTTCAGAGGCAAGAACTTATCAGGCGTGCACATAATCGACTCCTCACAAACTTAAACTTACCGACCAGTTATACTCCACCTACAATACTCATCAATATCACCCAGCATCGCTCACAACACAAGTTATGTCTAACGCAAAGTTGAGAAACCAACCGTGTTACCATCGCCGATGCTCTCGCACGCTAGCTCAAGGCACGGAGGCATTAAGATTCGACGCCTATTGAAGATTGTTAGCTCCTAAATCTATCTCTAGAGTCCAGAAACTAACAGACAATCGTCCCTAATCGAAGTTTACGAAGGTTATGTCTAACGCAACCCAAACCCCGCGCATAAAGCAAAAATCAGAGACAATCACCAACAAAGATTTGTAAAGCAAGTTTTATACAATGCCATGGGCGACAAATATACATGAGTTTGCAGCAAATACATATACACAACCCAACCATAAAGAAAAACACAAAGAAGAAAAGAAATGAACCAAACATCTCGCGGATTGTCGGAGCCGTTCGACGATCAATCCACCCCGGTTCATCCGTATGCATGCTCCATAGTTGTTTTCTAAGCAAAGCAGTGAAAAATGAAGTTTGATGGAAGTGGGATCAAGAAACCCCAAAACCATAACCTAAAAAATGCTGAAAAATGAACTATATACATTGCAAATTCTGCATGGTTCGCAGTGCGAATGACTCAAAAAATGGCACTTCAAGTGCCTCTGAAGACCAAACCGCCTTTGCTTTCCTTCGTAGGTTCGCAGTGCGAACGAACCATTCGCAGTGCGAATGCTCGCTGACTGGTTCGCAGTGCGAACGTTGGCTTATTTCTCTTTTGCAACTCACTGCCAGCCTTCGCTGGGACCTCGCTGGACCTTCGCAATGCGAACATTCGCTGCCAGTTCGCAGTGCGAACGTTCGCTGCCAGTTCGCAGTGCGAACGTGACAGAAAACCAGTCCTTATTTTTGCCACAACTTCTTCACCGAAACTCCGATTTACGCACGGTTTGAAGCGTCGGAAAGCTTATTCAATGCTCTTCAAGAATATGGCAAGATAGCCATTATTTAATACCTACAAAAATGAGATAAAAATCAATTAAACTAAGTAATAGTTACACATTACGCAATATATACACTAAAATGTAAAGTAAACGTATTATAAACAAAGTGGGGGTTTATTTGAAAGATATAGACAAAAAGTAACGATAAGTGCAACAAAACTTATATACAATAATAGGTACATTTTGCACTTATCAAACTCTCCCCAACTTACCTAATTGTTTGTCCACAAACAAGAATCAAACACACTTGAAAATGCACAAGCAATATCCAAAGAATGACGAATCAACAGGTTTTGAAAAACGGAAACGAATGTATGGTTCAAATGAAAAACGGTACACACAAAGTAAATACTCACCACTGGCTACGACGACAACATAGTCACGAAACAAACGCAAAATACAAAAAATCATGCCAAAAATTCTAAAACAACACAAGCTCCAAAGTGAATCACACCTAGTAAAAACAATCATCGGTAGATGAAAAACACACAATAAGGTACTTTACACTCACATAACACTAGCAAACAAAAGACTAAATTATGCATACATCCACAAATTCACATTGAAAATACAAAGGCAAGAATCACAAGGGCTTTTCAAGGTTGTAACGTGGTTGGGTAAACAAACAAGTGCCAATTTCTAAAGGTAATTGAAACAAAAACTTGCCTAAACCTAAGGGAGTGATCAACTCACAAAGACTCAAACACCAAATTCCAATCAACTTCTTCCACAATCCCAAGTGTTACACAACACACAATAATTATTTAGCACAATTGTTGAAACTCTTTTTGTTTCCTTTTTCAAGGATTTTTCTTTTTCTTCCTTTTTCACTTTTTTCTTTTCTTTTCTTTGTCATATTTTTCTCGTTTTTCTTTTCTTTTTCAATCCGCATAGAATCCAACCAATGAGTATACAATCATTCTCTCCCCAACTTGAATTCAACCGCACCATCATGTGAATACTCCCTACTTTCTAAGGCAAGGAAAAAATCCATACAACAACACAAAGTTGAGGTCCAAGAAAAAATAAAATCCATTCAAAAATAAGTGAACTAAATACTCATAGACAAGCATTCAGTTCAAATAGAAACATGGATCAAAAAGCTCAAAGGGGTTACGAATTCTCACACACTCACAAGGTGAATTGACTATTTGGCTAAGGTAGTTGTGCTCAAAATGAAACAATTGCCTTGATCCTTTTCATGCATTCATATAATCAACACAAACAAAAGATTAAACATAATAAAATCCAGTTAGAACAAGAATGTTGGTACTCCGCGCATATATGAACAATGGAAAGTCACCTCACAAAAAGGTTGGGAACTAAAGTGATTCACAATAGAACAAGTATACAAAAGAATGGATGGCATGGAAGTTTGTAAAATGCCTAAGTATCATGAATATGCTAAAGTATAGAAAGCGATAAATACATACCTCAGACGTGTACAAAACTTAACAAGATCACTACCATACATCCGCAAGTTGAAATGAACCAACTTGGAAAATCACAAAAGCATCCTCAAGCTACTCAAAACAAGCTCAAAGGCAAACACAAAATCTATTAATATACACAAACTGAAAAACCGGTAAAAATTCATTAAACAAGTTGTAAAGTGAAGATTTGAGAATTTTACGAAAAAATCCGAGTACAACTTGTTTAATGAATACTCATCACACTACCTAAACTAAACAACAATAAAAGAAAAGAATACACCATGCTTGTTTTACGTCGTAAGCTCGACGCCTTTACACTGCTTAGCTAGTAACTTCCTTCCTTCATGCCATAGTGATGCCTCACCGCGCAAACCAAAAGCAAGTGTCCTAACCAAACACTTAAACAAACGTTACGGGAACAAAATGTATACAACACTTGAACAAACATAATGGAAATAGACAATATATACGATATATGCAAAACTCAAAAACAAAGAAACTATCGCAATGCGACTCAATATCAAAACCAATCCCCGGCAACGACGCCATTTTGTTGTTAGCAGAATAGGGCAAGCAAGCAAAAATATTTATTTTCGGAAGAATTCCCTCCGGGATTTATGTCGTGTCCACAGAGATCGGTTCGAGGGAAAGAATGACGTTCGACAGTCTCTCGCGTTAATGAGTTTGGATTAGAATGGTTTACAACAAGAAAACAGAAAAGTAAACATTAAAACATAAAAAGAAATTCATTCTTCAGAGGCAAGAACTTATCAGGCGTGCACATAATCGACTCCTCACAAACTTAAACTTACCGACCAGTTATACTCCACCTACAATACTCATCAATATCACCCAGCATCGCTCACAACACAGGTTATGTCTAACGCAAAGTTGAGAAACCAACCGTGTTACCATCGCCGATGCTCTCGCACGCTAGCTCAAGGCACGGAGGCATTAAGATTCGACGCATATTGAAGATTGTTAGCTCCTAAATCTATCTCTAGAGTCCAGAAACTAACAGACAATCGTCCCTAATCGAAGTTTACGAAGGTTATGTCTAACGCAAACCAAACCCCGCGCATAAAGCAAAAATCAGAGACAATCACCAACAAAGATTTGTAAAGCAAGTTTTATACAACGCCATGGGCGACAAATATACATGAGTTTGCAGCAAATACATATACACAACCCAGCCATAAAGAAAAACACAAAGAAGAAAAGAAATGAACCAAACATCTCGCTGATTGTCAGAGCCGTTCGACGATCAATCCACCCCGGTTCATCCGTATGCATGCTCCATAGTTGTTTTCTAAGCAAAGCAATGAAAAATGAAGTTTGATGGAAGTGGGATCAAGAAACCCGAAAACCATAACCTAAAAAATGCTGAAAAATGAACTATATACATTGCAAATTCTGCATGGTTCGCAGTGCGAACGATCATTCGCAGTGCGAATGACTCAAAAAATGGCACTTCAAGTGCCTCTGAAGAGCAAACCGCCTTTTCTTTCCTTCGTAGGTTCGCAGTGCGAACGAACCATTCGCAGTGCGAATGCTCGCTGACTGGTTCGCAGTGCGAACGTTGGCTTATTTCTCTTTTGCAACTCACTACCAGCCTTCGCTGGGACCTCGCTGGACCTTCGCAATGCGAACATTCGCTGCCAGTTCGCAGTGCGAACGTTCGCTGCCAGTTCGCAGTGCGAACGTGACAGAAAACCAGTCCTTATTTTTGCCACAACTTCTTCACCGAAACTCCGATTTACGCACGGTTTGAAGCGTCGGAAAGCTTATTCAATGCTTTTCAAGAATATGGCAAGATAGCCATTATTTAATACCTACAAAAATGAGATAAAAATCAATTAAACTAAGTAATAGTTACACGTTACGCAATATATACACTAAAATGTAAAGTAAACGTATTATAAACAAAGTGGGGGTTTATTTGAAAGATATAGACAAAAAGTAACGATAAGTGCAACAAAACTTATATACAATAATAGGTACATTTTGCACTTATCACAAAGCCAAGTTGAAGAGAAAAGAAACAAGTGGTACCTCGACACTGGTCAAGCAACCACATGTGCGGCGATCGAAGCATGTTCGTAGAGATCAATGAAGCGACAACTGGTGATGTCTCATTTGGAGATGACTCAAAGATACCGGTCAAAGGCAAAGGTAAAATTCTCATACGCTTGATGAATGGGAGTCATCAATTCATATCCAATGTCTACTATGTTCCTAACATGAAGAATAATATTTTGAGCTTGGGACAATTATTAGAGAAAGGCTATGACATCCACTTGAAAGAACATAGTCTTTTCTTAAGAGATTGTGGGCATAACTTGATTGCTAAGGTGCTTATGTCAAAGAATAGAATGTTCCTCTTGCACATTCAAAATGATGTGGCAAAGTGTCTCAAGGCTTGCTATACTGACTCTTCGTGGCTATGGAATCTACGATTTGGACACCTCAACTTCGACATTCTGGAATGTTTGTCAAAAAAGGTGATGGTGAGAGGCTTGCCTAGTATAAACCACCCAGACCAACTATGTGAAGGATGTCTAATTGGGAAGCAATTCCGAAAAAGCTTTCCAAAGGAATCAACATCAAGAGCGACAAAACCGCTAGAGCTCATACACACTGATGTCAGTGGACCAATCAATCCGAACTCTTTTGGTAATAATAAATACTTTCTCCTCTTTATTGATGATTATTCTAGAAAAATGTGGGTTTATTTCTTGAAGGAGAAGTCGGAAGTGTTTGAAAACTTTAAGAATTTCAAAGCTCTTATGGAGAAAGAAAATGGTCTTTCCATTAAGGCCATGAGATCTGTCCGAGGAGGAGAGTTTACTTCAAATGAGTTCAATAAATATTATGAATACCGTTGAATCCGCCGCCCACTAAAAGTGCCAAGATCTCCACAACAAAATGGAGTAGCGGAGAGAAAGAATCGAACTATACTTAATATGGTGCGAAGCATGCTTAAGAGCAAGAAGATGCCGAAAGAGTTTTGGGCCAAAGCTGTGGCATGTACGGTTTACCTGACAAATCGGTTCCCAACAAGAAGTGTGCATGAAAAGACGCCACAAAAAGCATGGAGTGGAAGGAAGCTAGGGATCTCTGACCTCAAAATATTTGGAAGCATTGCCTATACTCACGTTCAAGATGAAAAGAGAACAAAGCTCAATGATAAAAGTGAGAAGTACGTATTCGTGGGTTACGACTCAAGCTCCAAAGGGTACATGCTCTATAATCCAAATAGTAGAAAGATTGTCATAAGTCGTGACGTGGAGTTCGAAGAAGAAGATTGTTGGGATTGGAGTGTTCAAGAAGACAGGTAGGATTTCCTTCCTTACTTTGAAAAAGAAGGTGATGAAATGGAACAACCAATGATAGAGGAACATA
Organism: Lathyrus tuberosus; assembly: GCA_022829125.1. NCBI lineage: Eukaryota > Viridiplantae > Streptophyta > Magnoliopsida > Fabales > Fabaceae > Lathyrus > Lathyrus tuberosus. The sequence goes on from JALAZF010000530.1 coordinate 3,929,865, forward strand.
TTACACCACCTTCCTCACCGGCACCAAGGTTGGATGAAACAAGCTCAAGTGAAAGGACACCACGACTAAGGAACATTGAAGAGCTTTATGAGGTAACCGAAAATCAAAATGACATTAAACTCTTTTGCCTTTTTGGTGATTGCGAGCCTCTAAGCTATTAAGAAGCTGTTCAAAATGTAAAGTGGAGAGACGTCATGGATGAAGAAATAAAGTCAATCACGAAGAAGGACACAAAGCACTCGGAGTAAGATGGGTGTACAAAGCGAAGAAGAATGCAAAAGGAGACGTGGAGAGATACAAAGAAAGATCGGTGGCAAAAGGCAATAGTCAAAGACAAGGAATAGACTATGATGAGGTATTTGCCCCCGTTGCTCGTCTTGAAACTATTAGACTGATCATTTCGTTAGCAGCCCAAAATGAATGGAAGATCTATCAAATGGATGTGAAGTCGGCCTTCTTGAATGGTTTTCTCGAAGAAGAAGTTTATATCGAGCAACCAAAGGGATATGAAGTAAAAGGGCAAGAAGAAAAAGTCTTGAAGTTGAAAAAGGCATTGTACGGATTCAAGCAAGCACCGAGAGCTTGGAATGTTCGAATCGACAAGTACTTTCGAGACAAAAACTTCATCAAGTGTCTATATGAGCATGCACTCTATATTAAAGCGCAAAGTGGAGATATTTTGATTGTGTGATTATATGTTAATGACTTGATCTTCACTGGGAACAATCTAAGCATGTTCGAAGAATTCAAGAAAGACATGTCAAATGAATTTGAGTTGACGGATATGGGGCTCATGGCATATTATCTCGGCGTCGAAGTAAAGCAAGAAGACAAAGGAATCTTGATCACCCAGGAAGGTTATGCCAAAGAAGTCCTTAAGAAGTTCAAGATGGATGATGCCAATCCGGTTGGCACCCCGATGGAATGTGGCAGCAAGTTGAGTAAGCATGGAAATGGAGAAATTGTGGATCCAACTCTTTATAAAAATTTGGTTGGAAGTCTACGTTACTTGACAAGTACAAGGCCGGATATTCTCTATACTGTAGGAGTCGTAAGTCGCTACATGGAAGCTCCAACAACAACTCACTTCAAGGCGGCAAAGAGAATCCTTCGATATATCAAAGGTACAACAAACGTTGGCTTACACTATTACTCTTCTAACAATTATGAGATTGTTGGATATAGTGATAGCGATTGGGGTGGAGACTTGGATGATAGAAATAACACTACTGGTTTTGTGTTCTTTATGGGAGATATTGCTTTCACTTGGATGTCAAAGAAGCAACCTATCGTCACACTGTCAACTTGTGAAGCCGAATATGTCGCTGCCACATCTTGTGTTTGTCATGCAGTTTGGCTAAGGAACTTGTTCAAAGAATTAAAAATGCCACAAGAAGATCCTATGGAAATATGTGTTGACAATAAATCAGCACTTGCTTTGGCAAAGAATCCTGTAATTCATGAAAGAAGTAAGCATATCGACACCCGTTACCACTTCATAAGAGAATGCATCGAGAAGAAGGAGGTGAAATTGAAGTATGTGATGTCTCGAGATCAAGCTGCTGACATTTTCAAAAAGCCACTCAAGTTGGAAACTTTCGTGAGGCTAAGGAGTATGCTTGGAGTCACAAATCAAGTTTAAGGGGGGATGTTGAAAGATTAAACTTGATTTGGGCCTAAACATATTGTTTAGATGTTTGAGCTTAATTATTTTGGGTTTAGGTCATTTTAATTAATGTTTTCAGAAAACTCTTGTAATGTTTTGAGTGTCTAGGCATTTCTTAGGTTTGTAATATTTTCTAGAATGCTCTTGGAATTTCTAGAGTTGAGAACTCTCTAGAACTAGTGTATCTAGAGTTCTCCTTAGAGTACTATAAATAGAGATGTAATTCTACACTTTTGGATCAAGCAAAAATACAAATTCTCTTTTCCATAAAGAATTCTCCTACCTATCAAGTTTCACTTTAAACATCTAATATTCCCACACACTTTCTCTAAACACAAAAAGGTCTTATTTCCAACCGTTCGTCTTATGCAATGTTGTAGGCTAGGTGACTATAAAAATGAAACAAGATTAAAAGACTTTTTGAAACTTAGTTAACTAGTGTTATTTAAAATGGGTAAAAACAAAATTTTAAATATTAAATAAAGAAAATAACAAAAAAATAAACTAAATACAGTCTCTATCAGTAATAAGTAATTATACCACTGTGTGAGGCCAAATACAATCATCCCACAAGTAAAGTAAATGCATTGAGTGTTCTTGTTACCCCAGTTCTGTTTTGTGAAGACAATCTCTATTTCAGCCTTCAAAACTTTTTTTTTTACAAATAAACTAAATAAGAATAAAGGGAAAATATCATGCATTTCTTTTTAAAATTCAATCTCAATGAACTAGAAGGAGAGGAATAAGATCTAACACCTATATAAAAAGTTAATATATAAGGAAGCGTTTACATTTACTTGTTTGTCATCCCAACAGCTCACTTCTAAGATACATCCATGAAGTAATTATGTAGCAATGCATACAGGATAAACTTATATACAATATGCGGGGGATTTTACTGATATGAAAATCTTAGGGATGAGAAAGTGGTAATAAACAAAGTCACAAAATACAAAACAATTTGATTCAGACAGTGATCTTAAGATAAGAGCGATAACTAATATCGTTGTCGTGTGATTCTACTTATGTTTTTTCATAAAACAAAATGGCTCCCATAAAAATCACGTCTAAACTGGACATTTGCAAGCATGTATAAAAATAAATGTGACTCTGTGCGTAATACCTTGCTAGCCCACACTTAAGGCATGTGTTAATAATACAACAAGCTTACTAAATCATACACATGAAAATTTCTAAGCTACAAAGATCAACTTCTCATATCAAATAATACCACTATCAAGTTCTTGAATTAGAAAATGTATAATGTTCATGAATAAGAAAATACAAGGCCTTGTCCATATCAAGTTCTTCCAACTATATTTATTGTCTTAAATGGTTCTCATCATGGTTTTAAATTGCGGACCGCATCACCTGATGCGGCCGCAATATTGCGGTTGCAGTAGTGTCCGCATACGCATCAGACCGCAATTGCGGTGTGATTCTAAATCACACTAAAAACCGCATCATAACGCCGCAACGGCCGCATCATAACACCGCAACGACCGCATTACCCGCATCAGACCGCATCAGCTCGCAACAATAGATGACATGTGAAACCTAATACATATAATAAACTATATTATTTTATGTTGATAAAACTAAATTCACGCCGCAACAACCGCAATCCGCATCGCAACGGCCGCAATAGCCGCAACCGCAGTGGCTGCGACTGCATCAGCAGTCGCAACCGCAATTTAAAACCATGGTTCTCATCTTGGTTGCACCTACAAATTTAAGGAAATTAATAGAAAAGTCTCATTTTCACCCGAGTAATAAAAGTATATCAACCATATTCATATATATTCGATTAACCATTAGCAAATAGTAATCCATGAAAAGACATAACACCGTATCCAAATCCTATAATTAAGAACAGGTGATATCAAACTCTCAATGCAGACTACTATGCCACCATACTTTGAGAAATTTAGCGCAAAAAACCCTGAACCATAAAAACTCTTTTGAAGCGGAACAAACTTAAAAATACCAATTCTTGGATCATATAAAATGAAGTGCGGACGAACAAAAGGCATTTTAATTATTTGAAGAAACACTTGGTCATTCTCAAAACCATATACCACCTTGGTTAAGGAATACATCATACTAGGACCTTTCAAGTAGGAAATAATGAACAATTTGGACTCTTTGATTTCATATTCCTTCATAACCCAAACATCGTGACCAAAAATCATGTACAAGCCATCCATGAACACATCCAAGGCCAAAAAATTGGAATTGACCTCTTAATTATTGGACAGCAAAACTTTCTGATTAGACTCATTACCCAAATCAAAAGATACAATAAAGCACAGACTTGACTTAGGTCAACGTTGAGCCAACCAAGTGATAGTGCCTCTCACATATTTTCTCGATTTCTTATCGGGGACGGTCCCAAAAGGGAACTCCCCGATATTTTTCCAAAATTTGGTTCCCATAGTATTAACCTTCACTTGAGTTTTCTTAATAACAACGACTTTATAATTATCAGTAACAGAGTCATAGTCAAAACCATATGTCATTCTATGATGAGGTATCTTTTGTAAAATGGGAAATTCATTTAATTTTCTAATGGAAATATTCCAAATAGAATGATTTGCTTATAGGTGAGACAGAGTATGCCATTCCAAGATCCAACAATTTCCTTTGCCAATTACAATTGTAAGAATGACACGAGAGTTGCTTGACGTTTGTATAAACATTAGTGTTGAAAAAGGCCATATAATGCCCATACCAATAATCTTCCTTTTTTGTCCTCCTCCAAACCCCAACAATGTCTTCCTCCTTCAGAGTTAGAGTTTGGAACATACGTTTTTCTCCCGTCATAAGACATGAGCTGCCACTGTCTAGGTACCAAGATTATTGCCTTGTTTCTTCCTGTACGCATATCTGCAACAAAAACAGTTTGATATTTAGGTACCCATACTTTTATGGGTCACCTATTGTTAGTTCTGACCGAATTTCTATTATTTTGAGCCTTTATCTGATAAAAGGATCTATACTCATTCCGAATTTTTGCTTATAAAAGTTTTGTCTCGGTTAAGTTTTGTTATTTGAACCCTTCAAAACCTTTGGTCCAAGGAAGTATGAGAGATTTCCCAAGTCTGAAAATTCAAATTCCTCACTTAGATCATTTTTTAAATCTTCCATCTCCTTTTTGCAACTTCCTGTTATCAAGTCATCGACATAGAGACATAGTATAAGCAATTCCCTCTTACTTCTTACATAAACTCCAGGTTCGGTTGTGCACTTCATAAATTCCTTCTCCCTTAGAAAACTATCTATCTTCTTATTCCAAGTGATTCGAGCTTGTTTGAGTCCATATATGGCTTTATGCAGCATGTATAATTTTCTCTCTTGACCTTGTTTCACAAACCCAACTGGTTATGCAATATAAACTTCTTCATCTAAGGAGCCATTTAGAAATGCACATATCACACCCATCTGACACATGCACCAATTTTTCATGTTTGCCAGACCAACAACCAACCTAATTGTTTCAATTTTAGCAATATGTGAAAAAAAATTATTGATCCATTACCCCCTTCCTTTTCCTTTTAGTGGCGGAGGGATTAACTGATTTACTTAGGAAGGTAGTAGAGTTGGTCTTCCCTTCTTAATCTTCCTGCTAAGAGGCTTAATTTCTTGAAGCATAAGTTTGTTAGTTTGGATGGTCGGGTTATTTTACTTAACTATGTGATTAATGTGGTTCCTATCTTCTTCTTGTCTTATTTTAAAATGCTTGTAAAGGATTGGAGGAAACATTTTCGGATTCAAAGAAGGTTCCTATGGGGAGGTGTCAAGGCAGATTCTAAAATCTCTTGGGTTAGATTGGTTAATGTATGTAAATCTAGAAGTAAAGGGATGTGGGGTTTAGAGACCTTTGTCTGGTGAACTTATCACTTTTGACTTATTGGAGGTGGCGTCTTATTATAGAAGTCTATGGGGAGTTGAGAGATCTATTAGTTATGCGTTATGGTAATTCAGTTGTATCTTCTCTAAGGGGAGGTAGATATTTTGACTAGCATAACGTATCCTCGTGGTGTAAAGGAGTTTCTATTATTAGCACTAAAAGGTAAATTCTTCAGACTGGTTTGTAGATAGTATATTTCGAAGGTTAGATCTGGATATCAGACATTTTTTTTTGTCTGATCCTTGGATAGGGATCATACCTCTTATGGATAGGTTTCATAAGTTATTGTTGGGAAGTGTTGGTCAGGTAGGTAGGTGGGTGGATAGATGACACCTTAGTTAGGGAGTACAAGTTGACGAGACCTTTCTTTATGTGGGAGGAACTCGTGGTTGAGGATTTTCTCTCAGTCATTCGAGGCCAGGATTTACTCGGTGTCATATATTTATCATTTTCTTGTGTCTTCTTCTAACCACCTGCCTTCAGATTGTAGAAAGGTTTTTTTCCAAAATTTGGGAAAGTTGGGCTACATCTAAGGTGATAGAATTTTTCTGGCAGCTTCTCCTTTATATGTTTTCCTCTAGAGATAACTTATTCAAAAGAAAGGTGATTGTCGATCATAGCCTTACTTCTGTCCCTTTTGTGGTGCGTTCGTTGAGACAACGTCTCATCTGTGTGTCACTAATGACATGATTCGTGTAATCTGGTATAGGATTTTCAGACGTTTGGGTTGGTATACCGTTATTCCTAGAAACCCTAATAGGCTTTTTGAAAATTTTATCTTTTTAGGTGGTTCTGCAAAGTCTAGTAGGGGTCTCTCTATGATTAGACATGTCACGGTTTGGTATATTTTGAGTGTTAGGAACGAGGTAGTATTTTCAGGGTCTACAACAAACGAGAAAGACGTGGAGGAGAAAAGTGTTTTGTTGGCTTGGAAGTAGTTTTGGGGAGGCCTTCTAAGAACTACTGCACCTTCACATAATAACTTCAGAACCTTATCCTCCTAATTAACTAATATCGGGTTGAGATCTATGATTTGGTTGTGAATGTGGATGTCCTTATCTTTTCGTGGTAGACTTTGATCAGGTAATGGAAATCCTACATACTTGAGATCTAACTTGTTCTTTATTGTGGTGTAGTATTGATGATAGTTTGCTATGGAGTTTAAATTGTGGGTTTTTTTAATTGTTTTTTACCCTTGTATTTTTTCTATATTTTTTTTAGTGTTTATCTTGTTTCTGCTTGCTTTCCTAGTTTTTTTTTTGGTATTTCTTGTACCAATTTTATACTTTTGTAGTCATGATTGAGATTTTTCTAATTTCTTTTTTTAATATTTAAATGATTATTTGTCTTTAAAAATGTGATACCGATGGATAAATTATGGATTATTGGAAAAAATGTCTAGAAAATCGGACGTCAAATTCTATTTCATTAGCATCCAACCGTTACTAAATGCATTATTCAGTAAGTACATTATCATTTTCTTGGTCTAAACTACCATATATTAGTATAATTTTCTTGGTCTAAACTGCATTTGGTGTTCATAATCCACTTTGCAAAAAAGCATTAAACCAATATTTTTTTTTAATAATCAAAGCTTCATTCATTAAGGCAACTTGATACAATTACAAAATGAATGAGACCTTTCTAAGCTCTATTAGCCTAACTATATACATAGCTTAAAGAACAAAGAAAGCAAGAGATAAAACAGATAATACATTAATCTCAAGTAAGGCTCAATACCTAAACCTTCTTGATTTCATAGAGATGCATTAGGCATCTTCACCCATTCATAGAAGCTACCCTCATATCCCCTCGTTTTCTGTTTCTTTCTCCACTTCCATGTTATCATTTGGATTTCTAACAGCATGTCTTTCTCCGCAATAACAGACCCTTTAAATAGAATAGCATTTATGTTCTTCCAAATACACCAACAGGCTGAAATCCATATAAAAAGCAATTTTGATTCAGCACCACCTGCTTTTGTCCATGTTAGAAACATTTCAATACAACAGTTCCCAGTAGGAAGTTTACATCCTAGCCAGTTTTCCATTTCAGTCCATAATCGCATGATTTGATTACATCCTAGAAACAAATGGTTGTTATCCTCTACCCTATCAGAACAGAAAACACACAGCATACCATTCGGATCTGTAATGACACATCTTTTGATGAGATTCAACCGTGTAGGCAATCTGTTCAGCAAAAATCTCCATCCAAATATCAAAATCTTCAACGGTAACTTAAGCTTCCAAAGATATCCAAGAGCTTCCCTAACATTCTCCTCCAACAAGTCGGCCTCATTACTTCTATTCCACCTGTCATAGCATTCTTTGACACTAAAAGAATAGTCCATCTTCCTTGGCCAAATAACAATATCTTCCTCTGAACTGGACAGCCTGCTTTCCCTCAATAAACTTAATAATTCCTCGACAGATTCATCCACTGCATTAGAAAGGATTACATTTCTACCTCTGATGTCCCAATTCCACACATTATCACTCCAACTTCCACAGTCTTTCACCAGAACATTTTGATTTGGAGATGAGTTATACAGAGTTGGAAACTGATTTTTGAGAGCCAAGTCACATAACCACCTTGATTTCCAGAACAAAGTGTTCCTACCATTACCAATTTTCCACACCAGATTTTTGAACATGCCCTGCTTATTGGAGTGTGAAGCAAGTCGACCTAAATCCTTCCACCAGCTAGAGCTCTGATATTTAGAATCTTCAGATTATTTGATAAATAAACTGTTGAAACTGCCATCATATTTAACCTTTAAAATACTTTTTCATATTGCCTCTTGTTCATCACTGATTCTCCACAACCATTTGGCTACCAAGGCTCTATTGAATGTACCCATATCTTTGACTCCTAAACCTCCTTGCTGTTTAGATTTGCAAACTAAAGACCACTTTACCCATGCTATACTCTCCCTATCACCCTTACCAGACCACAAGAATCTTCTTTGGATAGCTTTAATTTCCTTTATCACTTTTACTTGAGCTAGAAACATAGCAAAATAACGAACTAGTAGATTTATTAAAACTGAGTTTATTAACACAACCCTCCCACCAATTGATAGATTCTTACTTCTCCAATTTGCCAGTCAATTTTTGAAATAATCGATAACAGGTTTCCAATAATCATATGCCTTATGTCTACCACCAATTGTTAGTCCTAAGAATTTTAAAGGGAACTTGCCCACTTTACAATTCAGAAAAGTAGAGGCTGCCTCAAGTTGATATCCTTCTACCCCAAATCCCAAAATGCTACTCTTATTATAGTTTATTTTCAGACCAGATAATGCTTCAAACCCTCTCAACACTGCTTTAATACCCCATATATTTGACCATGAATCATCACAGATTAATAAAGTGTCATCTGCAAACTGTAACAAACAACTTATGGTGCTACCAACTACTTTGATGCCCTTCATAATGCCACTCACCTCAGCTTTCTTTACCATCGGTGCCAAGCATTCAGTTACCAAAACAAAGAGGAATGGAGCCAATGGATCACCTTGTTTTAATCCCTTTTTGATTTCAAAATCCTTGGAAGAACTACCATTAATCAAGACCGATCCATAACTCTTACAAACTAAGCCCCTTATCCAACCAATCCACTTTGGACTGAAGTTCATAGCAGCTAACACCTTGCATAAAAACTTCCAACTTACACAGTCATATGCTTGTGCAAAATCTACTTTAAACATGAAACCTTTCTTCTTCTTCTTTTTAACATAATCATATATTTCATTGGCAACCAACACACCATCCAGAAGTTATGTACCTGGTACGAAAGCTGTCTGAATAGGAGAAACCAATTTACCAATGACATATTTGAGCCTTGTAGCTAACATCTTGGAAACAATCTTGTACAAGCTACCAATTAGTGCTATTGGTCTAAAATCCTTAAGATGTTGAGGGTTGTCCATCTTTGGTATGAGAACAAAGAAAACAGAGCTGAATGCTTTAGGAAGAGCAGGCTTGTCATGAAATTCATTGATACACTTGTACACCTCCTTGCCAATCACCTCCCAAGTCTTTCTCAAAAACTTAAAGTTGAAACCATCAGGTCCTGGACTTCTATCACCCTCACATGACTCAATGGTTTCAAATACCTCTTCAAAAGAAAACCTATCAGTGAGAAACCTATTGTCCTCCTCAGAGAGTTTGTTTAACAAACTAAGGTCCATATAAAATGGCTCATGAGCATTATTGTGAAACTTGTCTTCAAAGAAACCATGGATGACTTGTTTAACTTTCTCTACTCCCTCCTCCTCTTGCAACCCTACATTCAAGGCAGAGATATTGTTCAACCTCCTTCTTCTATTGATCACTGAATGGAAGAACTTTGTATTACTATCTCCCTCCTCCAACCATTTCAACCTAGACTTCTGATATAAAATACTTTCTTTTGTATTCAGTTTGTTACACATTTCCTCCAAGGCCCTGCCTCTTAACTTCAGAAGCTCCTCATTCTCTTCATCATTTGAATCAACCAATGTGTCAATATCATTGATCTTTTTTATGTTCTCTTCTATTTTTAAATCACTAATGCCAAAAACATGAACATTCCACCATCTGAGCCTGTTTTTTAAATGCCTCAATTTCTGAAAAAGAACTTCTCCTGCATTGCCAGTGGTACTGATCGAATCCTAGCTTTCTCTAACAAACTCCACAAAATTAGGATGACACAGCCACGCATTCAAAGACTTGAATGGCTTAGGGCCCCAATTAACATCATTCAATATCAAAGACACTAGTCTATGGTCAGACACATCTCTCATTCCTATTTTCTGAATTACAACTTTCCAAAAATCACAAAGATCTTCACTAATTAAGATCCTATCCAATCTACTTTTACATGATCCATTGGCTTTGAACCAGGTAAACCTATTCCCCATAGTGGGAAGGTCAATCAAGTTCAGGTCCTCTATGAATGCCCTAAATTCCTCCATTTCATTTAGATTATATCTCCCAACACCTTGCCTTTCCTCTGTACTTTTGATTGAGTTAAAATCCCCCCCATAATCCAGTCTCCCCTTGGAAAACTAGCTTTTATTTCAATGAGTTTCCTCCATAGTACTCTTTTTTCAGCCACTGAGCAGGGAGAATATACATTAACCATGTAAATAAGTCTGCTCCTCCAAGATCCTCCAACTCCTAAATATCCATTCCCATTGAAACTAAAATTTGCATTAAAAGAATTCTTGTTCCAAACTGAGATCATTCCACCTGACTGCCCTTTGGAAACTGATGCTGACCATTCAAAATCCTCTCCACCCCAAATACTCTTTACCAATCCTTCCTCCACCTGTTGACATTTGGTTTCTTGAATCATACAAAATTCAATTTTGTTCTTTACAATTAATTGATTAAGTCTTCTTCTCTTTATCGAAGAATTACACCCCCTTATGTTGTATGTAGTCAGATTCATTTGACTGTACTTGTTGCCTCCTTCAACCTAATCATTTTTTCATTATCACCTCTTTCCATTTTCCTTAAGATCCCTTCGAGTATTTCATCATCTTCATCACCCTCAATGCCAATTGCTTTTAGGATGGCCCATACCTTACCTGGAACATCTTCAAAATTCCGTTTGATTCTTTCATTTCCTGCCACTATATCCCCATTTGAGACTGATTCACAACACAAAATTGAGCCACCAGAGTATCTTGATTCCTTCTCAGCAGACTAGGAGGTCATCAGCAAGCTTTCTTCGGCTTCTCCAAAGGTGGTTATCTGGATTTTTTTTTTCAAAGAGGTATGGAGCAACGTGGAATAATAAGAAGGCTCATAAGGAATCTTCACTTTCTCATAAATCTCCTGAATTGACTTCTTTTTTCTATTTTGTCTTTCTTGTAGTTTTTGTGGCTCCCCGTGTTCCTGCAGACCAATATTATTGGTCCCCATCTCAGTTGTTCCAACATTCTCCGTATCTGGGCCCACCATCTCTTTTGTTCCTTCCTCCAAGTCAAGTATTATTATATTGTTTGACATTCTCTGTAACTTCTTTTCCACCTGTTCCTTCAATATTTCTTGAGCCTCACCCACATTACACTCCCCAGCACTCTTTTCATTACAAAAAGTGACCTTTTGTCTGTCCCTGTCTTTCAGATTTTGAAACCTATTGCTTGTACTCTTCACTAAAGCAGAGAAAGGTTGATTACTTTTGTACTGTATACCAGCTTCTCCTGACACCTGATTTGTAGACCTGGTCCAATCCGTAGGTGTCCTAGCCTCACCACCATACAAGGCCTCAACTCCATTATTGGATGCTTCAATCTCATCAGATTCTCCCTCCTTTGATTGATTATCACCTGAATCGTCTTCTTCACCAAGCTCATCCTCAGTTTCTTCTACAAGAGACTCGTCGGAATCCTCCATACCACTCCCCTTATGTTTCTTACCAATTATACGTTTGGGACCATGGTTATCTTCCACTAGCTTTATCACAAACACTAACCCATTAATTTCTACACTAATGACTTCATTGAGATTGCTAATGTATTTCGTCTTTATCAGTATTCTAGCTACATCAAACTTTGAGTGTGCCTCTGTCTCTTCGTCACAACAAATAAATTCTCCAAGTCTACTAGCAATATATTTATAAAAGTCATTTCTCCAAGCGTGGCATGGGATACCATAGCATTTAACCCATGTGAGTCTCTCTTTATCAACCTCAGCTGGAGACCACCCTCTAATATTCTCAATCCAATTTTGTAACCAAGTTTCCTCTTCCTTCACCAATGATCGTACCGCATTGTCTTCCAAATCTTCTAGTAGGCACAAATTGGCGCCCATTGGAGTCACTTTTACATTAAAGAACCCTTCTTTATGAAATATTTCTTGAATGTTGTATGAGTTTCCGGGCTTCTTAATCACACCAACAAAAGCTTGCTCAAAGCGCTTGCTTTCTTCTTCATTTATAGTGAAAGATAAACTTCTCCAGTTAGGATGAAACTTCCCAGATTCGATCTCATTTTGCAACCCAACATATTTTCTGATTAGATTTTCTCGGTCTAAGTTTCCTCTAGCCACATCCATAAATGATCTTCCCTTTCTAACAATTGATCCAAAGGATTTGTTTTGTCCCACCTTATTGTGTTCTTCTCCTTTATGTGTGAATCTAGGTTCTTTGCTTACTACCACTCTCCTTCTGTCAAACCTAGGAATGTTCACATGAAGCTTCATCCCCTTAATTTAAATGTTATCCAAGCTGATCACCATTGTTCTCTCATTTTCCACTTTCCAGAACCTGACAAACCTGTATCTTTTCCCTCGTTTATCCAGTTTAGCCGGGATGAAAACCTCATAGACACTACCGAACTCCATAAAGATTTTCGCCATATCTCTTGCGTTGTATCCATCGGGGATTTCCGTGAAAAAGAAGGAAGAAATGATTTCATTCTCACCTAAATGTTTACCCGTTCTCTCTTTCCACACTGAAAATTTCATATTCATGTTCTTACCACTAACCACATTCCACTCCATTGATAGAGGTTTGTACCTCGGCTCACCGACTAACCTTCAGACCTTGCTCGACCAAGTTTATCAATTGCCAAGGCTCCTAGCCCTAAAGCTAGGAGTTTAAGCCAAAAATAATATCCAAACAGAATCCAGAAAGGTTGAAAACACAGACTTTGAAAATTTAACAGCTAAACAAACTACAATAAAACAATGTCCACACCTTACTTGAGCTTATATTTGTTTAATCTTCATACTTGAAGAAGATGAAGTGGTTCTAGAGAAAAGGCAGACATTCTCTCACTGGAAACCATGACACCTTGATGCTAGTGGTTCTATTAGCATTAAACCAATATTCTGTCAAGTTCTTATTAGAAAAAGAATGGCAATCTAATATAGTGTCTATCACCTAATGGTCCTAACTTATAGTGTCATCTATCATCTCAAGTACTAAACCCTTAAGGCATTATACTTAATTCCCATAAACTAATTAAAACTACCTTAGTTTTTTTTTATAAGCTAAATTTATATATATCAAGGATACAGAGGGGTATCCCAACCTGTATACAAGTAGACCCTTTTCACAAATCAAAGGCCACAAAAATCACATGGAGAATTTACCCAAGTGTAATAATTACAAATAGAAGAACTTTTGTGATATTTTCCTAACTACCACCAATTAAAAATGAGAATACGATTCGAAATCGTATCAAGATCCCAAAATTCATCCCGAAATATAATATTATTACGGGATGACCAAATGATCCAGCATATAGACAACCAAAATCCAACCGCATTACTAACCAAAAGCTTCCTACCTACACACCCCATTACCCAACAAGAGAGATGATTCAATATGTTACCGACCAAAATATTTGGAATGCCCAACCAATTACAAACAAAATTCCAAACCCGACCAGATTTGTAGCATTGAAATAAAATGTGCTCTACAGTCTCGACTTCTAAAAAATAGAATGGACAAGACATTTCACGTCTATTAGTAATGATACCTCTAAGCACTAGGTTTTCACGCATCGGAATTCTCTTATGCAACACTCGCAACCCAAACACTTTAACTTTGAACGGAACCTGAGCTAACCAAATTAGTTTAAAAGCGGCCTTGCAATCTTCACCTATTTGAAAAGCAGAAGTATCAGAATATTCTTGCAAAAATGAATATAAAGAAGAGACGGAGAAATTATCGTCATCGTTTAGCAACCAATGGACAGAGTCCCGTGCTCCTACAGACGGTGAACAGCCAGACATCAAGGAAATTAAAGTTGCAAGCTGCGACTGGACAAGCTCAGGTAGAATAGCAGAATGTAGTTTAATGTTCCAAAGCCAGCACCCCTCCACCGAAGAACCATAATCCACCACAAAGCTTCCCAAATTTTCTGCAAACTGACACAGATCTGGAAAATCATCAGCCAAAATCCTATCTCCAGCCCATCTTGACAACCAAAACAACACTCTACCACCATCTCCTATGTTGTAGGAGATTAAATCAGAAACAATACTCTTACCACACATGATTGAGACTTGTAGCAGATCACGTCACCAATTGGAGGGGGAAGTAAAATAGTTGTAGTATTCACCATTATGAAAGTCGTGCGTGTTATTAGGATACCGGACCTCAATGAACTCCTTCCACAATGTATCCTTATTGACCAGAATTTTCCAAATCCATTTAAACAACAATGGTCTATTGAAAAGTTTTAAATCTTTCACCCCTAAACCACCATCATCTCTTCTTCGACAAACCGTATTCCAACTTACCCACGACACACCTCTTTTGTTCACCATTCCATTCCACAAAAAAGGACTTTTGAATAGAAGTAAGGATTTGAATCACTTGTGCATGGAGTTTAAAGAAAGACATCAAATGAATCAGCAGATTAGTAAGGACAGAATTGATCAAGGTAATCCTACCACCCATAGAGAGGAAGCGACTACTCCAAGAGTTCAATCTAGAATGCACTATATCAATCAACAGTTTCCAGAAGGATATTAATCTATGGTTTCCACCAATAGGGATACCTAAAAACTTAAACGGGAAAGTGGAGATCTTGCAGGCAAGATAGAGTTCTGCAGCCAAAAGCTTTGACTCATCCACTCCAACACCAATCAAAGAACTCTTATTGAAATTGATATCCAGACCAGATATTAGGTGAAATCCTTTCAGAATGGTCTTTGCAGCCAAAATATTCTTCCAGGATCCATCACCAAGTATTATCGAATCATCAGCATACTGCAGCAGCTGAAAAGAGAGATCGGGACTGATTTTGAACCCCGAATAGATGCCACTTTGCGATGCTCTATTCATTAGAATAGCAAGCCCCTCCGCAGCAATAGTGAATAAGAGGGGAGAAAGGGGATCCCCTTATTTAAGACCCCTAGAAACACTAAAATCCAGAGTTGGACTCCCATTAACCAATAGTGAAGAGAAACTATTGAAAACCCCGAACTCCATCCATCTCAACCATTTTTTGCCAAACCCCATGAGTTTCATGACATCTCGTAAGTAATTCCAATCGACACAATTATAAGCTTTAGCGAAGTCAAATTTTAGAAGCAACAATTCTTTCTTGGAACGCTTGGCGAAATCAACAATCTCATTTAGAACAAAAACACCATCTAACAGGTTCCTACCCTCTAAGAACGCCGTTTGGGTGTTTGAGATAATACCTCCAATCTTCTTTTTAAGCCTATTTGAAAGGATTTTAGACAGAACTTTATAGACAAAGCTGACTAGAGATATAGGCCTGTAATCTTCCAATTTATTATGGCAGTCGTGTTTAGGAATAAGAACCACAAAAGAGGAAGCAAAAACCTTGTGTAACTTCTCGCCTTCGAAGAATTCCAATACACAGTTTGTAAAATCTACTCCTACTATATCCCAACACCTTTTTAAGAACTCAAAACTGAAGCCACCAGGGCCGGGACTGCGATCCCCAACACACTCGAACACCACACCTTTAATCTCTTGATCATTCACAGCTGTCTCTAACTCCTCACTGTCCAGACTGGATAGACGTTTGAAACCTGACTCACCAACATAAGGGAATGGTCTAGACACCCTGCTAAACCTCTTTGTGAAATGATCCCTAACAACCTCTTTAACCCTTTTCATATCCTCCTCAACTTTGCAATTTACACGAACCGCGTTGATGGTATTCAAGTTCATACGATTCCTAAATGCAGCATGGAAGTACTTTGTATTGATATCTCCATCCTCAATTCATTTCGATCTTGATTTTTGTTTTAGGATACATTCTTTTATCCTAATAGATTTCCAAAGATCATCTTCAGCATTATTTCTGTTCCTCAACTCCTCATTTGTTATATCTCCTCTCTTTAGAACCATCCAGTCTTCGAACTCATTAATTACACTTGTATCCGATTTGATTTTGGTATCAACCCAACCAAAAATATTAGTATTCCACCAACGAAACCTTTCCCTGAGATGTTGCATCTTCCTGGCCAGAATAAAAGAAGTTTTCCCCACCACCTTACATTCTTCCCACTCTTTCTTGATAAAAGGAATGAAACTTGAGTGCTCAAACCAGCACGACATAACCTTGAACGGTTTGGGTCCCCAATTAGTATTTTTAGCTGAAATCCACACATGCCGATGATCTGACACGTCACGTTCTCCAATCCGTTGAGTCACCATATTCCAATCATTACATACCCCAGGTGTAACTAAAAATCTATCCAGGCGACTGCAGATTTTTGCTTTCGATTTAAACCAAGAGTATTTGAGACCACATAAATGCAAATCGAGACATCCGATCATACTAATAAACTCAGAGAATTCCAACATATGCCTTCTGTTAAGACTTGTATAGCTAATCTGTTCCCCTGTACACTTAATTGAGTTAAAATCTCCACCTAATATCCACTCCCCTGGTTCCAAGCTATTTTTAAGGTTGATAAGACAAGACCAAAGTTCCCTTTTCTCTGTGATAGCACAAGGTGAGTAAATATTGAAAATATAACACTTCATACCTCTCCAAATAACCTGCATACCCAAATAGCCTTTCCCCTATAACTACAAATAGGAACCAAAACACCAACTTTCCAAATAGTTACTAAACCTCCTGAGGACCCGATAGAATTTACTGCAGACCACTGGCAATTCCTATCCCCCCACAAACTATACACTATATCATCAGACACACAAGTACATTTAGTTTCCTGTATGAAACAAATTTCTGCACCAACTTTGTGAAGAGTATCTCTAATCTTCCTCCTTTTTAAAACTCTCCCACATCCTCTAACATTATACGATACAAGATTCATGATGAAACAGTAGTAGCCACCTTCTTGCCTTTCTTCGATTTCCTATCAGCCTCTTCTAGGTTTCTCAAAATGTTTTCAAACACTTCATCACCCTCCTCCGCTTCTATGCCTAACGTTTTGATTGACTTCCACACTCTAGCATGGAGACTCTCCAACTTTTTCTTAATTCTAGAATGACTTTGGATAAAACCAGAGTCAGAAATAGAGTTATCAATTGAGTCTGGCACCTTACTGTCATGAACTGGGGTAGATTTAACCATACTACTTTCGGACTGTCTAATTAAAGCCTTAGCATACTTAGGATGAGAGCCCTCAGCATGTAACAGAGAAGCATAATACGAGGGGTGGAATGGGATCTTAATTTTCTGATAAATATTCTTCATGATTTTCTTTTTCTTCTTCTTCCTCAATAAAGGCCCACCCCTATTTTCAGAGTTGACAGATCCTAAAACTGCTCCATTTAATGTCGTGTGACAAGTAGAGATATCTATATCTCCAGCCAAACCCCCCAATGCAGAGCTTTTCTAACACATCTTCTTTTCCTTACCTACAACATCGTCTCTCTTCTGTATCTCCAGAGAACATGTTACATGATCAGGATAAGAGCATGCAATCCTATTGTTGAAATACAAGAGACTAAGAGACATATGAATAAACCGTGTGTTTTGAAAAGCACTACGGAGACATTATTATATATAGATAGATTACAACTAATTACATGATATAATCGATGTGGAACTATTCTATATACAAATACTCTTAACACTATATATATATATATATATATATATATATATATATATATATATATATATATATATATATATATATATATATATATATATATATATATATATATATTTACAAATATCAACACTCCCCCTCAAGCTTGAGCATATAAGTCAATTGCACCAAGCTTGTTACATATATAGTTAGTTCTAGGGCTCCGTAGGGATTTTGTAAACACATCTGCCAATTGATCATTAGAGTTGACAAAGCTTGTGACGATGTCGCCTGACTCGATCTTCTCTCTGACAAAGTGGCAATCTATCTCAATATGTTTGGTCCTCTCATGGAAGACTGGATTTGAAGCAATGTGAAATGCAGCTTGATTATCACAAATAAGTGTCATTGGTCTTGCTTCTTCAATTTGAAGTTCCTTGAGCAACTGTTTTAACCAAATAAGTTCACATGTTGTCATTGCCATGGCCCTATACTCTGCCTCGGCGCTTGATCTTACAACTACATTTTATTTCTTACTTTTCCAAGATATAAGGTTTCCTCCAACAAGTACACAATACCCAGAGGTGGATCATCTATCAATGGGTGACCCTGCCCAATCAGCATCGGAGTATCCAACTATCTGGGTATGTCCTTTATCCTCATACACAAGACCTTTTCCTGGAGCACATTTGATATATCTCAGAATCCGGATAACAGCATCCATGTGTTCCTGACAAGGGAAATTTAAGAACTGACTTACCACACTGACTGCAAAAGAAATGTCCGGACGAGTGACTGTGAGATAATTTAACTTTCCAACCAATCTCCTATACCTTCTTGAGTCAGATAAAGGCTCCCCCTGATTGGGTAGAAGTTTAACACTTGGATCCATAGGAGTATCCGCTGGTTTATCATTTAACAAACCTGTTTCTTCCAAAATATCCATAGCATATTTCTGCTGAGAAATCACCAAACCATCATTAGATTGGACTACTTCAATACCCAAGAAATAGCGGAGTTTACCAAGATCTTTTGTCTGAAATTGTTTCGAGAGATGTTGTTTCAACTGGAGTATTCTCTGCTGGTCACTACCAGTTATGACAATGTCATCAACATACACAATAAGATAAATACACCCTTGGGGTGAGTGATGATAAAAAACAGAATGGTCAGCTTCACTACGGATCATACCAAACTGCTGTACTACAGTGCTGAATCTGCCAAACCAAGCTCTCGGAGATTGCTTAAGACCATAAAGAGACCTGTGTAGCCTACAAACCATATTCGATAACTCCCCTTGAGCAACAAACCCAGGTGGTTGCTCCATATATACTTCCTCTTCAAGATCACCATGTAAGAATGCATTTTTGATATCAAGTTGATGAAGAGACCAATGTCGAATGGCTGCAATGGCTAGAAGAAGTCTAACAGATGCCATCTTGGCTACAGGCGAAAAGGTATCACTATAATCTAACCCAAAAATATGAGTGTATCCTTTGGCTACCAAGCGAGCTTTAAATCGATCAATCTTACCATCTGGACCAACCTTCACTGTATAGAGCCAACGGAAACCTACTAAAGATTTCCCATGGGGTAGAGGAACCAGTTCCCAGGTACCACTGCTTTGAAGAGTACACATTTCATCAATCATTGCTTGCCTCCACTCAGGGTGAGACAATGCTTCACCTGGAGTTTTAGGAATAGAAACAGAAGACAAAGAAGACAAACAAGTATACTGCAAAGGGGAAAGACAATGATAACATAAATCAATATAATGTGGAGAAGGATTTCGTGTCTGACGTATACCTTTTCGAAGGGCAATTGGAAGATCATACTCAGGTTGCAAGATCGGATCCGGTGATGGAGAGAGCGTCGGAGGAGAGTCCGTAGTGACCTCAGGGATAGGTACGACTTCTGGGACAGGTACGACTTCAGGGACAGATACGACTTCAGGGACAGGTACGAAAGACGTTGGGTGACGACGCTGATATGTTTGAAGTGGGCGAGGAGTGGGGGGATTAACCGTAGGGGTATCTAGTGGGCCAGGTTCCCTAGAATGATGGGGGATAATGACAGATGGGACTTCCGGAAGAGGTGTGGGAATACTTTCTTGAAGGGGTTTCGGAGTTGCTTGGCTGGACTCGAAATATGGAACAGAATCGAAGAAGGTAACATCGGCCGATATGAGGTATTGTTGTAGAGTATGTGAATAACAACGATAACCTTTTTGGGATCGATGATAACCAAGAAAGACACACTTTAGTGATCGAGCTGATAGTTTATCAAGACCAGGGGAGAGATTGTGTACAAAACATGTGGACCCGAAGACTCGGGGAGGAATTGGGTGAAGTGGAGAATTGGGAAAAAGGATTGAATGAGGGATTTTATTGTTAAGGACAGATGAGGGCATGTGATTTATAAGGTAACATGCCGTTAGCACAGCATCCCCCCAAAACCGAAGTGGAACATTACCATGGAGAAGTAGGGTCCGAGTGGTTTCTACGAGATGCCGATTTTTGCGTTCGGCTACACCGTTTTGTTGAGGTGTGTGAGGACAAGATGTTTGATGGAGAATACCATTGTGTGACATAAAATTTTGAAATTGTTGGGATAAATATTCACGGGCATTGTCACTTCTTAAGGTACGGATAGACACACCGAATTGAGTTCTTATTTCTCGATACAATTGTTCAAAAATAGAAAATAATTCAGATCTATTCTTCATTAAAAATAACCACGTGCAACGTGAAAAATCATCAATAAAGGTGACAAAATACCTAGACTCAAGAGTAGAGACAGTACGCGAGGGACCCCAAACATCGGTGTGAACTAAAGCAAAAGGGGACGAAGCCCGTTTGTTGACTCGGTTGGGAAATTGACTACGAGTGTGTTTCCCTAACTGACACGACTCACAATGTAAATTAGATACCGTCGATAAATTTGGCACCAATTTATGTAATTTGGAAAGAATGGGATGGCCTAACTGAGCATGGATAGTGAGTGGAGAATCTTTGGCTGAGCATGTCTGAGATGACAATGAAAGGTAATAAAGGCCTTGAGACTCATATCCGACGCAAATCGTCCGTCCCGAACTCCAATCCTGCAGAATAACATTATTGTTAATGAAGGTGACACTACAATCAAGAGAACGAGTTAAACGACTGACTGAAAGTAAATTAAATGGACAATTAGGTACATAGAGGACAGAAGTAACAGAGAGAGAAGGTAGAATTTGAACCGTACCAATCCCTTCGGATTGGGTTTGAGAACCATTGGCAGAAGTTATGGTAGGTAACAAACCAGAGGTAGAGAAGGAAGAGAAAAGATTTTTATTACCAGTAACATGATCAGACGCACCAGAATCAAGGACCCAAGGTCGAAGAGAAGATGATTGAGAGAGGCAAACAGATGAATTACCAGTGTGTGCTACAGTAGCAGTAGAATCTAAGTTCTGATAATTCTGATACCACCTGAGGAAATCATCGTAGTTTGGCGTAAAGTTCTGAGGAGTAGCCATGAGTATCTAAAAAGAGAAAATATCACGAGATCAGCCACCGAACGTGCGACTCAGGTGGCGGCGCGTGATGCCCACTCGCGGAGATGGAGGTGACGCGTGTGGAGGGTTCTGCCTATGAAAAAGTTTGCCGGAAGATCACCAGAAATAGTAGCAACGGCGGCTATGCAGTTATGACCGGAGAATATTGAAAACTGATGGTGGGGTCGGCTTTCCGGAACGTCGCCGGAACAGTAACGGCGGCAGGGTGGTTACCAGATAATTTTGAAAAGTGAGAGGCAAACCGGAGTGACAACACAGTTTGCAAAAAAATAAAAAAAAATTTCTCACCAGAAGACAGTGGGTCAACCGGATAAAGCACGACGAAAAAAGAATTGCCTCTTTCTTAACAGGGTATCAAGAGCCTCGTTTAAGATTCAGTGGGCCACCTTCTATGGTTTCTGCTATCGGGCCACCCACCGTTTATTTCCACGCTTCAGATGTTCAGGCCTGAGCGTGAGGGGGTGAGTTAAGAGTCCCACATCGGACAATATATGGCATGAACATGTGTTTATAAGTGGGGGTAATCCTCACTCTACCAACCGGTTTTGTAGGGTTGAGTTAGGCCCAACCACATTTCTTAACACCTATTTTTATCAACACTGCCCCCTTCACTTACACCAGTATCCAGTTTATCTCTTTCAGGTGATAGAAATCTTGGAATAGATGCGTTACAAGAACCCCCAACCTCTGAACTATTACCTCTACCATCATCGGAAACCAAACTAAGAGGGGATTCCCCAACTACTTCTCTAGCTCCAATATCACATTCCATACCAGGAATCTCAGGTTCTCTCACCACCAAATCTTGAGAACAGGACCCTGAAAGCTTCGATTGTGTACTAAGGACTCTTGAAGAATTCTCCCAATACTCCCCTATTCCTTCCAGATCCGACTCAGACTCCACCTCCTCTGAACTATCCTCTACAAAACATGAAGCTTTGGACATACCTTGATCTCTAATCTAAGGACCAAAGGTATCTTCCACTATCTTGATTCTATACTCCATATCGTTAACATCAACATTTACTACTTCATTGAGATACATAGCGAATTTAGTCCGTATCAAAATTCTAGCAACGTCAAATCTCGCATGTTTCCTTGTGTCATCGTCCATCTTTACGAAAGTTCCAGTGGTTGCAGCTAAAAATGATAGTTGAAAATAACATTTTATCTTAATTGATGAATTAGAGAATTAAAACCAGTTCAGCAGCTCCAAAGGGTAAATGCATTTTAAAGAGGAAAAAAGTAGAAACAAAATATTAAAATGTCAGAACTAATACTCATCCAATCCAAGAGATATTTAATAATCTTTACATGAACAATCTTGAAAAAACAATACTAAATCTAAACACATTAAGAGAAGGTAGGTCTGTTGGTCGAGTATCACTTCAATTGAAAAGATTCATATGGGAAAAAGTTTTTGGTCATTACTTTGTGAATGAGGAACTGTTTTTTTATGATACTATTTATTTATGACAATCTATTGATAAGTTTTAAATTTTGATCATGATTTTACTTTTATTGATTTTTGTTATTTTTGGTGGCACTTCTGTTTGTGATGCACTGGGATGGGTAAAAAGCATGTGGCGTTTATAATACGAAAGGAGAAAAAACAAAACCCACGGTGATTTGTATAATACCCCATGCAGCAATATTGCACTTGAAAAGATTCATATGAGATGGAAAATTGACTTGAAAATTTATCGATCATATAAAGTTTTCAAGAGTTGTCAGGCATATGGAATTTCAACTACGATAGTTCATGAATTTTTTACGTAAATACCCCTAATTTTGAAAAAAATTTCCTAAATAACCCATGTTTCAAAAATATTTCCAAAATGCCCCCATTAGGGTTTTGGTTTGAACTATGTCGCCAATGGAATTGGCGACTCCCTTGTAGAGGTTGAACCATGTCGCCAATTCAACTGGAGACACCCTTCCAAGTCGCCAGTGCAATTGGTGACACAGTGTAAAGCTTGAACCAAGTCGCCAATCCAAGTGGAGACACAGTGTAAAGCTTAAACCAAGTCGTCAATCCAAGTGGAGACATGGTGTGTTTTGTGTTTTTTTTAAATATTGGAATATTATATTGATTTTGTTTGCACAATGATATAAAATTTTCATTAATTCAATAAAATATTACATTAATTAATCTTCGTGACCGGGTGCATCCAACCGGCCACCAGTTCCACATCCCCTAGGGACCCTCACTCGTTGCACTCGTTGCAGCCGTTGTACTCGTTGTACTCGCCCCCCTTGTTGTTTACAGAGAAAATCATCTGAGAGCTATTTGTAGCACTGATACATAATATACAAAGTAAATCACCTGTCTCACATTTGATCATTTGAAATGGCTTTGTTGACAATGAGTGAAACACATAGAGGAACCGTCACAAATATCGCCTCTTATGTAAGCATTACGTTTGTGTATCTAATTATTATTTTGTATTCTTTGTTATTTTAAATTTATATTTTGGTCTCTCTAATTATTTTATTTCTAAATCTATAATTACGCAAACCGAGTAACATATACACATCTTGTAGAAATAAAATAATTAAAGAGACCAAAATATAAATTTAAAATAACAAAGAATACAAAATAATAATTAGATACACAAACGTAATGCTTACATAAGAGGCGATATTTGTGACGGTTCCTCTATGTGTTTCACCCATTGTCAACAAAGCCATTTCAAATGATCAAATGTGAGACAGGTGATTTACTTTGTATATTATGTATCAGTGCTACAAATAGCTCTCAGATGATTTTCTCTGCAAACAACAAGGGGAACAAGGGGGGCGAGTACAACGAGTACAACGGCTGCAACGAGTGCAACGAGTGAGGGTCCCTAGGGGATGTGGAACTGGTGGTCGGTTGGATGCACCCGGTCACGAAGATTAATTAATGTAATATTTTATTGAATTAATGAAAATTTTATATCATTGTGCAAACAAAATCAATATAATATTCCAATATTTTAAAAAAACACAAAACACACCATGTCTCCACTTGGATTGGCGACTTGGTTTAAGCTTTACACTGTGTCTCCACTTGGATTGGTGACTTGGTTCAAGCTTTACACTGTGTCGCCAATTGCACTGGCGACTTGGAAGGGTGTCTCCAGTTGAATTGGCGACATTGTTCAACCTCTACAAGGGAGTCGCCAATTCCATTGGCGACATAGTTCAAACCAAAACCCTAATGGAGGCATTTTGGGAATATTTTTGAAACATGGGTTATTTAGGGAATTTTTTCCAAAATTAGGGGTATTTACGTAAAAAATTCATAGTTCATTATGTAGGTTACTTTTGTCCAATCATGTAAAGATTGTTTACATGACCTAACAAAAATAAGCTACGTAATGACATGTAATAGCTGAAATTTCACTATGCACCACAACTCCGAATAAATGATAATTTTGCTTCTGACTCACATTAACAAAAGTATATGACTGTAAATCTAAATTGATTGATAATTTCACATGATCCATAAATTTTCGAGTCATTTTTCCATTCCATATAAATCTTTTAAATTGAAATATTGCAGCATGGGGTCTTATACAAATCACTGTACGTTTTGTTTATTCTACTTTTGTATTATAAAGACTATACTCCAGTGCATCACAAATAGAAGGGCCATCAAAAATAACAAAAATCAATAAAAGTAAAATCAGGATCAAAATTTAAAACTTATAAATTGATTGTCATAAAAAAATATTATCATAAAAAAAACATTACCTCATTCACAAAGTAACGACCAAAAGCTTCATGAATAATATAAATATTTTGTTTCGATAAACATGCAACAAGTTTATCCAAGCAAAATAACCGAGAATTCATGTGCATCCTCTTGTTGTCCCACTTTAAAATAATTCAAAAATCAGTTGCAAGTAAATCATTGATCACAGTTCACAACACAATCAATACAATTATAAAAAACAAAAATAAAAAGCAAAGAAAAAGAAGAATACAATGAATATTTCTAGAAAACCAGAGGTACAAGTGTGTTTCCATTAGGATGAAACACGTTAATATGGTTCAAGAAACTATGATTAATATTAAGATTAATAATAATATGAATAACAACAACATGACACTATAAAATTTTGTGTCTTCTAAAATAGAAAGGAGAAATAGGGAAGAGAACAGAAAGAAAAATGAGAAGAGAAGTGATTAGGGAGGGAGATCAGATTTCTTCGTTCTACTTTTCGGAGATACCGGATCGTTGCAATGCTAGAGACATTTTCGTTCTTTTTGGCTGTGTTGGTAATATTGTGGAGGTGGTGATTTCACCTAGGAGAAATAAGTTTGGGAAGCATTTCGGCTTCGCTCGTTTCAAGGAAGTTGAAGATCAAAGAGTTCTGGGTGTGAAATTGGACAATGTGCAGATCGACGGAAAGAAAATACATGCTAATCCTCTGAGGTTCGAAAGAGGAGCGGAGTTAGGAAGAAGGGAGGTTGAACAGAAGTACAACGGATTGAGGAAGTTTGGCACGGGGTTGTCTCAGCATAAGGGTGGGAAATCGTCTAAGGTTTTTGATGGTTCAGTATCTTTTGCTGATATGCTGAGTGGGAAATCTTCATCTTCTCTTGAAGTCAAGGGTGTCAAGCCGTGTATGAGTTTTGAGTCTTCCAACGATATGAGAGTGAGGCTTTCGAAGGCTTATGTCGGTACCACTATCTGTCATGGATTTGCTTATAACGTGAGAACTTATTTCGAATGTGAAGGCATTTTCTCGATAAAAATAACGCCTCTTGGTTCGAAATTGTGTCTTCTTGAAGATTTGGAGGAAGGAGCGGTTAAAGATTTTGTTCAGGATGAAGCCTCATGGTGGAAACAGTGGTTTTCTGATATTAGGAGGTGGAGTTCGATGGAGGTGGACGACGACCGAGTCGTTTGGGTTAGAGCATTTGGAATCCCGTGTAATGCTTGGTGTGTGGATTTCTTCGAGTCTCTCGTAAACTCTTTTGGGACTTTCATATGCACTGATAACATTTCTGATAATGATCTATCCATGGATATTGCTCGTTTTTTGGTTAGAGTCCCTATAAATTTCAAGCTGATGGAGTCCTTGGTGGTACAGGTGGATGGTAAGTTCTTTACTATTTACTTGCAAGAGGAGTCGAAAGGTACGTTTCCTCTGTCGGTTCTGAACAATAACGTGGGTGGTAACGACGTCGTTTCTTCTAGCTCTGGTTCTATTATTAAATGCAACACTGTTGGTTCTGAAGGGGAAATGATCAGGATTGTGTGGGTGAGGAGTTTGAAGAGTCTGTATTTTATCCAAAGGATATTAACATGAAGCCGGATGAGCAAAATGGTCGAGCTGTGGATGTTGAGGATATTAGCGTACAAGACACCTTTTCAGACGACGCAGTAAAAGTAGTAAAAGCAGCAAAAGTTGGTAGATTTAATGATGGCACGTCACATAGGGAAGAGGGTTTTTTTGATGACGCGGATGGTAAATGTAAGCAGGGTCAACATAGTGTGCAAGAAAGACAAAGAGATGCTTTTGGTGAAAGGGGTTATATTTTCTTTTTTGACAACTCTGTAGCGGTAAAGGGTGGTCTTTTGACGTGTAATAAGGAGAATTCAGATGGGTTATTAAATGGTGGGGACAGGATAAGTAATTGTAATAGACTTAAAAAAGTGAAGTATAAAAAATGGAAGGGCCTTTTGGGAATTTTAGGGGACACTCAGAATATAAAGGGTAAGTGCTGGAAAGTTGTGCAGGATGTCTCTGTTTCTTCAGATCCTATAGGATCTTTTGATGGCTTATGTTTCATCTCATTTTTGCATTATCATTAGTACATATCATGGGTTCCTAGCATGGGGTCAAGGTGTATGAGGCATGATTCAAGAGGAGAAGATGTTCTTCAAAGGGTCAAGCAAGAGAGCTCAAGTGGATCACTCTCTCCTAACCAGTGCATAAATTAGGGTTTTGAGAATCTTGGGTTTAATGCTTCAATGGGCAAGCTCCTTGGGTTTTTATCATCACTAGATGGCATATCTTACCTTTGTTGGAGAGGATACACATCATATTTAGAGGAATTTGGATTTGGAGACTGTGCTATTTCCTCCTAGACTAAGGGTCCCACAACTAGGGTTTGCTATAAAGTCAGTTTATTTCTGATTTTTTGGGCAAGACTTGATTCTATGGTATTCCTTGGGTCCCTAAGCATCTAGGAGTGGAAGATTGTCCATCAGTTTGGTTCAGGAGAGACTTAATTGGCCAATGGATTAGAAATCAGGTGAATGGGGTAAAAGTCAACAGTGAGAGGAGAAGTCAACTGTGGAATTTTGAGGTTCTCTCCAAGGTTTTCAAGGTCTCACACCCTCATATGGTCATCAAGAGTCAAGTTTCATACCATTTATCAAGAATCAGGAGTTGGTGCAAAAGTTACTAAATATGGAAATGACCTATAATTTGAAAGTTTCCTTTTTGGGCAAGTTCCTGCACTGTATTCAACTTGAATTTTCACCATCAAGAAAGCTTCAAATGAATTTTTCTCCAACATGAAAGTTGAAGATCTTTTTCTCCTCTTTCCAACAAGTACTAATGGGTCTCCATATCATTTGTCAAACTCAACTTATGATCAAAAGAAGGCAAAGTGGTTTTTAGGGTTTCTCATGATTCCATTTTCACAAACTTTGGCATAGTGACCTATAATCAATTCCATTGCTTCATGCCACATTCTAATATCAAAGAACTTTCCTTGAGGATTATTTTGGGCCCAAGAATTAAGAAATTCCATGGTTTATTCTTCACTTATTTTCCATTATTCAAAATTGCCAAAATGTTGAAAACTTATTAACCAATACATCTCAAGGCCCAATTCCAATTTGGGTGTGATTAGCAATTCAGATATAAGTGATCCATCATGAAATAGTTGGATATCTATGCATGGGAGAAGGTGTATCTCACATAATGCAAAATTCCAAATTTGTCCAAAACTCTTAAAACAAGGAATTGCCCAAGCCCAAATCATTATCAGTGAAAAACCCTAGTCTATATAAACTCATTCATGCACTGGTTAGGATTCATTCACGTGCTTTTGGAGGAGAACAAGAACTTGAACCCTAAAGCTTGTCACATTCGTATCTCTCAATCTACAAGGAGTTTTCAAGAAATTCTTTCTCCATCAGAATCCTTGGGATCTCTAGAACACAACCCAACCATCATTCGCAGCCAATAGCAAGGATTCAGGTTGCACCATCTCAGGTTGGTGGTTTTTTTCGTGATCATAAAACTTAGATTTTATTCGTGCATAATGTTGTGTGATGTCCATGGATCATGCTGATATAATTTGTTTTGAATATGGTTATGTATGTTGGTTGTTTTATGAATTTTAAGTTTGAAGCCCTAACCTTTTTCCTTTCGTTTTTTATTATGCACTAATGGTTTGTGATTTTGGAGGACATATTCGTAATCCTTGCGAAAATCTGGTCAAAATGGTATAGGCCTTTGCGTTTTCTGGGTATTTTTTGAATTGCAGGCACCGTGGGCGGCGGCCGGAGCTAGGGCTCCGGCGACCTGGGGAGCTTTCGGCCGGCCAAGGGTTCCAAGGAGGAAGATACAATCCTCACCCTTCATTCTTTTCATCCAACGGCCCAGATCGTGCCACATTTTATTTTTTTAATTTTGATTTTATGTAATCCTGTGTTTATTACCCCATGGCCCTTACCGTGTACGTCCATTTATTTTATTTCGTTTGGTTTACTTTTAGTTGCGTTGACCTAACGTGATCCATTGATGAGATCGTATGGCTAATAACTTGACAACACATTAAAAATAGCATGTGCCAGACACATGGGCGACCATGGTATGCTGACAGGTTACGTATGTGTGCGCGCTTGGTAAGTTTGGTGTGCCTTTTTCATCCTGACCATTGATCTTCAATACCTTTGGATTTTGTTGACTAACTGCAGAGCGCATGATCAATCCAAGGGCCCATGTTAAGTCAATTCGTTGACTAAAGACCATTGTTCCTTTTTTTATTTTTTTTCTGACTAATTGTGTGGACGGGCCTTCTATTTACACCCCACCTTCGCCAGCCCATTAACATTCCAACGTGGGTGGCTTGCTAAACGTACCCCCATGCCCATTTCATGTTTTATTTTTATTAATTCGTTATTATTTTCATTTTTAATTATTAAAATTAGTTAATTGCATTTAAAAAATACCAGAAAATTCATGCATGCTTTTTATCATTTTATAAAATTTTATTTTTTTATTTTTTTATTTTTTTATTTTTTTATCATCTAAATTAATTATTTTATTCATTTTCTTTTTGAATTATCCACATCATGCATATCTAATTTTGCTTATTTTATTTCTCTGCCTCCATAAAATATTTTCAATCCGTTCTTTTTGCATTTGTTAGATAATATTCTGAGATGCATTAAAATATTTTTATATCATTTTTAATTATTATTTCATATTACATTCTAGTCCTCCTTTTTTGCATATTAAGTCATATTCCTCATCTGAACTTTGTATGATTGTTTGAAGGACTAACATCTTGAATTTTTGCAGGAGTTTTTGGTATTTTGTTTGTCTCTGGTTGAGAAACTTTGATATTTAATTTGGTGATTTTAGGAGTTGTTTTACTATTTGTTTAATGGCTCTTTGTGTGAAATCTTCTTGTATGCCTATTTCTGATCACATCTGGTTACCTTTCTTGAAAAGGCACTTGTGCCATTGTCTTGGGGTTGTTTATTTGACTTCTTAATTCATGTTTGGATTGTTATAACTATTATATGCCATTGTTTGGGTTTCATTCACCTCATTTCTTTTACTTATGTCTATTTCGTACTAACCGTTTATGCAGGGACTAAGGTAAGCTATTTGAGGGTATGGATAAGTATCCATGGTCACCCTTACTCTTTCTTCTCTCATCTTTTTCTTTTTCTTTAGGATTAGGTTGTCGTCAAACCTCACTAACCGTAGGTCACCCATGCATGATAACATTAGGACTCTTAGTTTCCCTTTAGAGTTACCTTTGCGTCTTCTCTCTTCTCATCTCAAGATTTCTTGAAAATACTTAATAAGTATAAAGTGTATTGCGCACGAGCCTTAAGCGTGGGGAATGAGAAATGAGGGGCTTCCTCTCATCTTTCTAGAGTGCTTAGCGAGCGTCCTGTCTTGGGACGATGCGTTAAGTATTCGCCCCTGTGCCCTAGACTTTGGTGCAATGCAACTTATGAAATAACTTAAGCCACTTCTGTCCTAAAAAATACAAACCAACTTCAAACCTTTTTGTCCTTCGGGATTGTCAAACTAAAAGCTATTTTCAAAAAGGGCATGTTACCTTCCGTCTGAGTCGCAAAAAGGCATCGACCCTAACTGCCGGACGCGAACTTAACGTCGCTCATAAAAACCACAAAAAGAACTTGGTCCGAACTACGTTGACTCTGAATTCCCCATTGCACAAAGGGGGTACGTAGGCCTAGGACGTCGACGTCCTACTGAGTCTGTCTTTGTCTTCCCCTCTTCGTCTTAGTACAACCCTAGATGATAAGATAGCTCACCCTTAGAATAGACAACAAGCGTGGATCCCATCGAGTATGATGGACGCGTGGGGTGCTAGCACCTTCCCCTCGCGTAACCGACTCCCGAACCCAGGCTATGGTTGCGATGACCATTCCTTTCCCTCTTCCTCAGGTTTATGCGGTGTTCCCTTTCCCTCTCTTGGGATAAATTTACACGGCTGGCGACTCTGTTTTTCCACGCCACTCTCGCGTTTGTACCTGGATGAAAATCCTGGGAGCGACAGTAGTAGATAAACCAGACCTAGTGGACCGTTGGTGTCAAGTGGTTGGATGAGAAAATTCCATTGTGAGAATTCGGAAGCGTCGAACATTTTTAGATGCAACGAGAGGTTATGGAGTAATTTGGAGACAAAGGTAGGGGATAGATTATTGGAAGCCATCGATAATTTAGGGGTTGGAGTGGCGGATAAAAATAGGGACTACAAAAAAATGATTGGTGATTTGGAGAAGTTGGACAAGGACAGGTCGTTGGGGGAGAAGGCGAAACTTATGGTGTTGAAATGATTATTGGATCATTCAATATTAGAGGGGGAGGTAGTTTGATTAAGAGAAAAAGAATTAGTCAAATTATCAAGAAAGGTAATGCAAATATTTTTTTTAATTCAAGAAACTAAATTAGTAGCGATGTCGGAGGAGGTGGCGAAAAGCTTTTGGAGTAAGGAGGATATTGGGTGGACTACTTCTAATTCCGAGGGTTCTTCCGGTGGTTTAATTATTCTTTGGAAGGTGAATAAGGTGGAGGTCGTGTGTAGTTTTAAAGGCGAAGGTTTCGTTGGTGTCAAAGTTTTGTGGGGAAATTTCGTTTATTATGTGGTAAACGTCTATTCTCCTTGTGAGATTACAAAAAAGAGGGATCTTTGGAAAGAGTTATCGGCTTTGAAAACTAAGTTTAGGGATGGAGAATGGTGTGTGGGTGGAGATTTTAATGCTATTTGTAATTCTTGGGAGAGGAAGGGAAGAAGTGGGGGTTCTTGTAATGTGGAGATCAATGAATTTTCTGAGTTTATCATAGAGAATGAGTTGATTGACGTCCCTTGTAAAGGGAAGAAATTTTCTTGGTATAGTGGGGATGGTCGTTCCATGAGCAGAATCGATCATTTTTTATTGTCGGAGGCGACCATTGATAGATGGAGGGTGATTGGGCAATTCATTGGTTCGAGGGATATTTCCGATCATTGCCCGGTGTGGCTTGTGGTGGACTATTCAGATTGGGGTCCGAAACCGTTCATGTTCAATAATGAGTGGTTTAACAACAAGTCGTTCTTACCGTTTGTTGAGAAGGAATGGAAGGAGATGAGGGTTGACGGGAGGTGTGATTATGTCCTTAAGGAAAAACTTAGACGTCTCAAAAGTAGATTAAGAAGTTGGAATTTGGAGGTTTTTGGTAAAATTGACGTGGAGATTGATAATTGTGTGAGGAAGATCAACGAAGATGATGAAGTGGCGGAAGGCAATGTCGGGGGATTTACGAGTGATTCTAGTTTTAATCGGAAGATGACGTATTGTAAGTTTTGTATGAATTTGAGAATTAAAGAGAATATGCTCATTAAAAAAGCTAAGTTAAAATGGCTTAATGATGGAGATAATAATAGTAGATACTTTCATTGTGTGTTGAAGGAGAAAAGAAGGCGTAACCATATTGGGTCTTTTAATTCTAGTAGTGGGGTTTTGAGTTCGGTTAATGAAGTTAAAGAGGAAGTTAGGAATCATTTTGCTAATAAATTTGTTGAGGTGAATGGAGAGAGGCCTTTGTTGGATGGAATCCCTTTTAATGCGCTTAATCTAAGGGAGAGGGAGTTTATTGAAAGACCGTTTACGGAGGGAGAAATTAAAGAAGCCATTTGGAGTTGTGATGGCAACAAAAGTCCGGGGCCGGATGGGTATTCTTTTTTGTTCATCAAGAAATGTTGGTTTTTTATTAAAGATGATTTTATTGGGTTCTTCAAATCTTTTCACGAAGGGGCCTTGTTATCCAAATCCATTGTTTCCTCCTTTTTGACGTTGATACCTAAATGTGAGAGTCCTTTGGGATTGGATGATTTTAGACCCATTTGCTTAGTTAGTTGTTTGTACAAAGCTCTTTCCAAGATTTTGGCGGCTAGATTAAAGAAGGTCTTGCATTCTTTAATTTCTCCGTGTCAAAGTGCTTTTGTCCCGGGGAGACAACTTCTCGATGGCGTTTTAGTTGCTAATGAAGTGGTGGATTTCGCTTGTAAGGAGAATAAAGCGTGCACTCTCTTTAAAGTGGATTTTGAGAAAGCTTATGATAAAGTGAGTTGGAATTTCCTTAGATACATGTTGAGGAGAATGGGTTTTGGAGAGAAGTGGATGAAGTGGATGGAGGCTACCATTTTTTCTAGTAAGATGTCCGTATTAGTGAATGGTAGTCCGACTAGTGAATTTGAGGTGGAAAGAGGGTTAAGGCAAGGGGATCCTCTCTCTCCATTTCTTTTTGTTATGGTGGCGGAGGGATTGTTGGCTTTGGTTAAGAGATCGGTGGAGATTGGGGAGTTTTCCGGTTTTCAAATTAAGGGTGATTGTTTCATTGATATTCTTCAATTTGCGGATGATAGTCTTTTGGTGGGTGATGGAAGTTGGAAACACCTTTGGGTGATTAAAGCGGTTCTCCGTGGTTTCGAGTTAGTCTCGGGGCTTGGTATTAATTTCCATAAAAGCAAGTTGATTGGAATTAATGTCCCTCCTAATTTTCTTGAAGCCGGTAAGCTTTTTGTTTCATGTAAATCGGAGTCAAAAAATTTTACCTTTCTTGGTATACCTATTGGGTAAAATCCTAGAAGAACCTCTACTTGGGCCTTTTTGGTTAAAAAGTTGGAGAAGAGGTTGTCTTGTTGTCATGGTAGATTCTTGAGTTTTGGTGGTAGAATAACTCTTCTTAAATCGGTACTCAATAGTTTATCGATTTTTCATTTTGCTTTTTACAAAGCTCCAGTGAAGATTGTGAAAGAGATTATTAAAATTCAAGGTGGATTTCTTTGGGGTAGTACGAAAGAGAAGAGGAAAATTCATAGGATTAAGTGGGATTCTCTTTGTTTGCCGTTCGATAAAGGTGGTCTCAATTTGAAGCGGATTGGTGATTTCAATTTGGCACTTCTCAATAAGTGGAGATGGAGAATTTTAGTTGGATCAGATAGCTTATGGTTCAAAATTCTTCAAGCTAGGTACGGGGATATTAAGATGAAGATGACAAATCGGGATTATTCTTTGCCTTGTGGGAAGGTATCTTCGATTTGGTGGAAGGACATCTTATCTCTTTCTAAGCATTATCCGGAGGATGTCTTCATCAATAACTGTAAGCATCAAATTGGAAACGGGTTTTCTACTTTTTTTTGGAGTGCTAAGTGGATTGGCCGGGAGTGTTTAAAGGAAACGTTTCCGCGGCTTTATGATGTTTCGATTCTTAAAGATGTGGCGGTGAGGGCTTTAGGCGGCTGGGTGGAGGGAGAATGGTTATGGGGAGATTTTGGTATTAAAAATATAAGGGGGAGAAGGGAGGAGATTGGAGGGAATTTGGTGGAATCTATTTCGGAATTTTTGTCTAACGATTTAATTGCAGGTACCAATGCTAGTCATGCTATTGACATTGCTGCTGGAAGGATATCGGGAGAGGATACTGGTAGTAATAACTGAATGGCCACTGATAGGCACTCGGAGCTTGCTGTTTCGGTGGAGAACCGTTTGGTGGGTGAGACGAGCAGCAGGGACAGCAGTCTTTCTCCTACTGTTGCGGTTTCTAGCAGCTGTGTTTTCCCTTCGGCTTCCTTGCGCAGCAGGTTCGGGACAGGGCTGATGAAGAGTGGGCGTGCGGCACATCAGAGGGAGATTACCAGCAGTGATGAGGCTACGATTGTCGGGGGCTTGCAGCACGATTTTGAGGGTCTGCAGCGGCTTTTACAAGCTGTTATGGCTGATAATAATTCTTTAGACAGTATAAAGTGGATTCATGGCGATGAGGAGATTTTTTTTGGTTAAATCATTCTACCGGCTTACTGATGTTTATCGTATTCTGGCTGAGCCAGCTAACAGAGACGACGGAGCTTTGAAGTTGGTTTGGAAGGCGATGGTTCCTCAAAAGATCAAGGTGTTTGGTTGGAGGTGTTTGATTAATAGATTACCGACGAAAGATTTGTTGGAATATAGAGGTATTACTCATTCATCTTATGATAATAGTTGTGTTTTTTGCAATTCCTCCAATGAAACTTTGAATCACTTTTTACTCAAGTGTCCGGTGGCTATCCTTATTTGGAGGGATTTGGCAGATTGGATTGGTATGGTGGAGATCGATTGTAATAATCTCAAGAGTAGTTTCTTGGCTTGGCACGATTTTTGTAAGCGTAAGCGGGTTAGGAAAGGAAGAGAAGGCAGCTTATGGTTGGCGGTTGTTTGGAATATGTGGACTATCAGAAACGGAATCATATTCCGGAATATTGGGTGGAATGTGGTTGTTCTGGACTGGACCAATGGCTATAATTGGCCCAATCCAGCTCTACCACAGAGCGGCCCAAATTGCCTAAGTCCAACCCACAGAAGGGCAAAAGTTACCTTCCTGCCCCTCCTGCCGGGCAAGGAATGCAACGTTCCTCCCCGGATAACTGCCCGTCGCTCATAGCTCCGGTGTTCCTCGAACAGCAATGGGCAGGTGCCTGAAACCACGCATATGCCCGTCACAACGGCTAGTTTAGATACCCTGCCCGACATAACGGCTAGTTACCTATTCTTTAGGGAAAACGGTTACTTCCCCTCGAAAATAGGACCGTTGGCCACGCGCTTGGAGCTCTATATAAACCCTCTCACTTGAGAGGGTCAGGTATCAAATATTCACCCTACGAACTAATACTTTGTACTTGCCCCTTTTTTCTGACCCTTTCTTACTTGAGCGTCGGAGTGCCTTGCAGGTACACCACCACCTCTCCTCAATTACATACCGGACAGTCTGTACGACCAGCACCCATCCGGGCACCTCACTGACGACCAGCTTGCGTGGACCCGTTCGAGCACTTCGGATCAGTGGCGCCGTCTGTGGGAACTTCTTGTTCTCCCCTTCTTTCTTTCCACCTCGGAAACCGAAAGATCAAAACATACTCTCTTTGATCCGCCCACGTATGGCTGCTCAGAATTCCGTTAAAGGTGCTGACGCTACCGTTATCATCCCCGTCAACAAGATGGATATTGACGGTAGTTCTTTGCTACTCTCTGATCCTCGTTTCCTTCGCGACGGGGCTCCTGCATCTCCCACTCCTCCTTTCGCCGGGCAAGGAGACATACAGATTTCGCCTGTGAACCGGCCAGCTCCCGGTCCTCCCAGCGCCGACTTGGCCGTGGCAGCCCTTCTGGAAGCTGTCAACCGAACGAACCTCCTCATCCTACAACAAGGAGAAAGGATAGGAGCCCTTGAGGAGGTGTCTTTCCCAAGATCCTCTCCTCCCCGGAACAAAGCCCGAAGATCCAGAAGCCCGCCACCTAGGCACGGAGAAGACCGTGTGGCTAGGCACGAGCCTGAGGTACAACCCACTCGCAAGCGCGACCAGATCTCCCCGCGAGATCGATTCCCATCAAGATACAAAAGAACAAGGCAAGATAGGCCTTCTCCACCGGTCAGACCTCGTGACCGGTCCCGTTCGCCCTCACCTCGCAGAAACTGTCGCCGCGAGCGCAGACGACGGTCACCATCAGAGCCAAGTTCAGATAGCGACGACGAGCCTCGCGGCCCTTTGTCCCGCGAAATCCTAGCAACCCGCCTTCCTAAGGGGTTAGAGAATCCTCCCTCGCTGGGAACGTACGACGGAACCACTGACCCAGACGAGCACGTAGAGAACATTGACGCTCTCTTGGATTACAGAGGGGTACGGGGAGCCATCAAGTGCCGCCTGTTCCTGGCAACACTCCGTAAAGGAGCAATGACGTGGTACAAACAGCTGCCCGAGGAGTCCATTACGTCGTGGAGACAGCTGGGGAGGATTTTCTCCCGTCACTTTACTGCTTCACGACGCCACCCCAAGACCGAGGCGTCCCTAGGAGCTGTGGTGCAGGGCAGAGATGAGCCTCTCCGGGCTTATATCGAGCGATTCAACAAGGAGGCTGTTCAGGTGCCAACGACCGATGCCATGAAGAAATTCTTGCTCGAGCAGGGGTTACGTCCTGGTTCCGACTTCGCGAAAGCCATCGGCCTCGACCCACCGAGGAATCTCAATGCACTTCTCCACCAAGCCCAATCACATATACAGTACGAAGAGAAGGTCACTGCCCACTCAGTCCGGACATCTCGCAACCAAGAAGGTGCCCGAACGTCCAGAGCTGAAGAACCCTCGACGTCCCGCCGAGGAGACAAGAGACGCGACGATCGACCTCGCGATACGCGCGAGCAGAGGGCACCTTCCGGGCGATTCCACGATTATACCCCTCTCACTGCCTCAAGGGAGAAAATCCTGTCCGAATGTGCCAACTCGGAGTTCAAACAGGCGGGAGTCCGTTTCCCCAAGCAGCTGCCGGTCAGGCCGGGAATGGACAAGTCCAAGTACTGCCGTTTCCACAAGAGTCACGACCATACAACGGAAGAGTGCATCCACCTCAGTGATGCCATAGAGATCCTCATTCGCGACGGCCACCTGAAGTAGTTCGCGAAAAAGAAAGACGCTCCCCGGCAAGAGGCCCAGGAAAGCAGAAAGGACGCAGAGGAAATCCCGCCCTCCGACGACGCTAACGTCCAGGTCGCCCTGTCCGTGACCCGACCAGAAGACTTTCGCATCCCGGAGGATCTGTTCGCCTCCACATACCTCGCTGCCAGCAGCCCGTGGGAGGCCTTCCCGTCGTCCATGGTGATCTCCGGGGGTGGATTCAACAAAGTCACAGTTGGCTCGGTCAAGAGGAGGTTCGACCAACTGATCAGCAAAAGCTCCAGCGAGGTCACCACGCTGGACACCACACACAAAGGGTCCTCTCCTATTTCCTTCTACAAGGAAGAACTCCTCGGCGGGGCACCGAACTCGAGCATCCCGCTGCTTATCCGGGCGAGGATGGCGAATTTCGATGTCCGCAGGATACTCGTGGACCAGGGTAGTTCGGTTGACATAATGTATAACCACCTGTTCGAGACATTGTAGCTGAACGACTCTCACCTTACTCCATACGTCGGATCCGACCTGCAAGGGTTCAACGGAGCGGTGACGAAGCCCCGAAGTTATGTAGAGCTCATCGTAACCTTCGGTTCAGGAAAGACAACCCAAGCAAACAAGGCACAATTTCTGGTAATCGATTGCCCGTCACTATACCAGTGCATCTTCAGAAGGCCAACTCTGGCAGAGTTGATTGCAGTACCTTCCACCGTACATCTCAAAATGAAGTACTACACTTCTGAAGGGATGGTCGCCACCCTCCACGGCGACATCGAGGCTGCCCGTCGTTGCTTTGGAGCAGCATCGAAGGGACTTAACACCATCTCGGCGAAGCCAAGAGCATCTGGTCATCCCCCTCTGCCCAGCAGCTCCGAGCAACCAAGACCACTTCCCCAGGTCGAATCAATCGATCTGGACAGCCAGTTCAGCGAAGAAGATCGCACCAAGGTTCTAACGCCATCGGGCAGTCAGTTCGACAACAGCGGCCATCTCCTACGACCCGTCCCAGATGGCAACTTCGAGATCGTTCCGTTCGGGGAAGACCCCCAACGGGGAGTGAATATCAGAGCAGATCTCCCCGACCTGGCCAGGAGACAAATGAAAGCGTGTCTCCGCGAAAACGTAGACCTGTTCGCATGGAGCGCTGCTGAGATGCCCGGATTGGACCCCTCCGTCGCTTGCCACCAGCTCACGATCGACCCGACCGTCAAAGCCGTTGCCCAGCGCAGAAGGAAGCAATCCCCGGAAAAGACAGAGGCTGCGGAGAAAGCTGTCAAAGACCTTCTAGAAGCTAGGTTTATTTCCGAGGCCAAATATACTACATGGCTCTCTAATGTTGTACTTGTACGAAAAAATAATGGCAAATGGAGGATGTGCGTTGATTATACTGATGTTAATAAGGCCTGTCCGAAGGACGCCTACCCCCTCCCCAATATAGACAAACTCGTAGATAACTCGGCCGGTTTTAAACTTCTATCATTCCTCGACGCCTACTCGGGCTATAACCAAATACCAATGGCCGCGAGCTATAAAACGTATAAGGCCTTCATGACCGAATCAGGCAACTATTACTACAGCGTAATGCCCTTCGGACTGAAGAACGCCGGCTCAACGTACCAACGAATGATGAACAAAGTCTTCCACGAACAGATAGGCGATATGCTCGAGGTATACATGGACGACATGATCGTCAAATCCCACGAGGAACTAGACCATGTCGCCCATCTCCGCAAAATCTTCGAGCAAACAAGGAAATATCAAATGCGTTTCAACCCGGAGAAGTGCACGTTCGGGGTACGAGCAGGTAAATTCCTCGGCTTCTACCTAACGGAGCGAGGAATAGAAGCTAACCCCGACAAATGCCGGGCATTCTCCGAGTTCCCAACGCGCACGTCTAAAAAGAACATCCAATCCCTCAACGGGGTACTAACCTCGCTATCCCGCTTCGTCGCAAAGTCCGCCCAGCACGCCATTGCTTTCTTCAAGCTCTTACGGAAAGAAGCAACGTTTGAATGGACCGAAGAATGCGAGGCGTCCCTCCTCCACTTGAAGCAAGCTCTATCGGAACCACCCGTGTTATCACGACCAGATACCGGGGAGGTCTTGTTCCTGTACCTCGCCGTCTCCACCGAGGCCGTTAGCGCCGTTCTCATCCGCGAAAATCCTAGCGGGCAAAAGCCGGTATATTTCATGAGCAAGGCATTACAGGACACAGAATTGAGATATCAACAGATAGAGAAGGTGGCGTTGGCCCTCGTCAATGCCGCCATACGACTAAGACACTATTTCTTGGCCCACACGATCGTGGTAAGGACCGATCAACCCATCAAACAGCTACTGGGACGACCAGACATGGCCGGGCGAATGCTCAGATGGTCGCTAGAATTGTCCGAATTCGACATCCAGTACGAAAGCAGGAAAGCTCTTAAAGCCCAGGCCCTGGCCGATTTTGTAGCAGAAGTGGCCTTTTCAAACTCCTCGCCCCACGTAACGAATAGATGAACCATCTATGTGGACGGAGCATCCAACTCGAGCGGCAGCGGGGCAGGCGTAATTCTGGAAAACGACGAAGGGACCATAGTCGAGGCTTCTCTCACATTGTCTTTTCCCACGTCAAAAAACCAGGCCGAGTACGAAGCCTTCCTCGCCGGGCTACGCCTAGCCGAAGACCTGGAGGCCGAGGAAGTCATTATCTGCATGGATTCGCAGCTCGTAGCCAACCAGGTATCCGGGGAATATCAAGCCAAAAACGACAATCTCTCTGAATACCTCGCCCTCGTCAAGGAAAAAATATCGAAATTCAGAACAGTGAAAGTAAGACACGTTCCACGTGAGGACAACGTGCGTGCAGATGTATTGTTGAAACTGGCAAGCACCAAGAGAAAAGGCGGAAATAGGTCAGTCATCCAGGAGATACTTCCCCGGTCCAGCATTACTAAGGGGTCTTCGACATTACACGTACACGCGATCGGGGATAGCGATTCTTGGATGACGCCCGTTTACAACTACCTCACCAGGGACGAACTTTCGGACGACCCCAAGGAGGCCAACACCATCAAACGAAGGGCCTGCTCGTACGTTATCCTCGAAAACAAACTCTACCGACGGGGCTTCTCCATCCCACTTCTTAAATGCATAGAAGAAGAGGTCGTCCCCCACGTATTGCGAGAGATCCATGAGGGCATCAACGCCCAGCACCTCGGAGGAAAGTCCCTTGCCCGTAAGGCCCTCCGAGCAGGGTACTATTGGCCGACCATGCAACAAGATGCCAAGGAGCACGTGAAGAAATGCGACAAATGCCAACGGCACGAGGATATGCACCTAGCTCCGCCCAACGATCTAAAAAGCATGACCTCCCC
Source organism: Lathyrus tuberosus (assembly GCA_022829125.1). Classification (NCBI taxonomy): domain Eukaryota; kingdom Viridiplantae; phylum Streptophyta; class Magnoliopsida; order Fabales; family Fabaceae; genus Lathyrus; species Lathyrus tuberosus. The sequence continues at coordinate 3,971,035 of JALAZF010000530.1, forward strand.
GTGGCCATTCGCCTGGTGGGGCCTAGACATCCTGGGACCCTTCGTCACGGGGTCCAGCAAAAACAAATACCTGATAGTGGGCGTAGATTACTTCACAAAGTGGATAGAAGCAGAAGCCTTAGCCAAGATAACAGCGCTAAACATCCTGCGCTTCTACAAGCGGAATATACTTGCCCGGTTTGGGATTCCGCAAGCAATCGTCACGGACAATGGAACACAATTCACAGACAAAAAGTTCCAAGACTTTGTCGCCCACCTCGGAATGAGGCAACATTTTGCTTCCGTAGAGCATCCCCAAACCAACGGGCAGGCAGAAGCGGCCAATCGTGTCATTCTGCGCGGCCTCAAGCGAAGGCTGGATGAGACAAAGAAAGCCTGGGTCGAGGAGCTCCACAGCGTCTTGTGGGCATACCGCACCACTCCCCAGTCCACCACCGGGGAAACACCTTTCCGTTTGGCATATGGCACTGAAGCAGTCATACCCATCGAAATTCACGTGCCGTCCAGGAGAACGGAATCACCCCTGGACGAGGAAACGAATAACGAGGCAATAAGAGAGGAACTCGACCTCGTCGAGGAAATCCGAACAGGAGCAGCCCTCCGCGAGGCATCCCTCAAGCAGAAAATTGCGATCAGGCACAACACCAAAGTATTACGACGAGAGTTCGACGTGGGCAGCCTTGTCCTGCGAAGAAACCACAAGGACCCCCGCGAAGGTAAACTAGCAGCCAACTGGGAAGGACCATACCGAGTCCACGCCAAAACGGGGAACGATGCCTACTTCCTCGAGAACCTCAACGGGGAAGCACTCCCTCGACCATGGAACGCTGAAAAACTTAAGCAATACTACAGCTAAAGGCACAAGAAGCTTCCTCGCGTCACAAGGCCACCTAACGGCCATCATGCTCGTTCAGGTACAAACGACGCATACGTACAAAGTGGAATCCCGCTCAAATAACTGAGCCGGAGCTCTGCTCGTCGGCGGTCGTCGATCGAGCACCGCCTTCGCCCAAGTACCATGATTGGCAGAACCCCAGCTCGCGATGGGACGTTCACGCCGCGACCTCAGGCCTCAATCGCGACCTGAGATCCGCAACCTCGCCAGGATCTTCCCCGGCTATTCGACCAGTTCTCCGCACTGGCGAATTCATACGCAACGAGCAATCTGTCAAAGATAAGCCTGTTAACAAACACACCCTCCGACGGGCAGTCATACATGCACAACTAAAACAAAGTACAGCAACATAAAAAGAAATTGTACAAATTAGCCGATCATAAAATTAAAAGGCCACAAGGGCCAAATATTGTGCAAGTTACATTAAAAAGGGGCCACGCCCCAAAGACAAAGATTACAACAATTCAACGGCACGCAGGCTGGACAAAATAACCAAACTCTTCAGTCCTCCGCACGTTCGGTTGACACAGCTTCAGGCCTCTGATCCTCCACGGGCTGGTCCTCGGTCTGTTCCTCGGGAGTATCGAGAACAAGACCCTCAGGCAGAACAATGCGGCCGCCCTCCACTCGAGCAAGATAGTGGGTACCCTCGGTCGAAATCTCTAGCCCGGGGTTCGCCGCCTGCAATTGGGCCACGGCACTGTCAAAAGACTCCGCGGCCACTGCGATACCATCTTCCTCGGCCTGCAGGATGCCAGCGACCAGCTCCGCCCGGGTCTTCAATGCTCTTATCTCATCCGGCTCATCAGCACCCGGGGCACTGGCCGCCATCAGCTCCTTATTCAGTTCCTCGGCAGCCCTCTTCTCCGCCTTCAGCTTGGTGACCTCCTCTTTCAGCTTGGTCATCCCCTCTTCGGCTTTCTTCCTAGCCTCACGCGCACCCTTGACCTCCTCCTTCAAAGCTATTTCGGAAGCCCGAGCGGCAGTAAGTTCAGCCTCGAGCGCATAGTCCCCCTCAACATACACAGCTGCCATCTCCAGCATCCTCACGAGGGCAGAAGCGTCCTGGGCCACCATCGCCCTCTTGCTCGCACGATCCATGTCCCCCAAGCTAAGAGATTCAGCTCGAGGAACGACCAAGGTGTTACCCTCGAAAAACCTCTTGTCGTTAATACACAGAGGAAGTTCGAACTTCCCCTTCTCGGGGGCCCCTCTCAGGTCCACCATATCTGCCACCCGGGGCCGTTTCGTTCGCCCGACCAGAGGCAGCGGAGAGTCCCGTAAACCAGGAGTAGGAGAGGAGGAGGTCCCTGGAGCAGTTTGAACAGAGGGAGGCGCACGAGCACCAGCAGCAGTCCGGGTCTTGGAGGGAGTCGCTCCAGCCTTACCCCTCGCCATGGCATTCCTCACCACACGATCACGAGCTTGAGGCATCTCACCTGCACAAATAAAACAAGCGCGTTAGAAACGGAGAAGAAAGAATAGCAAATAAAGTCTAAGTAACTAAATATACCAAGCAACGCCGTGACGTCCGCAGGAGTCTTGCACTCCAGCAGTGCCTTGACGGGGATAAACCGGCGCTCGACCCTTTGACTCCCATCCTCCTCGAAGATAGGATCACCCTTGCTCGTCCAACAGGTCGCGAGCTGAAAGGAGTTGACCCACTTCACCAGGGTCTCATAAGACGCGGCATCCTGCCCGCGTAAAGCACTCGGCTCAAAAACATAGGCACTGGGTTTCTTTGAGAAGTGGTCGGGTGTCCAGCGGATTGGAAACTTATACACCCTCTCCCTGACGTACTTCCCCTCCTCGGTGAGCAGCTCCTCGCCGTTCTCGTCACACTCAAACTCCCAGGCATACACGTTGTCCTGAGCAGCTTCGGACAGAGGCTCGACGATGTAGTATCGTCCCTTGAAGTTTCGGATGGACTCCGAGAACGGCTTGAACAGTTTTTTGGGCTGCTTCAAAGAGACCCATCCGTACCTCTTCCCCGTCAGCTGCCGCTGTAGGTGGAAAATAGCAAAGAACAAAGGGATGGTGGGCCCCAAAGCAAGGTGCTCGCACACCAACTCAAAAGCCCGTATAAAGGCCAGGGAATTGGGGTGGAGTTGGGAAGGCGCCAACTTCAGATGATGGAACACCGACCGCTGGAAGTCAGTGAAGGGCAACCTCAGCCCCAGTTCTTTGAAGACATATTCGTACATCCCGAAGCAGTCCCCGAAGCTCGAGCAGATCCGCTCGCCCACATTAGGCAGAAGCACCATCCATTCACCTGAGGGCCCCACCTCAGTAAAAGCGTCCGCCGCAAACCTCGCAAACGTGGAAGTATGTTCGGAAGGCTCGGCCACCTCCCACTCTTCCGGGCAGAACGCGTCTACGTCCTCTTCCATTACATCTTCCTCCACGACTCCCAAGTCATCTCCCTCTTCAGCATCACTCGCTTCCCCCTCGACGTCGCTCGAGGAATTCGAAGCCGACGAACTCGAGGACGCAGAACTCGAGGCCGTTGCACTGCTGCTCTCATCAGAGACAGTTTCTTCAGACGTGACGGGGATAACCTCCCTCTCTGGCTCCATCACCGCTACGATCACCTGAAAAAGCAGAGAAAGACAGTGAATTCGACAGGAAATCAAATCCACCCTTCCACCGCTAAGTCAAGTGAAAGGGCGCGCAAAAGGCTAGGGACAACGTCCCCGGCCTAAGCCCCAACATCGAGCAAAGAAGAACGAAACATCCCCGCGAAGAGATGCCCGAGACATGTCAACTTCCTACGAGCAACCTCCCCGCGCATATGCCCAGATTCCGTTGAAGCTCCGCCAGAAATCGCACAACTCCACTGGAATCTGGAAACGTCCTACTAGGAAACTCACCAAGTACCCCAGAAGACGATAAGACGCGGTGGTCACAACTCACAACCACCACGTGGACCACCACGCCCACCTAGCGCACTACCTACTCCGACGAGATGCTTGGCGCAGCAAAAGGGCAAAACCACCGCCCACCACCAACACTCGCCGGAAATCTACCTATCTTGTCATCTAAAACTAACCCTAGCCACATGCAACCTACCACTAACAACAAGAGGAAGAAAAACAAACAGAAAATCTGAAAACTTACTTGATTTTACTAGAAGAAAAGCGACTGCTCGAAACTTGTTGCGGTGGCCGGTTGCTTGGAGACGATGACGGACAAGAACAAAGGCGGTGACGAGGAAGAATCAGAAAGGGAAAAGTGAAAAATGGGACGGTTTCCCCCATTTTATACCAAGAGGCACGTGCACACACGCGCCCGTAGGCAATAATGACGACCCACTAGCCATGATTACCTACTTAACTGCTACACAGGGCTCGAAGCACACGTGGCGACCCAACGTTTCCCATTCTGTCGGACGTGTCATCTCCCCGAATCCCGGGCAAAAACACATCGACCACGAATATCACGGACACGGAGAGTCACGAGCATCTCGAGACAATCCTCATCACTCCCAGCGACGACTCCATACTTGTTCCCCGGTACACGAGCAGTCCTTAAGTCATCACTCCCATGCCCGAGAGCAACGACTTGGGGGGCTCCTGTTCTGGACTGGACCAATGGCTATAATTGGCCCAATCCAGCTCTACCACAGAGCGGCCCAAATTGCCTAAGTCCAACCCACAGAAGGGCAAAAGTTACCTTTCTGCCCCTCCTGCCGGGCAAGGAACGCAACGTTCCTCCCCGGATAACTGCCCGTCGCGCACAGCTCCGGTGTTCCTCGAACAGCAATGGGCAGGTGCCCGAAACCACGCATATGCCCGTCACAACGGCTAGTTTAGATACCCTGCCCGACATAACGGCTAGTTACCTATTCTTTAGGGAAAACGGTTACTTCCCCCTGAAAATAGGACCGTTGGCCACGCGTTTGGAGCTCTATATAAACTCTCTCACTTGAGAGGGTCAGATATCAAATATTCACCCTACGAACTAATACTTTGTACTTGCCCCTTTTTTCTGACCCTTTCTTACTTGAGCGTCGGAGTGCCTTGCAGGTACACCACCACCTCTCCTCAATTACATACCGGAAAGTCTGTACGACCAGCACCCATCCGGACACCTCACTGACGACCAGCTTGCGTGGACCCGTTCGAGCACTTCGGATCAGTGGTGGATACTGTTTGGGCGGTTAAATATTCGGTCTGGCGTTTGTCCTTCATTGGAGATATTACCCACCCCAATTGCAACTTGTATGAGTTTGATAAAGCTCCTTTGTTTTATTTGTCTTAAGTTTCAATTGGTAGGTAATCTCTTTGTTAGGTATTGTTTAGTTGGTTTGTTGTTGTTTGTTGGTTTGAGTACCCATTGTACTCCTTATTAATATATCTCTTGCTTTTTAAAAAAAAAAAAAACAACTATCAAAACTCAAACAAAAAGGATTACACTTCAGAGATGTCACAAAACTTACCCAAGGAATGCAAAAGGACTTCTAAAAAAGACTTCTGAAAGGGCTTCATTTTGAAGTGATATCCTTAAAAAAAACTTTTGTCTCGTTAAAATTAAAACTACTTACGAGTTACGAAAGCTCGATAACCAGTTAATCAATAATAATAATAATGCTTAAAAATATAAACTTTTGTCAAATTAAAATTTAAAACTACTAATTATTTTTAAAGAAAATTACATTTTGTACTCTCAAATGGTCTTAACAACACGAAAAATATATATGGTGGGTCGTTTTGACGATTGATATACATGACTTTCAATGTCATATTAACAAAATCTGATTATATTAGTCACATGATATTAAAGATAAATTATTATTAATCTTAAAGAAGGTGAGACATGGGAGTTTGAAGACTTTTATAGTATTATAATGTCAATTTAAAAGATCATAAGTCAAAGATTAATTATTAAATCAAAATATATGATTTTATTTTTAATTTGAAATAAATTTACGAATTATAATTTCAAAATACATGAATAAATAAATTTTAATTTCATAACTCAAAAGAATTTTAAAATCAACTGAATATTTTTGTATTTGATTGTATTCGATTATAAAAAGATAATCCAAATAAAAAATAAAATTATTATTTTATTTCAAAATAATCAAAAGAATTTGAATTACAATTATTTTGTTGAGAATGTATCGATGGTGCCGAAGCGTGTCGCTGTCAAAAAACTTAGTCGTCAAAGTGTCGATGAGTTAGCCTCGACATGAATTTTGTCTTAAACCTAATTTTGTAGTGTTATTAGAATTAGGTATTTTTGGGTCTTTTGTTTTAGGCTTTGCTTAGGGATCAAGCAAACTAAAACTATAAATATGGATTAACCCCTATTTTGTAAATAACTCTAGAATGCAATTGCATATACTGAGAATCTATTCAGTTTGAAAAGCAGAGAGAAACTCTGCAGAAATTCTCTTATTCTTCCCCTATTATTGTTTTGAATTCCTAATTTGTTTTTCTTCCCAATACATCTTTTCTTTCTTCTTTCATTGTCATTGTGCATAGATAATCATATTGCAACCAATGTAGGTTGATTCACTCGAGTGAAGAATGAAGAGCAAAAAGAGAATTCAATCGGTTGATTGAATCTTATTCGTCAATATTGATTCGAAATTACTCAAAGTATTGGGTTTCATTCCAACATCTGGTATCTAGAGCACTGGCTGAACGATTTGTGGGAACCAAAACAAAATTGCAATGGCCATGAATCATCTGAATGTAAATTTTTTGTCGAGTCTTCCGATTCTGAAGGGTCAAAATTATGAGAATTGGTGTAAAGAGATAAAGGTATAGTTTTGTGTTGTCAAGATATTTGGGATCTTGCGAAGGAAGGAGTAACACCACCTGCAGAAAACGCGTCGGGTCAAGAAATAGCTGCATAGAAAGAATAGAAGAAGAAAGATTATAAAGCTCTCTTTATAACTCATCTATGTGTTGATTCAGACAATTTTGAAAAGGTCACTGATGTAGAATCAGCTGAAGAAGCATGGGAAATCTTAGAGAAATCGTTTGGAGGCGTAGAGAAGGTGAAAGAGGTGAGGCCATAAACTCACAAAAGAACGTATGATTTTCTTCAGATGGAAGATAATAAAAGCATATTAGATTTTTCATTATGGTTACAAAACCGGTGAATCAAATCAAGGTATGTGGAGAAGTGTTGAATTCAAGATCAGTTGTTGCAAAGATCTTAAAGTCACTGTCTCCAAAGTTTGACCACGTGGTAGTAACCATAGAAGAGTCAAAATATTTTTCAACATTGACAAAGGAAGAGCTTCAAGGGACGCTTGAATCACATGAACAAATAATGGCTGAAAGTACTGCAAGGAAAAAGGAAAAGAGAAATGGTTTGACAATAAAAGTAGAGGAGGCTACAACAATCCGACTGGTCGAAATCAGCACGAAGGAGGCTTGTCGAATAAGGGAAAGTCCTTATACCAAAGAAACCAAATAAGTGGTGCAGCAGGTAGAGGAAGAGATGGAGGTCAAAAACCTAACAAAAGTCACACACTACTACGGAAAACCCATATCACATGTAGTGCGCTACCTACCACAACGGTTACTTTAAACAACCGTTGTGGTACATTAAAATGCAACATAATTAACAACGGTTGTTCTAAACAACTGTTGTTAAATATAACTCTTAGTTTATTATAAATTTTGTGGCATGCTTATTTCGCCAATGCTTACTAGACATATAACCTTCCAATCTGCACTAGAATGCGGTAATATGACAAATTAAGTCATATTAGAAGAATTAGTTCATGTTCAATGCTTGACAAGATTTCTTCAAGTCCTTATCTGTATTTTGTTCTTTGATAGTATGAACTAGGTTTAAAGATCCTAGTTCTTTAACGGCCCCTGTCTTCACCTCTAATTGTTATTGCAAAATATTATTTACTTTGCAAACAAAATTAGAGGTGAAGAAAGGGTGGTTGATGATCTACAATCACTAAACCAAGTTCTAACGGTCAAAGATCAACATGCAGTTGATAATGTGAAGAATATTTGTCAAGAATTGAACGTGTACTTATTTTCTAATATAATTTTATCTATCATATCATTATTTTCTAATGCAGTTTAGGAAGTTAAATATTTGGTAAGGGATTGGAAAAAAACTCAAACCACATAATATATAATAAACTCATCTTTTAAACAGACATTAACAACAACATTCATCAACAACAAACAATAATCAACACCCACGATACAACAAACATATCAAGGCATAAAATGCTTAAAAAACATACCATATATGTCAAGTTCCATAATGACGCGTCAACAATGAAATAAGGATGAAGATAATCTTAGACCAACAAACTTGTGTATATTTTCAATGGATGTCATTCTGGATCTTTGACACAAGTTTGTCAGGCTAAGTTTATCTTCGTCCTCTTTATTGCAATAAGCAACCGTACCTACAAGATGAAAAAAGAAGAAAGTTCAAACAACATGAAACAAGCTATTGAAACAGAATTTGAAAAAAAAAAAGAAAGAAAACAAACTTGTAAATACCCATTGGCTAAGATTTGTTGTTATGGTATCGTTTTGAGGTTTCCATATGAGAGAGACGAGTGACAGAGTTGTTATGGTTTTGTTTTGAGAGTCGAGTGGAAGAATTGTTTTGGTTTTATCACGGTTGTTGATAAAAAAATGGTGATATACATGGTCAATAACATTTTTTTTCACGATAAATGGCTAATTGTTGGTGATGGGATTCAAACCATTTCATTTCGTGTAGTTTTCACCACGGTTGCTAAATTTGACCTTTGGGATATGTCCTCTAGTAAATAAAAAAATATGTGCCCATGATTAATCTATTATCACGGTTAATATTATGGTCATCGTAGTATTGGTGTTACGTAAGGCTTATTATGTAGTAGTGACATTCATTGTTTCAATTGTTAGAAGTATGGTCACTACTCTAGTGATTGTCCAAAATAACAAAAGAATCAAGAAAATGATGCAAAGTTTGCAAAGCATGAAGAAGAAGAGATGTTGTTGATGGTCACAACAAGAGTTGAAGAAAGATTTCAGGACCAATGGTATTTGGACTTAGGATGCTCATCATGCAAGACTAGTAGGAAAGATTGGTTTGTCAAATAAAGCCCTCAATAAAGAACATGGTGAAATTTGCAAATGACAATACTCTAGCAGCTGAAGGTATTGGTGATGTTCTGATTATGTGGAAAGATGGCAAGAGGTCACTAATTTACAATGTATTGTACATACTAGGCATGAAAAGTAATTTGCTCAGCATAGGGTAGTTGGTCGAAAAGAACTACAAAGTGTCGATTGAAGAAAGATGATGAGAGTTCTTAATTCTGGTGGAAGAATATGGTTTAAAAGACATCAGATATCTGCAAAGAAGAAATATGGTTTCAGAGTTACCATAAATCGACATTCCAAATGAAGTGTGTGAAGAATATGTGCAGGAGAAGTAGCACAAGAACAACTTCACCAAGGTTGCAGGAAGCAAGTCGAAGAAAATTCTCAAAATCATATACTCTGATGTATGTGGTCCAATCCAGTTAGTTTTGATTTAAGGTGACAGATACTTTATCACATTCATAGATGATTTCAGTCGAATATTATGGACTTACCTGATCAAGAAGAAAAGTGAACTGATCGAGGTATTTTCCAAGTTAAAATCTTTGGTTGAAAGACAAAATGGTTGAAAGCTCAAGATTCTGAGGACTAATGGTTGTGGAGGGTATGTGTTGAAAGACTTCGACACATTATGTGAGAAAGAAGGGATTATGCAAGAGATGGTGCCATCCTACACTCCATAGCAGAATGAAACGATAGAAAGAAAGACTATAACCATCATGAATATGGTGAGAAGTATGTTGAAAGGCAATCATCTACTCAAAGAATTACGGGCAGAAGTTGTGTCGACTACAATATATATTTTAAACAGATGTTCGACGAAAAGGCTAGAAGGAATCACGCCAGAAGAATGTTGGTCTGGCCTCAAGCCTAGGTTGAGTAATATGAAGGTATTTGGATCTATAGCATATATGAAGTAATGATCAGCAGGGACATGATTATAGATGAGCTTAAGGAATGAGATTGGACTGAAAATCTAAAGAAGGATTCAGTGAGAAGCTTCCGTGAATTAACCACCAAGTGAAGTCTAAAGAGAAGTTTGACAGGAATAAGTCGAAGGTCAAGCAAGCACAAGAAGACCTCAAAGAATGAGACACATGCTTGCAAGGTTGCAAGAATGTGTGATTACATCAAATGATGCGGTCGATGATGAAGGTGAGATGGTACACTATGCTTTCTATGCAGATGTCGAACCATTCAATGCAGCTGAAGCATTGAAGGATTTGATGTAAGTGAAAGCAATGAATAAGGAACTGATGTCCATTGAAGTCAATAACACTTGGCACTATTCAAATTTCCTCAAGACAAAAAGGTAGTTGATGTGAAGTGGGTATACAAGATGAAGTTGAATCCCAAAGGAGAAGTAACTCAACACAAGGCGAGACTTGTGGCAAAAGGATTTCTTCAGAAAGAAGGAATCGACTTTGACAAGGTTTTTGCACTAGTCACTAGGATTGAAATAATTAGGTTGGTTGTTAGTATAGCAAACATGAACAATTGCTGAATGACCGCTTAGATGAAGAAGTTTATGTTGCAAAATTAGTTGGGTTTGTGAAACAAAGCTAATAAAGGAAGGTATACAGCGTGCATAACGCCTTATATGGACTTAAGCAGGTTCCAAGAGCTTGGAAAAAGAAGGTAAATAGTTTTCTAAGGAATAAGGAATTTGTAAAGTGCACAACTAAGCATGGAGTATATGTAAGAAGAAGCAATAGTGAATTTTTTATATTATGTATCTATGTCGATGACTTGTTGATAATAGGAAGTTGCAAGAAGGAGATCGATGATTTCAAACATGGCCTAAGTGAGGAGTTTGAAATGTCAGACTTGGGAAAGGTTTGATGATGCACCAAAGAATATATGTAGGCGAAATAATCAATAGATTTAAGATGCAAGATTGCAACCTAACTTCAACTCCAATTGAGCCCAGAATGCAACTATTGAAAGACACATATGAATATGATGTCGATCCAATGCAGTCCAAAAGACTTATTAGATCACTTAGATACCTTTGTCTCACAAGGTATAATCTAGCGTACAGTGTAAGTATGGTAAGTAGGTTCATGCAGAAGCCAAAAGTATCTCACCTAGCAGCGACAAAGATGATACTAAGGTATCTCAAAGGAACTCTCGACTATGGCATTTTGTTTCCTGCAACTGTTACTTGGAGATCAAGAAAGGAACTAGTAGTGGCACTATCATCATGTGAAGCGGAACACATAGTTGTTTCTCCCTGTACATATCAAGCAATGTGGATGGTGAATTTGATCGAAGATATTAAAAGGAAGAATCATAGAGAAACCTTCATGAAGATCGACAACCTGTCTGCTATCAATTTGGCGAAGAATCCGATAGTACCTGGACAAAGCAAGCGGAACTTGAAACACTATATAATTGAGAATCAGATTGCAGATATCTTGACAAAGGCTGTGCAGGTCAAAGTGTTCAAGAAATTAAGGTCTATGATGAATGTAGTCAACTTAGACACAATAAACTAGGTGGTGTGTTTAGAATGTAATTCATGATGTTGAAGCATGTTGCTGTCAAAACACCTAGTTATCGAAGTGTCGAGGAGTTAGCCTCAACATGGATTTTGTCTTAAACCTAATTTTGTAGTATTAATAGAATTAGGTATTTTGGGCCTTTTGTTTTTGGCTTTGTTTAGGGAGCAAGCAAACTCAATTTATAAATAGGACGTAACCCCTATTTTGTAAATAACTTTTGAATGCAGTTACATATAGTGAGAATAATGTTCAATTTGAATAACAGAAAGAAACTCTGCAGAAATTCTCTGTATCTTCCCCTATTTTGTTTTGAATACCAAATTTTCTTTTTCTTCCCAATACATCTTTTCTTTTTTCCTTTCATGGTCATTGTGCCGAGATGATCTGTCATACCCTAAATTTGCCCCACCTAAATCCACTCATCGATATTTCAAGCATTTGCATTAATTCGTTTGTACCCATTCATTTGCATAAATTTGTCTGTATGATTCATTTGCATAAATATTATTCACTTCCTTTTTTGAAATTAAAATTGTAAATTATATAAAACTTAAATGTTGTTATTTACCTGAATATTCAGAAATTAAAACTGTTTATTTATCTACATAAATTGATTTCTTGTTATATGCTCAAATAAATATATTATTAAAAATCTAATCTTATGAGTATATTTGAAATTCGATTATTTTGAGATTTTTATTCTAGATAATTAAATAATAAATTTTGATTTGTGTAATTGTAATCTCACCTATCCTAGGTACAATTGTACAATCGTTATTTAGTAAAATAACTAATTTTTTAAATTATAATAAATATTATATTGATAATAGTTATACCCTATCAGTGTGTTATTATTAATATAATTTTTTTGTTCAATGTACTTGTGATTTATGATTATGTAAATTATGGTTCGAGTACCCTATCAGTATTAGATTTTTTTTGGTGATATAATATTTGTACATTATTGTTATATTTCTTATTTATTATTGTCGATTTTGTAATTTGAGATTTCAATTAATATGAAATGATTTTAAAGACATATAATACTTTATGAATTGTTCATACATATGTCATCATCCACAATCTCAAAATTGGATCGAGACATTAACAAATCTATGGAGCTCTGAAGTACAAGCAATGAGGAACAACATCAATCTTAGTTCAGCAGAAGAGGGTTGGATCAGAGTTAATAGGGAACAAAAGAGGAGATGGAGAACATTAGGTGAAACGGCTGGCTTGGGTGTAAAGGAAACTAGGGATTACACCTTTACTTTTTTCATCAACGAGTTCATGGACAAATGGAAGGAAAAGGATCTCTACTTAGAATTTAAGAAGTTGGGAGACATTGATGAGGTGGTTATCCCGCTAAGAAGAGACAACAGAGGCAGGAGATTCGCATTTTCTAGATTCTTTAACGTAAGAGATGATAGAGTCATCGCTACTAAGTTGGACAACATTTTTCTTGATGGAAGGAAGCTGTTCGCTAACGTCCCTAGAAGATGGCCTTTAACAGGTTTTGTTTCGAACATCAAAAGTACGCTAGGTAACAGATCATATGCAGAGGTGACATCAAACAAGGTGGAAGATACAGATAATCAACGATGTTTGAGGTTCACAGCGGTGGAGGAAGAGTTATTACGTTTTTCAAAGGCCTGTGCGGGGGAGGTCGTGCAAGCTAGTTCTGCTTATAGTATGAAGGAAGCTTTTCATTCAGAAGGACTATTCACCATTAGAGTAACTCCGTTTGGAGTAAACTTATGCCTCCTTGAGGAATTGATCGAAGGCGAGGTTGACCTTCTGCTACGTTACAACAAGGAGTGGTTGGACAAATGGTTCAAAGAAGTTAGAATATGGAAGAAGAGTGACATAGACCCAGAGAGATTGACTTGGTTAAGTTGTACAGGCATCCCTTGTCATGTGTGGGGCGAGACTTTCTTTAAGTTTTTAGTGAAATATTTGGGTTGCTTTATTCGGAGTGATGACCAAACAAGTCTAAAATATAAGATGGATATAGCCAGAATCCTGATTCGCACTAGGTGCAGTTTGTTCATCAATGAGGTGTTTAATGTAATCATAAACGGTTCTCCATTTAGGATTTGTGTTAAGGAAGAAGCTCAGTGTTCATTAAATTCACATTTTTGCAATGGAGTCAAGAGGAAGAAAGAATTGGCTTCGAGTGAAGAAGAAGGTTCATCGGAGTTCTCTTAAGATGAGGAGGAGATTGGAGTTCCGATGACCTTTGATTTTGATGATGAGGTTATCGAGGAGACCATTGAGGGGGACTCCTCTAATGACAATTTTGACAACTTAGCAGATACTTTTCTTAAGTGTCAGAAGATAAAGGCTAATGTTGTTTCGTGTAACAGGGTTCCTAGGGTGGCTAGTAATGATGTTGCTACATATTCAGCATCTGCACCTACACAGGAGGCTTTAGAGGCTGGGAGTCCAAACTCAGCGCAGAATAGCAATATAGAGGCATACAAACTGCAAGTAAAGGGGTTAGAAAATAGTGAGGCTACGCTAAACGAGGAAATACAAAGATTAGCTGTGGGTGGGACCCAACATAATGGTAAAGGATCTGTTGTTATACCAAAATCTCTCGAAGGCCTATTATCCTTTGATGGGGCGTGTTTGAAAATTATTGAAAACAGGCCCAACAGAAAAAAAACTAAAAAGACTAGAAGTCTGGGGAAAGGGGTGGATTTTGGCCCATCCTACTATGCTTGTCTTCTCAACAATAAAGGAGGGAATTCTGATTCTATCTCATCTAACTCCATTGGTAAGGGATTAGGGAAAGAGGAGAACTCTATTGTCAATGCGGTTCCAGTCACTTCTCTTACAGATTCGGAGTTTTTTTGCTGCAACAAAAGATTTTTGAGAAAACATGACACGGTGAATGAAGAGGTTTGGGACAGCCTGGCTAAGGAATTTTGGGGGAATGATGGAGTTGAGTGGGCGGCTAGTCACTCTAGGGGAGCTTCTGGAGGTATGGTTATTTTGTGGAAAAAGGATTCTTTGAGTCTGAATTATAGTTTTAGAGGCAAGGGATTCGTTGGTATTAACGATTTGTGGAAATGAAAGACTTATAATTTTGTTAACATTTACGCTCCATGCAACACAATTCTAAGGAGATCTCTGTGGAATGTCTTAGTAGATCAGTTACAGGCCAGACATTTGGAATATTGGTGTCTTGGAGGGGACTTCAACGCTGTCTGTAGCAGGGAGGAAAGACTTGGTGTTAGGAGGAGTGGCTCCAACTCTGACATGGAAGACTTTGTCAGGTTCAAATCTGATGCGGGCCTTATTGATTTACCTTGTTCTGGAGGAAGATTTACTTGGTTCAATGGAAACAGAACAATGATGATCCGCCTTGACAGATTCCTTTTATCTAATAGCCTAATCGAGGATTGGAAGCTGTTGGATCAAAGGATTGGTCAAAGAGATGTTTCAGACCACTGTCCTTTATGGCTGAGGCCAAACTTAGCTAACTGGGGTCCAAAACCCTTCAGGTTTCTCAATACTTGGCTCAAACACAAAGACTGCATCAGTTTCATCAGCAGTGAATGGGAGAAATTATCTGTAAAGGGCAGAGGCGACTTTATTCTGTGCGAAAAGTTGAAGGCTCTGAAAACTAAGCTGAAACTTTGGAACAAGGAAGTGTTTGGCTGGATTGATCTTCAGGTTTATAACAATGTTGACCAACTTAACGTTTTGGATAAACAATTGGTGGATAATTTCAGTAGTTCTGTTGAAGACATAGTGGAGGAAAAAGTTAGAGTGATTGGTGATTTTTGGAAGAATCTTGAGCTTAAGGATGGCCTGTTGAGGCAAAAATCTAGACAATTGTGGTTATTGGAGGGTGATCAAAACTCTCACTACTTCCATCAATCCATTAAAGATAGGCAACGTAGGAATTCTCTAACTTGGTTGTTTCGTGACAATGCTCTGGTTGAAGGTGTGGAAGTTATCAAGGATACGATTCAAGACCATTTCGTCAATCTCTTCTCAGAACCTGATGAAAACAGACCTGTCCCGGAAGGGATTTCTTTTTCCAGACTGAATGAAGCGGAAAGGGATAGCCTTGAGTGTCCCTTTTCTGAAGAGGAAATCAAATATGCGCTTTGGTCGTGTGACGGTAACAAGAGTGCGGGGCCTGACGGATACTCCTTGGAGTTCTTCAAGAAGGGATGGGATTTCTCTTAAAAGGATGTGTTTACACTCATCAAGGACTTTCACAGGAAAGCAAGATTGGCTAAAGCCTGCACAGCTTCATTCTTAGCCTTGATACCGAAGAATTTTAATCCTCAAACTCTGGCGGAATACAGATCAATTTGTTTGGTTAACCGCTTGTATAAAATTCTGGCCAAACTGCTGGAAAATCGCCTTAAGAAAGTGGTAGACAAACTGATATCTCCTAAGCATTCGGAGTTTATAGAAGGACGTAACATATCCGATGGAATTTTAATTGTTAATGAAGTGTTGGATCAGGCCAAGAGAGAAAAAATGAGCTGTCTGTTGTTGAAAGTGGACTACGAAAAAGCCTACGACTCGTTAAGCTGAAGCTTTCTTCGTTTTATGCTTAATTCGATGGGTTTTGGCAAAAGGTGGCTTAGTTAGATGGAGAGTTGCATATTTACGAGTTCCATGTTGGTGTTGGTCAACGGAGGGACAACTAAAGATTTTTTCGTAAATAGAGGATTGAGGCAAGGCGATCCTTTGTCACCTTTTTTGTTTGTTATAGCAATGGAAGGGCTAACTAGCATAATTAATAAAGCGGTGGAGTTAAAATTCTTCAGAGGTTTTCACTTTGACAGTGAAGTTTCGATGGATGTGCTTCAGTTCGCAGACGACACTATCATAGTGGGAGAAGGAACTACTGACAATCTTAGGTGTATGATAGCAGTTATGAGAGGTTTTGAGATGATGACACGCCTTAAAGTTAACTTCAGCAAGAGCCAGTTGTATAGGGTGAACTTAGATGAGAGTTTTCTTGATGCTGCTTCTTCTTATCTAGCCTGTAGAGTGGAAAGCCTTCCCTTCAAATTCTTAGGAGTCCTCATTAGCAATAATCCAAGGAAGAAAGCTATGTGGAGTAATTTATTGACGGTCTTAAGGAAGAAGCTTGCGTATTGGAGGGGGAGACAACTTTCATTTTCAGGAAGAATTGTTTTAATCAATTCAGTTCTAAATGCTATTATGATTTACACTCTGTCCTTTTACAAAGTACCAGCAGCCGTGATACGGGAAATCCGTAGTATCCAGAGCAGTTTCCTTTGGAATGGTAAAGAAGACAAACGACCTATCTATTGGGCAAGTTGGAGCGATATTTGCAAACCAAAAGTATTGGGAGGGCTAGGCGTCAAGGATGTTGAAGTTATAAACAGAAGTTTGTTGTTGAAGTGGAAATGGCGGATTTTGAAGGACAAGAAGGCGTTATGGCAAAAGATCCTTCGTTATCATTACGAAAACATAGATATAAAGGTCATTGTTAGAGGCGCGAAGATGTTGAGCAAAAAAGATTCGATTTGGTGGAGAGACTTAGTCTTGAATGAACTAACTAATCAACCCAACTTGGCTTTCTCTAACCTTTTTCATTGCAGGATTGGAGATGGAAAATCAACGTCGTTCTTTTACTCAAACTGGATGGAAAATCAAGCTTTGAAGGATGCTTACCCTCATTTGTTTGAAGTTGTTGTGTCCCTCGACATGCCCATCCATGAAGCTGGCGATTGGATCAATGACGAATGGTCTTAGAATCTCCCTAGAATTGTGAGAGGATGAAACGATCTGGAGGAAGATAATAAAGTAGAGTCCTTGGAGGACATTAACAAATTACTCTGCTGCAGGAAGGAAGGGACGAGTTGGTTTGGAAACATACGGAGGATGGTGTTTTTAATGTCAAATCCTGTACCAGGGCATCGTACGAAGGATGCAACCCATCTTGGTCTGCTTCTGTTAGAAATGCGCAGAATTTTGTGTGGCTTTTGGCAGTGCCGTCGAAGGCAAAGTTTTTTGGTTGGAGGCTGTTAATCAACATATTAGCGACTAAGGACCAATTGGTTTGTAGGAGGATTTTGTCAAATCTGAGAGACACGGTTTGTGGTATATGTTTTAATAGCGAAGAAAATTTGCTGCACCTTTTCTTTGGATGCAGCCGGATCTTTGTTTTATAGGAGAAGTTGTGGCAATGGATTGGCGAAATTATGAATTTGTCGTTACAGGATTTCATGGCCTTCCCTTTTGTGAATAGCCAGGTCATTAACTCTAAGGACAGGAACACGGTGGGTGTCATTTGGCTGGCGTCGGTGTGAAGTATTTGGTCGTTGCGCAACGATATCCAATTCAACGACGGTGTTTTTAAATTCGACTAGTGTTTGACATGGATCATTTATAGGTCTTGGGCCTGGTTGGGTTTAAAGATTAAACACTCTTTTTGTATTAATTATTATGACTGGTATTCTGCCCCTATCTTGTGCGGTAGGAGTTAGAAGTTTTTGACCTCGTTTGTATTCTTGGAGTATTTCTCCTACTCTATCAATACATAATTGCTTATTAAAAAAAATACTTTATGAAATCCAATAATTTATTTTCATATTTTTTAAAATGGATTTCAATTCTCTTTGTATTATGTAAGTGATAGACATACCATATTGGTGTGATATTACTCGACATTATCCGTGTGTGATAGAGAAAATAGTTAAGTATCTGTTTAAATATTTAAAAATTCTTATATTAATAATTCAACTATTATTCTCAATCAAGTGGAAAAATTTAACATGTCAATTATATAGAAACAAATAATATTTGTTTAATATAATATTATTATAGAGACTTATGTTGTTGATGAAAGTTTACAACTACTTTTATTACATCCTCAATACTAATTAAATTAAAGTTTCATAATTTTCTGTTATGTATAGCATATAATTTTTCTCAAATGCGTGTAATTATCATTGTAGCATTTGAGTTTTTAGTGATTTAATAAAATGTTGTATACAATCCTATATTATATTTAAAGTTATAGGGATTTGATTTTAATCGGATGATAGTAAATCTTTTATATAACTATCATACTATTTCATGTGAAATTATATGAATATAAATAATGATATATTCTATTTACGTAGAAAATATGTGGTTGAGTTTCTAAGACTCTAATGATGATATATTATAGAACCTTTTCTCTGTATAGTTTTGCACTAAAAATAACATTAGTATCCCATTGTATATAAGAGTATTTAATACTAGTAGACTCTAATAAATCTTTATTCTATTGGATCACTGGGAGTGCATGTGTACATAAATATATAATCTAAATATTTTAGATTATTTTTCTGATATTGTCATATATTCTTACGCGCATTATAAAATATGACATATTCTAAGAAGACTTCAAAATATATAATAACTCTGAGAAGTCTTATTCTATTATACTAAAATATATATCATTCTTTTAATCTTAGGAAACATCAGAATTTAATGTTTATGTCGATATTAAAAAGCAATCAGCCATGACGTTCGCCATGGACCTCAGGAACACAAAAAATTTGCCCACTAAAAATACTACTTTGAAGGCTTCTCCCACTTTCTCCATTACTCATACATGATGCGGGGTAGTTAGTACTAAAAAATCCTCATTTAAATAGACCTTGGACTCACACTTTAAAGGCATCCAAGCATAGTTAGGGACAAATATTAGTTCTGAGAAGCTTCAATTTCTCACTTCGAGGGATTGTTGAATAAAATTAGTGATCGTGCAGGCTGGATTAGATCCTGTTGAAGTGGGCCACCAAGTACGTCTGAGATGCTGGGTGTATGGAGAGGAGGAGGGGGTGTACCTGCAAGGCACTCCGACGCTGAAGTAAGAAAGGGTATGAGAAGAAGGGCAAGTACAAAGTATTAGTTCGTAGGGTGAATATTTGATACCTGACCCTCTCATGTGAGAGGGTTTATATAATGCTCCCAGCGCATGGCCAACGGTCCTATTTTCAGGGCGAAATAACCGTTTTCTCGAAGAATAGGTAACTGCCTAAACTAGCCGTTATGTCGGGCAGAGTGCCCAAAACTAGCTGTTATGTCAGGCATATGCATAGTTTCGGGCACATGCCCTTAGCTGTTCGAGGAGTGAAGGAGCCGTGCAGAATGAGCAGCAATTTTGGGGAGGACCGTGCAGTCATTGCCCGGTTAGAGGGGCAAAAAGGCAACTTTCGCACATCTGTGGATTGGACCTAGGTAATTGGGCCGTTATTGGAGCAGAAGTGGATTGGGCCGTGCATGGCCATTGGTTCAGTCCATAACAGGAGCCCCCCAAGTCGTTTCTCCCGAGCATGGGAGTGATGACTTAAGGGCAGCTCGTGGCTCCGGGGAGCTATCGTAAAGTCGTCGTTTAGTGACGGAGGAAGTTGTTTCGTGGTGCCTGTATCTCCTGGTGTTCGTGATATTCATGACCGTTTCATTTTGAACTTTTCACTCTCGTTTCTCTTCGTCTTCTTCAGAGTTCTTGTTCGTTCATGCCGTCAGCTGTTCCGGCCATCGTATCAACTCCGGGCAACAAATTTTCGTCTTCTTAATCCAAGCAAGTTTGCTGATTTTGCGCTTCTTTATCCTTTTTGATGATTACTTGTAAAATGCATGCAGTTAGGACTAGGTTTTGAGGATGGGTTGCTCCATTTCCGGCGGTTGTTGGTGGTGGATGGTGGCTAGGCCATTTTTCCGCCGCCGATGCGGCTGCTGGGCTTCTAGGATACTCTGGTGAGGAGGGAGGTTTCCTGCATCGTTGCGATGATGATGCATATGAAACCGTCGTGGTTGTTCATATTCTGGTGTGACGATGAGTTTTCCGGTTGATCGTTTGCAGTTTCCGGTGAAGCTTTGCAGTTTCCGGCGGAGCTTCAAACGAAAACTGGGAATAGGCTCGGGGAAGTTCCTCATATGGAGTGGTTTGTCTCGAGCGTCTCCTCGTGTGGAGGATCTTGAATTTTCCCTTTGATGTTAGTGCTTAGGTTGGGGACGTCGTCCTCAGCCCTTTGCGCGCCCTTTCACTTGACTAGCGGTGGAAGGGTGGATTTGATCTTTCGTCGAATTCAATTTTTTCTCTGCTTTTCAAGTGATCGACATGGCGACGGGGCCAGAGGGAAATTATCCTGGACTCGTTCGAGGAGGAAGCGAGCTCTTCGGATAGCAGCAGTTCGACGGCCTCGAGTGTCCCCAGCGAAGTCGAGGTGGAGGAGGAAATGGAAGAGGATGTTATTGAAGACTCTACGAAAGAATGGATGGTGGCCGAATCAGCCGAGCATGTGTCCACCTTCGCTTCGTATCTGGGGGATGTTTTCATGGTAGCGCTTTTCCAAAGAAAAGCGCTTTCGTATGCCCCCTATTAGCAGCGCTTTTAAAAGCGGTGTCTTATGTATACACCATTACACCCCTTTAGGCAACGCTTTTTTTAGAAAGCGCTGTCTTTTATAAAAGTGCTTTTTAAAAGCTTTTTTTTGAAAAATCAATTATTAAAACTGTATAATTTAAACCTGTATAATTTAACAGAATTCATAATCATTCATCACATGGCCTTTGATACCATTATATGTCAACACATAGGCCTTATAGCATTATAATTCAACAATAGGCATTTATACGATTAAAATTCAACACATAAACTGTAAAAACCATTATATATACAACACCAAAATAACCATTAGACATATATAACTCAATACAAACTATACAACACCAATTTGAAACCTTATACACCATATCCATCACCTATATATACAACACCTTCCATAAACCTACACAATTTCTAAAACTAACAAATTCTTATTTTAACCATGTATTGACACCAATCCTCCTTTATTTCTTCCAATTTGTCTTTCGTGTAGGTGGCACACTTGAATTCATCAAAATACTACATTTAACATAATATGCATGATTTAGTTAAAAGTAATAAATTAGATGAAATATCCGATAATAAATCTTAAAATAAATCATAACTTATATATAAATCCATACCATGATTGGAATCTCTATTTGTTCCAAATGAATAATTTCTTTCAGGATTCTAAAGATAAAATAACCACAATCGATACTATTACGCTGCCGAGGACACTACACATAGAAAAAAAATATTAATAAGTATCATAGATGACTTGTGTTATCAAGTAGCATTACTATTAGAATAACAAATCATACCTCCACTCTTATCCATGTAATGTTGTTTGGTTTGGTCTTTGGTACTCAAGCTTGTTGTTATGATCGGAATATTTTTATGGATCTATCATATTATAAACGAATATTTAGAACAATCTCACATAAATAAAGAAATACACACGCAAATATTTAGAACACTACGCCAAAATTGATTTTTTGTATCACCTAATTTAATAGTGCTTTTACAAAAAGTGCTATTAAAAAGGAAATAAACATATTTATAATAGCGCTTTATAGTCGGGCGCTATTATAAAATGCAGACAATGTAAATTTGATAGCACTTTATAAAAAATGCTATTATTAATGTTCAATAACATAGCGCTTTTTTTAAAGTGCTATTAATAATATGTACTACGATAGCGCTTTTTCATAAACGCTATTAATATATTTCCCTAAGATACCACTTTCTTAAGAAGCGCTACTATTTAAGTATTTAATGTTAGCACTTATCCAAAACGCTATTTAATATTAAAATATATAATAAATAATAAAATTAATTATTATTTTACACGCACAAACTCCATTCACAAAATTCTTTCCCGGATAAAATTTCGTTTTGGCGCACAAAGTGAAAATTTTTCACGCCATCATTCACAAAATTCTTTCCCGGATTCAAAATAATCATACGCTACTCCATTCATCGATTCACCGGAAATAGTTAGCCTTCATCGTCTCCATTCACTTCGATTCACCACCGGAAAGAAAGAACGAAGAAAACCCTTCGTCAGCTCACCACCGTCATCCTTCGATTCACTTCGATTCTCTTCGATTCACTTCGATTCTCCGTCGAACTCAGCCCTTCGTCAGCTCACCACCGTCTTCCTTCGCGTCATTGGTATGTGGTAATGTTTCTCTTCTCAGATTATTGATTCATGTTGTAAATTGTAAAATTAGGGATTTGAATTTGAAGATACTTTTGTTTCTACCATTGTTGATTAATTATAAGTGAATCCCTAATATCAGATGGGGATTACAAATAGCTTGGGAGCTGAAGCTGTATCACGTTCTCATTCAATCTAATACTTCAAATGTGGTTAACTGTATTATTTTCTCCAATTCTCTGTTGTTTTAGATTCCATTGTGGTAGATTGTAGAGTGCTCCACAATACCAAGCACAAGGAACTTGAAAGACTACGGGAGAAAGGAGAAAGAGAGTTGCAGACACACCTGAGCTATTAACATCAACAACGGTATCTTCGTCCGAACTTCATAACTACATGATCTGTCGTTCTTATTGTTGTTTTCATAGCTGTATGCATATTCTTGTATAGACCTTCATAACCTTTATATGTGTTGTCATTACTTTATGTATGCTTGTTGATTGTTTGCTTAGGACTCGTTTTCGATTCACGGTAGCTCTTCGAGAATAGGTTTTCTAATATTGATCTGAGCATGTTGTAGCCGTAGAATGATTTGGGGTATAAGTTAAAAAGCTTAGAGGTTCAGTTTTTCCTTTTAGATTTTGCTCCACAGATTTGATTTGAGAATGTTTGTATTCATCACAGCCTATAATCAAAACATGAATAATCAAAAGCAGTTCATTGTATAAGATAATATATTATAATAACTACCAGAAACTCGCACACAACATCTCGGTTCGAATTCGAAACGAAATGTTAACTTAATAATGAAAATAATATAGTTGTGATTTAAACCTGGTGGCAAGTAACAGTTTGGAAACATCTGAGTTCTTGGCTAAAATTGGGCAAACCAATAGTATGATGAAGAATTTTATTAGTTCCAAAATCATTAGAATTAGGACCACCAAAAATGCAAATCAGTGGCAAATCTTAATACTGATGCGCACATTTTGTTATTAATTCTCTGCTATTATTTTTTGGAATTTTGAGGTTTGATCTCAGTAGAAGTCATAATACTGATGCACACATTTTGGTAGGTATTAGTAAAAGAATAGGGTCCAGGACTTGGGTGGGATGTAGTCCACCTTTTGAGGCCATTTTCCTGGTTTTTTTATCTTGAATGAAACATTAGTGTTATAAAAAAATTGAACTTGGGAATCATATCCACTTGAAACATACCATCATTTTCCTGTACTATCACAAAGATCTGCAATTTCATTGCAATCTGGGAAAAATTGCCGTCGAACTATTTCAAGATCATCATTGTCGATGCCATCGTCGCGTCATTATCAGTATAAGAAGCAACACCATCAATTGCATCCTCCATTTCCAATATTTCAAATGAAAACAAAGGAACTTGAACCTTTCTCTAAGAGCCTGTCGCAGCGTGGTTTCAGTTTGCTGCAAAAACTATTATACTTTTTTCTTAGATATAACCCAGATATTGGAGTTCATTCCCCTATTCGATTGTTAAGAATGGAAGTTTTGATACCAAAACTTCCATCTTTCAAATTTCCAAGTCCAATCACTACTAGGACCTCGTCATGTGTTAGAGTTGGGTTCCGACGTTTATCTTTTCCCCCTGTTCGTGCATCAACCGTTAATCAAACAGTAGCTGAACCGGCTATTGGCTCCCTTTTGTGTTTCAAATTTGATGTTACAACTTGTAATTACTAGTTTGATGATGTACTGCATTTGAAACGGGGAACTTCTGTGTATAGCTTTAATAATATACATAGGTTATGCATATGATATGACTGGATCATTTTTAGATGTCAAGTTGAATCAAGCTAAAAGCTTAAGAATTAGCTTACATATAGGCTATTTGGATTGGCTTATTTAGGGCTTATATGGGTTTATCTATAGGCGTAAGTGTTTCTGGAACTGTTTGAGAGAAAATATCACAAGAGCTAATGAGCTACCATAAGATGTTTTTTATAAGCTCCACGTTCGTTATAAGCTACATGTTCCATGTCTTAATGTTCACACTTAATGTCTTCTATAAAAGAGAAACTAGCCTGGTTTTTGTCTGTGTTTGGGGGTTTAAATGATTTACAATACGCGATAACCCTTCATTTAAACTGCTGAAGCCTTCAGGGGAAGTCTCAAGTTGTTCAGGATGAGTTAGTGAAGCTCGGTGAACAAATGGTTAGTACTTCTGAAGGTACAAGAGCTCTAGGCTTGGAGTTATGTCGTGAATTTGAGGAAAAGTTTCTTCAACATCTCACTGGAGGCGAGGTCAGTAGTTTTATTTATTTATTTTTACACAGTCTAGCAGCAAGGTTGTGTTGATTTTGGCACCATGCAATCTACGCCATGAATCGGTCCATTTAAGTTAATTTTAGATTAAAGCAAAACTTTTCAAGGATAATTTCTTAAGGGTGTTTCTTATTACACCACCCTTGTTTCTTAGACACCACTTGAATTTCCGTTTTTACCCCCAATTTTCGGATGTGCACATCCGGACGCACCCTTTTTCTAAAATTTTTCAGTTTTTTCCAGATGTGCACATCCGGAAGAATTCCTAATCTGCAAATCTGGAAAAAATCAAAAGAATTCAATAAAATCATTTACTTCTAAATATAATTAAATCCAATATAATTAAAATCCAACATAATTAAACTTAATATGATTTTTTCAATATAATTAAATTCAATTTAATTAAATCTAATCTAATTAAAATAAATATGATAAAAATTAATATAATTTTTTCAATATAATTAAATTCAATATAATTAAATTAATTTTAGAAGTAAATATCATATAATTTTAATTATAATTTAGAAGTAAATACCATATAATTTAGAAGTAAATACCATATAATTTTAAATACCAATATAATTAAATCCAATTTTAGAAGTAAATACCATATAATTTTAAATCCAATATAATTAAATTAATTTTTTCAATATAAAAAAATCATTTAAAATTAAATACCATATTAATCATATTAATTATAATGAAAAAAATTAATCATATTAAATATCATATTAATTTTAATTAATATAGATTTTAATTATATTGAATTTAATTATATTGAAAAAATGATATTAATTTTAATTATATTAGATTTAATTATATTTAGAAGTAAATGATTTTATGGAATTCTTTTCATTTTTTCCGGATTTTCAAATCAGGAATTCTTCCGGATGTGCACATCCGGAACATATCAGCATTTTTTAAAAATGTGGTGCGTCCGGATGTGCAAATCTAGAATCTGGAGGCAAAAATGAATTTTCACATAGTGCCTAAGAAACTTGGGTGGTGTATTAAGAAATCCTCATTTCTTAATATTTTCACTCTTTTTGGATGGTATGTAAAATTAACCTGTGTGCTCAGCAAGAGCTATTTCACAAGATTTTTTATTGGATATGAAACTAGCATAATTTGTTCGATCGACATGTTTTTTCCTCTCCCCCTCCATAAACAAATTTATTTGCTTAAAAATTTATAGTAAGTGTTGGAAAATAAATTTAGGAGGGAAAGGAGGAAGAGTTTGTGTAAGTTCATTATAATATTCACAGGCCAAATCTGCATATATTCATATATAGTTTGTGTAAGTTCATTATAATATTCACAGGCCAAATCAGATAGTAAAGTTTGATGATGATTCCAATTATAGCTACTATATATATACTAACCAGTTGGGTTGAGGAGATCTGTAAAGGCTTTTGGCATTTGAGTTGTGGGAAGTTTAGACTTCCAGTATAACTCAGGCGGTAGGGCAGCGTGTGTTGCTACAAGTGCTAGCTGCAATACAAGACATATTTTAGGATTTATTTATGAAAATGAAATAATAAAAAGGAAGTAAAAGTTGAAAAATGAAGTGAGAAAAACATTAGGCAAATGGTAGAATGTAGTAATTGGGAAAGTGTTGCCTACACAGAGTGCTATATAGATGGACAAAGGAGGAAACACCATAGTGGGAATTAAGTTAAAGCTCCAATGAAATGGTACTAATATATATGAAAATAAAGCTAGATTGAGAAATAGAGAAACTGAAAGCAAGATAGAATGATGATCCCTAAGTGGCCTCACACCTATTTATACATATGGCCTCAAAGTTTCTAGATAGTAGTAGTAATTAAAGTCGATTGTATGCTTTGAATGCAACTGACAAACTCAATAAAAAAACTTAAATTAAAATGGTTTGCTTTGAAATTAGTTACAACGAGTCAGCTGCAAGATGGCCTGTGTCATCCAGGACTGACCCTGTTCAGCCCCTGTTTGGACAGTTAGTGAAATATGGAATGTTTAAATGTTTATTGAGCTGTTAGTATGAGTTTGTAACATAGGAAAAAACTATACAGATCAGGAATCAAAAGAGTTTGAGTCATTTTAATAGTTTGATGCTATAAAAGTATAAAAATGCAGTTCATATACTTTAGGGGCAATTCCATGACTAAACAGAGTGTGAGCAGAGCATATAATAATTACGAAATTTCTTCCATTGCCAGTTTTATGTGCATCCATAATCTACATATAAATAGTAGTTAGACATGAATTTTTTGGCCGTGAACTAGTTGAGTCTGTTCGGGGCAGGGAATATGTTTTTTTATCTTGTAAATATATCTTTATTTTTGTTTACCTTCTGAGATGGATCCCTTTTCACATTTGGTGATAGCTCCATTTTTGCACTAGGTGATTGTTGCAAGTTGTCTTCCTGAGATGGCACCAGTTTCATGTTAGATGGCTCAATTTCCGTAATATCTGAATGGTCAAATATTAGATAGGCAGCTGTCAAATATTAGATAGGCAACTGTCACCTGAGATGGCTACATCATATAGATCATCAACAAACTTTCTTAATTCTCGAGTTAGTTGAATCTCTGGCTGACATTGAACCCAAACACTTCTAAGTTTTGACAAGCTGGTCAGCGTTGATGATTGACAGCCCATATTATTACTCTCTACATCCAACGAAGCTAAAGACAATTACATGCCTCCAAATGGAAAAGTACCGGGTAGGGAGTTTTCAAAGTTTTCAATCTTTGAACAACCAGAAAGTATGAGAGTTTTCAAAGTTTTCAATTGATAGATCTTCCTTGGGAGATATCTAAGATCAGTACAGTCCTTCAAATTTATCAGAAGAATATTCTTGAGATCTCCGATGGACGGGTGTACCTCGGACAAACATGGACAATTCTTCATAATAAGCTTTTCTAGATTTGGCAATTTTGAAAAATCAGGGGTGCTTTTCAAGTATCTAGAATAACTGACATTGAGAATTTTTAGTTTATCCAACAACTACAAATAATAATCAAATTAACATTGAATCTAAGGGTTATATATTGCTTGCATTTTATGACATTGTACGTGTTTGAATTTGATTGTTATTTCTACTTCGTTGTATTTTAAAGGTGGCTAATGCAGCTACTGCTATAGTCGTGATGTTATGAATAAGTTCTGCGGTCCCAAAATAACTTTAGAAATATTGACCCTGTATTCTTATAGATTATATGATTGTGATTAAAATTTTGCTTTCAGGTTTTGGTTTTCTGATTATTATTGTACAATACATAATCAATATTTTTTCTGTGATACAGGAAAACAAGAAGCAGTTATTTTGCCTAGCTAGCTAGCAAATTGATTATATCTCTGGGTTGTAGCAGTGCTTTGGTTCGCGAAGTGGTTACTACTTGATTTTGTTTTATTGTCCTTTTGTTTTTTTAGATGTTTTTTCTTTAGTTTAGAGAATATGTCTAGCTAAGTGGTTGTACTTTTTGTTTAGAATTTGGTTTGAAGTACTCTTAGCCAAATTAATAACTAGTGTCAAAAGTTTTAGCTTAATTTCATTGAGATCAATGTTGAATATGGTTTGTTAATTTGTTTGTTATCATTTACAACTATTATGTAGTGTATATTGATCAATATACATAGATATAATTCCTTCAGCTTTTTCATATATATATGTTATCACATTTGTTCTCAATTATAGTTGGTTCTATTTCATTTTCAAATATTTTAGTTTGTTAATCATTATTTTTTATGAATTCTAATGTCATAAAATGCAAATGTTATATATATATATATATATATATATATATATATATATATATATATATATATATATATATATATATATATATATATATACCAAAAGTATGATTTTGTGTAAAAAAAAAAACTGTACTACAATAGCGTTTTGAAAAGAAAGTGCTATTAATAAACATACTATAATAGCACTTTTATGGAAAAGCGCTATCTAACATGTCCTTTATAGTAGCGCTTTGTTTAAAAGTGCTATCAAAATCAAAGCAAAATGTATACTTCTGTAGCGCTTTTAAAGAAAACGCTATTAAATACTGGGACTATAATAGCGCTTTTAAAAAAAACGCTATTAATTACCAGTACTATAATAGCGCTTTTAAAGTGCTATTAAAAAAAATATTTACAATAGCAGGCTGGTTAATAGCGCTTTTAAGCGCTATTAAAAAGCAAAGAAAACGCTATTAAATAGCTTTTTTGTAGTAGTGGAACAATCGCATCACTTACGTATCAATCATATGCTTCATATCAGGGTATTTTGTTTGATCACCCTGTAGTGAATCCAGATAATAGACTATTTCTTTTATCGGATTAATCGCAATCAACAACCAGTGTCCACTGTAAAATAAAACAAAAGTATAGATGAAAATGTTATACATAATGTAAAAAAGCGAAAGATTATAATAAAGGAAGTTAGGATGAAAATCTTACCCATGGCCAGTATTATATGGTAAAATATACAACTTCTCTGTATCAATGTTGGTCATAAATGCACTTACTACGTGATCTTTGACCGCATCTGCAGTTCGATTGAGTAAATTTGCATTGATACAGTTGGGAGCCAAGAAGAAGTATCTTCCAGTCAATTGACGCAGGAGCATCAATTTTTTATACAAGAACCTGAAATAAAAACGGATTATAATAAATATGTTATTATAATTAACATTCTAACATTCATTGAAATGAGTAAATAAATTGATCAATTAAATAAATAAAATCGATGGATTACCTGATGTATGAATTCATAACTGCGACGCCTAATTCAGAATGCGTAAATATCTGATCAAAGTCTTCTTTAGAAATTGTTTCTGAATAGGAAAACCCAAAAATACCTGCTTCCATAGGTATTTCACGGATACCACCTTCCGTCAAATCCGTTGTGCCTACAATTGTTTCAAGGCACAACCCAAATCGAGAAACAGATGCTTTTTTTCCCTTGGCTACTACTGGTGTAACACCTCCTTTCTATACCCCAAAATAAACACAATTAATCATTTAGGCACATATTAAACATTTCGTCAGAGTATAATTGTAAACATGGTATAAAAAGAGGTACGCCACATTATACATTAAATTAAAACATACAACACCTGCTCAACATTGATATGTAACAGTGGGGTAACTTTGCAACAGAGGAACTTTGTCCTTACACCCACATCTCAATATTTAGAATAAAAGCGGAAAATCTAAACATTGAATAACATCAAACATATATACATATATATATATATATATATATATATATATATATATGCGTCATCGAGTATCATCCATCAACATAATTCATGTTTACATAAACATTCATCAGCAAGATATATATACAAATGTATCACAAAAGAATCATATACATCCTAGCTACCCAGTGCTACATATCAGAGCCAACCGACCAAAAGAATGAAGACACACTTCACAAAAAGACCTCCAGCATACCTACTCTGCAATGCCTCATAGAGCATCATAAAACAGCAGAAGGGTGAGAAATATTATCATAATAACAATGCATATAATTATATATATCTTAACATAAAAATACACATATTCCACATTCTCACCACAATTGATCAAAAACTCACCCATATACATCACAATATATATATATATATACAACCAAGCATATTCATCATACATACTTCCGCAATTCTCAATCATTCCACATAAACATGCACATTCATGTTTATTCATCAATGCACAAATACAAAGATGATAAATGCAAATCATAGAGACCGACTCACGACCCTATGCAAATGCAATGCGGTACCGACTCAATCATCTCAAGTTCACTCAGGAACTTATTGGAACCATCGCTCGTTACCAATGTAACTCCCCGTCAGGCCTACGATGTTCACCCATTGCTCACACCTCACATAGGCACACAATGTTTATGGATTGCTCACACCTCACATACGCACACTATCCGATTGCTCACACCTCACCTAGGCACACAATCCGATTGCTCACACCTCACCTAGGCACACAATCGTTTGTAATCATCACTCACACCTCACATAGGCACACGACGATACAACGAATTCTCATTAGAATCGCTCAACACAAGAATGTACTTCATTATGCTTCACATGCAAATGACTCGAGACATTCTTGAAATGCATACATATTCACAATATAATCATGCATTCATCTCATTCAATCACATACAATCTATATACATTCACATCAATGTACTATTGTATGATTCACATCCAAAACACATATTCGAAATGGGAAAAAGTCACAACAAGATACTATTCCCGACTTTCCGACATAATTAAATCGACTAACAATTTCCAAGTCATCATAATAAGAAAGAACATTCCATAAGCTTTCTAATGCATCAAACTACGCCTCAAACAGAACCACAGATCAAAAATTATGCAGAATACAAATTTACACGAACAGCACTGTTCGCTGGGCGAACCTCCCTCGCGAGCATTCGCTAGCTCCTTCGCTAGGCGAATGTTCCAGCGAACCAACTGTTAGATAAAAACAGAGACAAAGTTCGCTAGGCGAACCCCTTGGCGAACCAAGGCAGCAACTACCGACATTCAAAACACCCAAACTTCTCTAGGCGAACACTCTATCGAACCTTCGCTCACGCCTTCGCTAGGCGAATACCCGTAGCGAACCTTCGCTACCCTTCGCTGATTGGTTCGCTAGGCGAACCTGCGAAAACTCAGAATCCTTCAGCGCTGTTGAAAACCCAAAAACCCTATTTTTTAACCCAAAACATTTTCAAAACAACATACATCCATCAGAACTCAATCTAATCATGGCAACAAGCATTCTACCACATTTTCGTCGATTTCCAACCGCGAAAACATCGATTTCTCATTATCGACCTAACATGGAAAACTATGAAAACACCACAACCAATCCAATACACACATACACAATCATACATAATAATATACATTAATAAGATAATGATATTTCACACCCTTACCCGATTAAATCGATTCCTAGAGGTTGATTTTCTTGGTTTTCCTCTTTTCCCCTCTTCCTCTTTCTTTCTCTCCTTTTTCTCTCTATTTTTCCTTTCTATCTCTTTCTCTTCTATTTCTCTTTTTACCCAAATTCCATTTAATTCATTTTCTCACACAATTATATTTCCACTAAATTTTCTAACTTAACATTAATGAGAAATGTCTAAAATACCCTTCATCCTACTTTTTCTCCGAAAACTCTCAAAAACGGTAAAATAACATAAATGGTCAACATAACATATTAACACACCAATTCAACAAATAAAATAACTTATCACACAATTAAAATAAAATACTCAACAACATGGGAATAATTGGAATCGGGGCGTTACAACTCTCCCCCACTTTAGAAATTTTCGTCCTCGAAAATATTACCTGATTAAAAAAACTCCGGATACGACTCTTGCATCCTACTCT
The DNA here is from genome assembly GCA_022829125.1 of Lathyrus tuberosus. Classification (NCBI taxonomy): domain Eukaryota; kingdom Viridiplantae; phylum Streptophyta; class Magnoliopsida; order Fabales; family Fabaceae; genus Lathyrus; species Lathyrus tuberosus. Next base: position 4,003,249 of record JALAZF010000530.1, read on the forward strand.
CTAGCTCCCAAGTCATATTGCCTTCCGCAGCGCCTCCCCACGCTACTTTTACTAGCGCAATATCCTTGCCTCTTAGCTTCTTAACTTCACGATCCAAAATCCCAATCGGTAAAGCTTCAATCGTAAGGTTATCTCTCACCTCAACCTCGTCCATAAGAATAACATGTGATGGATCCGAAACATACTTTCGAAGTTGCAAAACATGGAATACATCATGCAAATTCGAAAGATTCGGAGGCAACGCCACACGGTTAGCCACGACACCAACTCGTGCAGAAATCTGATACGGACCAATAAAACGAGAAGTCAACTTCTTCGACTTCAAAGCACGACCCACACCAATAACCAGCGTAACTCTCAAAAACACATGGTCGCCTTCTTGAAACTCAAGATCTTTTCTTCTCTTGTCATGATAGCTCTTTTGTCTACTTTGAGAAGCTTTCATCTTCTCCCGAATAAACTTCACTTTCTCCATTGTTTGTTGTACCATCTCTGGTCCAACTATTGTCCTCTCGCCGATTTCATGCCAACACAAAGGTGTTCGACACCTCCGACCATACAAAGCCTCAAATGGTGCCATACCTATACTCGAATGAAAACTGTTATTATAGGTGAACTCAATCAACGCCAAATAACTATCCCAAGCACCACCTTGCTCGAGCACACAAGCACGCAATAAATCCTCCAACGATTGAATTGTCCTCTCGGTTTGACCATCCGTTTGTGGATGATAAGTCGAACTCAATCTTAGCTTAGACCCCAAAGCCTTTTGTAAACTCTCCCAAAACCTTGATGTGAATCTAGGATCTCTATCCGATACAATACTCTTAGGAACCCCATGCAACTTCACAACCACAAGAACATAAATCTCGGCTAACCTCTCCATATCAATTGGAATGAAGTGAGCAGATTTAGTAAGCCTATCAACAATTACCCAAATAGCATTATGACCTCTTTACGTAATCGGCAACCCCGTAACAAAATCCATCGATATACTATCCCATTTCCACTCCGGAATGTCCAACGGTTGCATTAATCCACTAGGCTTTTGATGTTCCACCTTCGACTTTTGACAAGTTAAGCATGCATACACAAATTGAGCAACATCCCTCTTTAATCCGGACCACCAAAAGATTTTCTTTAAATCTTGATACATTTTATTCGCTCCCGGATGAATACGTAAGTTGCTTCGGTGCCCTTCTTCCAATATCATTTTTTTCAACTCCGCATCATCGAGAATACAAATACGACCACGGAATCTCAAAACTCCTAAATTATCAACCTTGAAATCCTCATTCTCACTCATCATCAAATCAACGAATTTCAAATCCAACTTTTGCTTTTCATATACGGTTGCAAGAAAATCATTCGTAACATGTAGCATACCAAGTCTCACACTTCTCGGCGTCATTTCACAAACCAAACTCAAGTCTCTAAAATTCTCCAAAAGTTCCCATTCTCTCATCATCAATGTGGACATATGTAACGACTTCCGACTTAAAGCATCGGCCACCACGTTTGCCTTACCCAGATGGTAATTCAAACCAAAATCATAATCCTTCAAAAGCTCTAACCACCTTCTTTGTCTCATGTTCAATTCTTTTTGATCAAATAAATATTTCAAGCTCTTGTGATCACTAAAAACTTCAAATCTTGTACCATAAAGATAGTGCCTCCATATTTTCAAAACAAACACCACGGCCGCTAACTCCAAGTCATGTGTAGGATAATTCTTTTCATGCACTCTCAATTGTCTAGAAGCATAAGCCACAACTTTTCCATCTTGCATCAAAACACCACCTAAACCAACCAATGAAGCATCACAATACACAACAAATGGTTCCGTCGGATTTGGCAAAATCAAGACCGGAGCCGTTGTCAACCTTCTTTTTAACTCATTGAAATTCTCTTCACAATGAATATCCCAAATGAAAGCCTTTTCCTTACAAGTCAATTGCGTTAACGGAAGTGCCAACTTTGAAAATCCCTCAATAAACCTCCGATAATAATCCGCCAAGCCTAAAAAGCTTCGAATCTCCGTAACCGACCTAGGAGCCTCCCATTGCATCACCGCATCAATCTTGGATGGATCAACACTAATACCACTCCCGGAAATAACATGTCCAAGAAAACTTACTTCCGACAACCAAAATTCACATTTCGACAACTTAGCATACAGTTGTTTCTCTTTCAAAATTTGTAACACAATTCTCAAATGCTCTTTATGCTCCTCTTGGGACTTAGAGTAAATCAAAATATCGTCGATGAACACAACCACAAAACGATCTAACTGTTCATGAAAAATACGATTCATGTATTCCATAAACACCCCCGGCGCATTAGAAACCCCGAATGGCATCACAGAATATTCGTAATGGCCATACCGTGTCCTAAAGGCCGTCTTTTGAATATCCTCTTCTTTCACACGAATCTGGTGATATCCCGATCTCAAATCAATCTTGCTAAAAGCACGCGCACCAACTAATTGGTCCATCAAATCATCGATCCTTGGAAGCGGATACTTGTTCTTAATTGTCACCTTGTTCAATTGTCTATAATCAATGCATAACCGCATACTCCCATCCTTCTTCTTTACCAACAATACCGGAGCACCCCAAGGAGAAACACTTGGCCTTACAAATCTCTTATCCAACAAGTCATTCAATTGCTTCTTTAATTCTACCAACTCCGATGCCGACATACGATACGGTGCCATCGAAATCGGTCTAGTACCCGGAACTAGATCAATAGAAAACTCAACTTCTCTTTCCGACGGTACATCCTTAATATCCTCAGGAAACACCTCAGGAAAATCACACACCACTGGAAACACATCGAGCTCAACTTTACTCTCCACCGACAATGATGCAAACACACCGAACAATTGAGCTTCGTCCGCTAAAAGTTTCTTCAACTCTTTAGTGGATAGGAAACTCTCATCTTCATCATCTTCCAAAGAAGGAAACCTCACTAACTTGTGATAGCAATCTATATGAACTCGATTAAATCGCAACCAGTTCATACCCAAGATTACGTCCAAACCTTCCAACGGCAAACACACCAAATCCATCTCGAAGTCTTTACCATAAATGGTCAAAGGACAACTCAAACAAACCAACGAAGTAGTTACTGACAACATTGCGGGAGTATCAATAACCATCTTACCATCCATCAGAGACAACACAAGATTCAAACGCTTCACGCACTCAGATGAAACAAACGAATGAGTCGCTCCCGTATCAATAATAGCAACTAAAGGCGTACTATTAATAAAGCATGTACCTTTAATCAAACGGTCTGCACTAGTAGTGTCCTTCCCCGCTAATGCAAACACCTTTCCGCCCACTTGAGCTTGTTTCGGCTTAGTACAGTTAGTACTAATGTGACCCACTTCTCCACAATTATAGCACTTCATCATATTCCTTCTACAATCGGTAGTAGCATGCCCAAGGCCTCCACAGTTAGAACATTTCACCACGGTCTTCCTACACTCAAATGATTTATGACCCATTTCACCACACTTGTAACAGTTAATGGAACCGGAACCTCCCCCTCCAGATCTCTTCTCAAAGTTTCCCCTATGCTTGCCCTTATCAGTGGGTGTCACATAAGGTCCACTTCTAGCTTGTTGCTTTCCCTTCCTCTCATTCAACCTTTTATAATGTGTAGAACGAGCCTTACTATCTTCCTCGAAGATTCTACAACATTCCGTCAAATCCGCAAACCTCCTTATCCTTTGATATCCCACAACTTGTTTAATCTCGGGACGCAAACCATTCTCATACTTAATGCACTTTGAGAACTCAGCAGTGATCGCAGCATAATGAGGATGGAATTGAACCAACTCCACAAACTTAGAAGTATAGTCCACCACGGACATACTACCTTGTTTCAATTCAAGGAATTCCATCTCCTTCTTTCCCTTCACACTCTCAGGGTAATACTTTCTCAAGAACTCAGTATGAAATAAATCCCAAGTTATCTCTTCATCATCCACTTCAAGAACTTCACGTATACCGACCCACCAATCGTCGGCTTCTTCCTTCAGCATGTGAGATCCCAGCCTCACCTTATTCTCCTCCGCACAGTCCATGACTCTGAAGATTCTTTCAATCTCTTTCAACCAAAGTTGAGCACCGTCGGGATCAAATCTTCCTTTGAAGACCGGTGGTTGATTCTTCCTGAACTCGTCATTAGCATTCACATTAGGTGCACCTTGCACCGCCCTAGCCATTGCTTCCAAAGCAGCAGCCATCGCATTGTCATTTCTACCAGCCATATTCTGATCATTTCCAAAAATGACAACAAAGTTAAACAACAGTTCAACCAACATAACAACAAGACAGACACAACTGACTCAACTCCGGCTCTGATACCACTTAATGTAACACCTCCTTTCTATACCCCCAAATAAACACAATTAATCATTTAGGCACATATTAAACATTCCGTCAGAGTATAATTGTAAACATGGTATAAAAAGAGGTACGTCACATTATACATTAAATTAAAACATACAACACCTGCTCAACATTGATATGCAACAGTGGGGTAACTTTGCAACAGAGGAACTTTGTCCTTACACCTACATCTCAATATTTAGAATAAAAGCGGAAAATCTAAACATTGAATAACATCAAACATATATATATATATATATATATATATATATATATATATATATATGCGACATCGAGTATCATCCATCAACGTAATTCATGTTTACATAAACATTCATCAGCAAGATACATATACAAATGTATCACAAAAGAATCATATACATCCTAACTACCCGGTGCTACATATCAGAGCCAACCGACCAAAAGAATGAAGACACGCTTCACAAAAAGACCTCCAGCATACCTACTCTGCAATGCCTCATAGAGCATCATAAAACAGCAGAAGGGTGAGAAATATTATCATAATAACAATGCATATAATTATATATATCTTAACATAAAAATACACATATTCCACATTCTCACCACAATTCATCAAAAACTCACCCATATACATCACAATATATATATATATATATACAACCAAGCATATTCATCATACATACTTCCGCAATTCTCAATCATTCCACATAAACATGCACATTCATGTTTATTCATCAATGCACAAATACAAAGATGATAAATGCAAATCATAGAGACCGACTCACGACCCTATGCAAATGCAATGCGGTACCGACTCAATCATCTCAAGTTCACTCAGGAACTTATTGGAACCATCGCTCGTTACCAATGTAACTCCCCGTCGGGCCTACGATGTTCACACATTGCTCACACCTCACATAGGCACACAATGTTTATGGATTGCTCACACCTCACATAGGCACACAATCTGATTGCTCACACCTCACCTAGGCACACAATCCGATTGCTCACACCTCACCTAGGCACACAATCGTTTGTAATCATCGCTCACACCTCACATAGGCACACGACGATACAACGAATTCTCATTAGAATCGCTCAACACACGAATGTACTTCATTATGCTTCACATGCAAATGACTCGAGACATTCATGAAATGCATACATATTCACAATATAATCATGCATTCATCTCATTCAATCACATACAATCTATATACATTCACATCAATGTACTATTGTATGATTCACATCCAAAACACACATTCGAAATTGGAAAAAGTCACAACAAGATACTATTCCTGACTTTCCGACATAATTAAATTGACTAACAATTTCCAAGTCATCATAATAAGAAAGAACATTCCATAAGCTTTCTAATGCATCAAACCACGCCTCAAACCGAACCACAGATCAAAAGTTATGCAGAAAACAAAATTACACGAACAACACTATTCGCTGGGCGAACCTCCCTCGCGAGCATTCGCTAGCTCCTTTGCTAGGCGAACATCCCACGCGAGCATTCGCTAGCTCCTTCGCTAGGCGAATGTTCCAGCGAACCAACTGTTAGATAAAAACAGAGACAAAGTTCGCTAGGCGAACCCCTTGGCGAACCAAGGCAGCAACTACCAACATTCAAAACACCCAAACTTCGCTAGGCGAACACTCTAGCGAACCTTCGCTCACGCCTTCACTAGGCGAATACCCGTAGCGAACCTTCGCTACCCTTCGCTGATTGGTTCGCTAGGCGAACCTGCGAAAACTCAGAATACTTCAGCGCTGTTGAAAACCCAAAAACCCTATTTTTCAACCCAAAACATTTTCAAAACAACATACATCCATCAGAACTCAATCTAATCATGGCAACAAGCATTCTACCACATTTTCGTCGATTTCCAACCGCGAAAACATCTATTTCTCATTATCGACCTAACATGGAAAACTATGAAAACACCACAACCAATCCAATACACACATACACAATCATACATAATAATATACATTGATAAGATAATGAGATTTCACACCCTTACCCGATTAAATCGATTCCTAGAGGTTGATTTTCTTGGTTTTCCTCTTTTCCTTCTCTTTTCCCCTCTTCCTCTTTCTTTCTCTCCTTTTTCTCTCTATTTTTCCTTTCTATCTCTTTCTCTTCTATTTCTCTTTTTACCCAAATTCCATTTAATTCATTTTCTCACACAATTATATTTCCACTAAATTTTCTAACTTAACATTAATGAGAAATGTCTAAAATACCCTTCATCCTACTTTTTCTCCGAAAACTCTCAAAAACGGTAAAATAACATAAATGGTCAACATAACATATTAACACACCAATTCCACAAATAAAATAACTTATCACACAATTAAAATAAAAGACTCAACAACATGGGAATAATTGGAATCGGGGCGTTACAACTTGCTTCTTGTTCTTTCTCCCTTGTTGCACCTCTTGTGTAGGAATCTGAAAATCATATAAGTCATAAACTTAGTAATCATGAATCTTTTGAAATCGGATCACAGAATTAACATTTTTTATGTATATATATATATATATCAATGTACCTCTTTTTGTGATGCAACTGACTCGGTTTGCCGTACAATCTCTTTATCTTTTGATTTGGATTTTGTAGGAGTTTAACAATGTCATGTAAATAAAATGTAGGTAAAAGTATGAATAACATAACTTATATGCAAGTAAAACATTTGAAAACTAAAAGGTTAATAATGGTTTTCAACATACCGAGTCATCTATGACGATGAGGTTTGACGGCCATGCAACATACGACCCTATTGCGTCCCCCACCATTGTTGCATCTGAAACGTCGTCAAGTATAGGTAGTAGCGCATCCCGCTCTAAAGCAATATCAATCAAAACCTTCAAAAATCTAGTAGGGAGCGGTCTAGTGTGAAGGACGTCTCCCGGAGTGTTATGCACTTTTCCCTTGCCAACCATGCGGTATGTCGGTGCCGATAAATATAGCTGACAAGGTGAAATGCCCTAAACAAAACAAAAATAATACGAAATGGTTATTGTGCAATGATGTTAATATAAAAAACTGTACTAATTTAATAAATATAATTACCTCTGGAATTTTTTGTTGACAATTGATACTGGCCTTATCACTAGTATCTCTAAATTCTGAACCGCGCCTTTCCGACATATATCTTTCTTTATCTTGTTGCAGTTCACGAACTTGAGCTCTCAATTCTTCCAACGTTTCCATCACCTCTCTATTGCTAGGATTTTTTGTCTTTGAATGCTTATATAAGGTAGATGGAGTGACTCCAAATCCCTTACCCCTCACGCGGCCAGAATACTCAGGAACATTTAATACTCGACTCTGTATGCTCCTGCAATCCTGGTCTTCCGTGGCAGTTAAGGACTGAGATAGAGTCTCCTGAAATTCAATATTAGAGCCATGCATAAATATATTAGATAAACAAGAACTTTATATCTAATTAAACACGGGCAGCCTTCCACAAAACGTGTTGTATACTTACACCTTGTTCAAAAACTTGTTGAACACCTTCAGTAACAACTCCATCCTTTCCCACACGGGCAGCCTTCCACAAAACATGCTCCGGAACAGATGTTTCTTCACTTTTCTCCTCTTCAAGCTACACATTAAGTAAAGAATTAGGATTAATAATAATACAAAAAGACCATAGCAATTATATATACTTACGATTTTTTGTTCCAAGCATGCATATCCCAAACGTCCTTTCTTGTATGGATACGCGAGTTTCGAGGTTCTTTGAAGATTAACGTCACTCACAACCTGCATAAACAATTATAAGTCATATCAGAACACATGTAATAACTACATGAATATAAGACAATGTTCATGATAAATTAAATTAAGATTACGTGGAATTTTTCTGTTATTCATTTGGCGACGAAAGTGTCCCATTCTTCGGGTGCAATCAAGTCCGCATACTTCTTCGGGCATTCCGCTTCAACAAACTTTCCTTGGGCGTCCCTCAGAAACTTGTTGGATAAAAATGCTCGGAACCCTCTATGTCTTTTTCCGGCTAATTGAAGACAATATGTTTGCTTCTCGTCACCAATGTTAAAAGATCTCTACAATAACAAATAAAGTGTATCAGTATAATTAGTTTAAAAATATAATCGTCAAACGTAAAAAATAACATCACATATAGTACCTGTATCTCACTCCATATTTTATCTTTGGCGGGTTTCAACTATGGATTTCGCCAATTGTCACAAGTAATAGGAACTAGTGAACGGACAAGTGCACCAATGTAACTAGTCAACATTGCGCCATTAGGCTCAATTAGTTGACCTGTTTCATTCCAATGAACGTCGTATTTTATTCCCTTGTATCTAGCACTAATAACTCCTTTCATGATTGTTATTCCTCTTGAAATATCTACTTCCGCATCTTGAACTGATTCTTTTGGATCATTCTTGGAAGTATCGTGCGAGTTATCCTCATTAGTAACCATTTTACCTATAATAAAGAAAAACACATATAAATCCATAATCCATATTCCATAATCCAGTCTCAAATATGAAATGACAAGTACGTAATATAATCCATAATCCATAATCAGTTGAACATAATATAATCCATAATCAAATATGAAAATGACAAACACATGACAAACATATAAATCCATGATCCATAATCAAATATGAAATGACAAACACACGACAAACATATAAATCCATGATCCATAATCAAATATGAAATGACAAACACATGACAAACATATAAATCTATAATCTATAATACATAATCCATAATCCATAATCATTCTCAAATATGAAAAGTACATGACAGAATATATAATTTTACTATTACCTCTTTATTAATGTCTATTTCTTTTCCGGGTAGGAAGATGATCTACTTGTCTCTTAACAACACGGATGGATGGATTGATCCAAATTCCCTCATTATGATCATTTCTAATATATGATTCACTCGCTCCAACAGTCTCATCTTGATCACTTATAATATATGATGCATTCACTCCAACAATATCACCTTGATCTCCAATGTTATCATCAATTACTTTGTTAGATAAAAACACTATAGACCATTTCGTACTTGTTGGGCAGTGACATAGAACACTTGTCTAGCTTGAGAGGCTAGAATAAAAGGCTCGTCTTTGTACCCCACCCTAATAAGATCCACTTGCAAAAATCCTGACTTATCCATTCGTATGCCACTATTATTTTCAACCCACTTGCAACCAAAGATAGGAATTTGAAACTTCTCATAATCAAAAACCCAACACTACGCCAAACAAGACATTAGACAGCGCTTTTTTAGGCCTTAGACAGCGCTTAAAAGCGCTGCCTAAGGTAGCGTTGTCGCAGGTAAAGACAACGCTTTTTATTTATGAAAAAGCGCTCTCTAAAGTATACATTAGAGGGCGCTTTTTCAAGAAAAAGCGCTGTCTAATGTATGCCTATAATTTTAGTTATCAATTTTTCTATAACTTTAGAGGGCGCTTTTTAGGAAAAGCGCTTTCTAAAGGCCCCCTTTAGACAGCACTTTTAAAAGCGTTGTCTAATGTATGCCTATAATTTTAGTTATCAATTTTTCTATACCTTTAGAGGGCGCTTTTTAGGAAAAGCGCTTTCTGTTGTGAACTATAGACAGCGCTTTTTCTAGAAAGCGCTGTCTTTTCTCTACGTATAATTTTAATGATTATTTTTAAAAATCCCATTTTAACCATTTTTTAATGCAGAAACCTGTATAATTCAAGCCATTTCAATAAACCTGTATATTTCACATTTCCATTAACAATTTTTAGTATGGTTCATTAACCATTTTTCCACTAATCCCATAAATCACATAAACCACATAAACCATTGCCATTATAATTCAAGTCATTTACATTAACCATTCACAAAACTATACAATTACATTCCAAAATCACATAAATAACATAAACCATTCACAAAACTATACAATCCCATAAAATAAACCATTCACAAAACTATACATTCACATAATCCCATAATCCTATACCTTATATATATAGGATCCTTTTTTCAATAAGGTATTCGCACAATTCCTCCTTAATTTCTTGCAATTTATCCTTCGTGTAATGAGAACACGCGTATTCATCAAAGTACTACATAACAAAACAAAATATGCATGATTTAGTTAAAAATAATAAATTATATGACATATCCGATAAATATTAAAATAAATTCTAAGTTATAAATCCATGCATACCGTAATAGGAATCTCTAATAGATCCATTTAAAGGATTTCTCTCATAAACCTCAAAACGAAATACCAGCAGTCTATGCCATTACGCTGACGAGGGCACTACACATAGACAAACAAATAAGAATTAATATATAGTTGTTTTGTGTTATCATGTAACATCACTAATAAGCAACATTTTAAAAATTAATATACCTCCACTTTGACCCATGTAACGTTGGTTGCTTTAGCCCGTGCTACTCGAGATTCTCTTTGTGCTCGGTATACGAGTATTGCTCTATAAAAGAAAAACGTAAATTTTGAACAATCTCACAAAATAAGCTATATATAACATGACAACTAATTAATATTATTGAATGATATAAGCTATAATTTTATAACTAGTACCTTTTTCACTAACGTCTCTTTCTTTTCTTGGTTGGAATATGTTCTACCCGTCTCTTAACAACACGGACGGTTGGATTGATCCAAATACCCTCATTATGATCATTTCTTGTATATGATTCATTCGCTATAATATTTTCATCTTGATCATTTCTAGTAAATGATTCAATATCAACATCAATATCACCTTGATCTCCAATGTTTTCATCAATTACTTTGTTAGATAAAAGCACTATAGACCATTTTGTACTTGTCGGATAAGTGACATAGAACACTTGTTTAGCTTGAGAGGCTAGAATAAAAGGCTCATCTTTGTACCCCACCCTATTAAGATCCACTTGCAAAAATCCTGACTTATCCATTCGTACGCCATTATTATTTTCAACCCAGTTGCAACGAAATATAGGAATCTGAAACTTCTCATAATCAAACACCCAAATGTGCTCGATAACCCCAAAATATGACAGATTTGCAAATTTGGGGTTTAAATCTTTCACACTTGAAATGTGCATTGCTTCAGCTACCACGGTGACACCACTATTTTGCATACGACTCATCCTCAAAGAACATCCTTGTGCATTTCAACATACGGCTCAACCTCATTCTCATTGTTCAGAACATACAAATGCACTTAATCCCGTTCGACCCTTGATACTGTCACAACTTCATTTGCAATTAATTTTTTTTCCTTCTTTTTTTTCGACAATATGAGATTTGGGGAGTCCAATTGATTGTACATTGGACAAATATTCAGTACAAAACTCAATCGCTTCTTCAACAATGTATCGTTCGGCAATACAACCCTCTGGTCGACTTCGGTTTTTCACATACCCTTTTAATATTTTCATATAATGTTCAGCAGGGTACATCCATCTCATATAAGCCGGTCCACACAATTGTGTCTCTTTCACCAGATGAACAGCTAGTTGAACCATTATGTCAAAAAATGAGGGAGGAGAAATCACTTCAAGATCACACAAAGTAATAACTATTTCATTGTGCAATGTTGGTAAGATCACAGGATCAATCACCTTACTGCAAATTGACTTGAAGAAAAAACACAATTTAGTTATTGCGCTTCTTACTTTTTCTGGCAGAATATAACGTATACCTATTGGTAGAAAATGTTCCATTATAACATGGCAGTCATGCGTCTTTAAACTCTTTAACTTGAGGTCTTTCATAGACACAAGTCTTCTAATATCTGAAGAGTATCCTTCTAGAACTTTAACTTCACTTAGAAATTTACACAATACTTTTTTCTCCTTTCTAGAAAGAGTATACGCAGCAGGTGGTAGATATGTTCGTTTTCCTTTCTTCAATGGTCCTAATTCAGTTCTTATCCCCATCACTATCAAGTTCTTTCTTGCTTTAAGGTCATCCTTAGACTTTCCTTGTATATTGAGTAACGTACCAATAACACTGTCAAATGCATTTTTTTCAATATGCATAACATCGAGAAAATGTCTTACATACAACGACTTCCAATATGGCAGTTCAAAAAATATTGACCTCTTCTTCCACCCACTCTTGACAAGTGTATGTGCAAAAGGCTTTCCAAACTGAGTACTCACATCTTTCACCTTTTCAAAAATTTGATCACCTGTCAATATAGTTAGAGTTTTACCTTGTTCTGGCTCTCCATTGAATGCTTTTCTCCACCCACGATAGTGATGATTAGAATTTAAGAATCTACGATGACCGAGAAAGACATTCTTCTGACCAAACTCCAATCGCGTCCAATCTGTTTTATCTTCACAAATAGGACACGCACATTGACCTTTTATGTTGTACCCTGATAGATTTCCATATGCTGGAAAATCATTAATTGTGCCAAACAACATCGCCCTCAAGTTGAAACTTTCTTTCCTATACCCATCATAAACCTCCACACCATTCTCCCACAAAAACTTTAAATCTTCGATTAAGGGTGCCAAGTATACGTCTATGTCATTCCCTGGTTGTCTAGGCCCAAAAATTAACATAGATAACATCATGTACTTATGCTTCATACATAGCCATGGAGGTAGGTTATAAATCATTATGGTCACAGGCCAAGTGCTATGTGAGATACTTTGAAGACCGTGTGGGTTCATTCCATCAGTAGATAATGCCAAGCGAAGGTTTCTTGCTTCTTTTCCAAATTCAGGATAATCATCATCAATTTTCATCCACTGTGGTGAATCTGTCAGATGTCGAAACTTTCCATCAATAATTCTTTCATTTGCATGCCAAGTCATATGTCTTGAATCGGTCTCACTACGAAACATGCGTCTAAATCTCGGAATTATAGGAAAATACCATTAGTCTTTTGTTGGAGACAACTTTTTCTTATATCGAGAGACACCGCATTTAGGACACTCATTTAACGATGCATACTAATTTCGAAACAAAATGCAATCGTTTGGACAGACATGTATCTTATCATAGCTCATGCTAATAGAGCATAACATCTTTTTGGCCTCATATGTTCGATTGGGATGAACATTATCCTCTGGAAGCATATCTTTCATAAGAGAAAATTCACTAAGTTAGAATTGATGGTGTATGCGAAATATAACAGGACAAATTTAGTATATAATGGATAAACTCTTCTGTCACTCTTCTATCAATCAATCAATTAATCAAGAAGACATCTGATAAAAAAATGGTGAACATTAATAATTTGAAAAGGAAGCATGTTGTACACACTAGTGAAATTATACTACACTCCACATAAGTTTAAAATAATATATAAAATGTTATAATTTATTTTGATAAAATCTTTTAAATATATAAAAATATCAATTAACTATTTTTAAAATGGTGCATGGTTTTTGTGTTAGAATGAGTATGAAACACCACCACCAACATCAGCAAATACTGCACCAGAAATGTCATCAACATCTAACAGCCAACAACAGCCACATCATTCCATTATACACCTTAAAAGTTCCATAGCAAACACCAACAAGGAGAACAAACCAAGTATCAGAACCATACATCATCACCAACAATAACACCAACACTACGCGTGATATCACACCCTCTCATTACATTTTCACACGAATACTATACCATCAACAATACAAGCAGAACGACGGCAACAAACTAAACATCAACAACAGAACAACAGAACAACATACCATTATATTGTCAAAGGACTCTGTACCATTATATTGTATAACATCAACAACAAGAACAATGCATATTTATTAGAACAACAACAATAATGAATCTTAATGAAGCAAGAACAACGTACCTCTTCTTCGTTTCGTCTTCTTCTTCACGAAAGCAATGGCAGTGAACAACGACAATGGCGAATGAACGACAGCAATGGCAATGGGTTTCAGCAGAGAAAAAAGATAGCAAGGGTTTTAGCAGAAAGAAATGCGCGGTCGAGAGAAGAAAATGAATAGAAGTTTCAGAAAATGAAATGAAATGTGTTTTATATTTTAATTCATTAATGACCTTAGAGGGAGCTTTCCTGATAAAGCGCTTTCTAAAGTGGGGAGAATTTAAGACCTACAGCAGCGCTTTCTGAAAGCTCTTTCTAAGGTTAACCTTTAGACAACGCTTTTCTAAAGCGCTTTCTAAAGTAATACCTATAGACAGCGCTTTCCAGAAAGCGCTTTCTAAGGTAGCTTCCATTTAGGGCATTTAACAACGCTTTCTAAAGGTTGTCTATTACAGCGCTTTTTTTAGCAAAATTTTTTAAAGACCTATAGCAGCGCTTTATCCAAAAAGCGCTGTCTTTGTTGCACTGTCTTTGTCCAGTTTTGGCGTAGTGCAAATGCGCTCGATAACCCCAAAATATGACATATTTGCATATTTGGGGTTTAAGTCCTTCACACTTAAATGTGCATTGATTCAGCTACCAAGGTGACACCACTATTTTGCATTGTATTTTTGTCATCTTGTTCTTTGGTATAAAATGTGTATCAATTAATTGCGTATGCGCTATAAGAAAACACATGCAAACTTGGACCATATGCTAAACATCTCAACCTTCCTGATATTGAAGCGGAATCTACGCAAAACTTTGAATAAATGTGATCCTTAAACCATGGTATGAAACTTCGTTTGTGCTCTCGTACTATCCAATTTTCATTTCTTTTCGGATTTAAACCTCGGAAAAAATCCTTGTGCATTTCAACATACGGTTCAACCTCATTGTCATTGTGCAGAACATACAAATGCACTGGCTCCCGTTCAGCCCTTGATACAATCACAATTTTATTTCGAATTAACTATTTTCCTTCTTTTTTTTCAATGACGTGAGATTTGGGAAGTCCAATGGATTGAACGTTGGAAAGATATTCAGTACAAAACTCAATCGCTTCTTCAACAATGTATCGTTCAACAATACAACCCTCTGGTCGACTTCGATTTTTCACATACCCTTTTAATATTTTCATATACCGTTCAGCAGGGTACATCCATCTCATATAAGCTGGTCCACACAATTGTGTCTCCTTTACAAGATGAACAACTAGATGTACCATTATGTCAAAAAACGATGGAGGAAAAAACATTTCAAGCTCACACAATGTAATGACTATTTCTTTTTGCAATGTTGGTAAGATCGCAGGATCGATCACCTTACTACGAATTGACCTGAAGAAGAAACACAATTTAGTTATTGGGAGTCTTACTTTTTCCGGCAAAATAGAACGTATACCTATTGGTAGAAAATGTTATATTATAACATGGCAATCACGCGTCTTTAAACTCTTTAATTTGAGGTCTTTCATAGCACAAGTCTTCTAATATCTGAAGAGTATCCTTCTAGAACTTTAACTTCAATTAGAAACTTACACAATATGTTTTTCTCCTTTCTTGATAGAGTATAGGCAGCAGGTGGTAGATATGTTCGTTTTCCTTTCTTCAAGGGTCCTAATTCAACTCTTATCCCCATCAATATCAAGTCATTTCTTGCTTTAAGGCCATCCTTAGACTTTCCTTGTATATTGAGTAACGTACCAATAACAATGTCAAATACATTTTTTTCAATATCCATAACATCAAGAAAATGTCTTACATACAACGACTTCCAATATGGCAATTCAAAAAAAATTGACCTCTTCTTCCACCCACTCTTGACAAGGGTATGTGCAAGAGGCTTGCCAAACTGAGTACTCACATCTTTCACCTTTTCAAAAATTTGATCACATATCAATATAGGTGGAGCTCTACCTTGTTCTGCCTCTCCATTGAAGGCTTTTCTCCACCCACGGAAGTGATGATTAGAATTTAAGAATCTACGATGACCGAGAAATACATTCTTCTGACCAAACTCCAATCGCGTCTAATCTGTTTTATCTTCACAAATAGGACACGCACATTGACCATTTATGCTATACCCTGATAGATTTACGTATGCTGGAATATCATTAATTGTGCCAAACAACATCGCCCTCAAGTTGAAACTTTCTTTCCTATATCCATCATAAACCTCCACACTGTTCTCCCACAAAATCTTTAAATCTTCGATTAACGGTGTCAAGTATACATCAATGTCATTCCCTGGTTGTTTAGGCCTAGAAATTAACATAGATAACATCATGTACTTACGCTTCACACATAGCCATGGAAGTAGGTTATAAATTATAATAATAACAGGCCATGTGGTATGTGAAATACTTTGAAGACCGTGTGGGTTCATTCCATCAGTAGATAATGCCAAGCGAAGGTTTCTTGCTTCTTCTCCAAATTCAGGATAATCATTATCAATTTTCGTCCACTGTGGTGAATCTGCCGGATGCCAAAACTTTCCATCTATAATTCTTTCATTTGCATGCCAAGTCACGTTTCTTTCATCGGTTTCACTACAAAACATGCATCTAAATCTCGAAATTATAGGAAAATACCACAAGACTTTTGCCGGAGACAACTTTTTCTTATATCGAGAGACACCGCATTTAGGACACTCATTTAAAGATGCATACTTATTTCGAAACAAAACGCAATCGTTTGGACAGGCATGTATCTTATCATAGCTCATGCCAATAGAGCGCAACATCTTTTTGGACTCATATGTTCGATTGGGAAGAACATTATCCTCCGGAAGCATATCTTTCATAAGGGCTAATAACTCTGTGAAACTTTTATCCGACCGTCCATTACTAGCCTTTAAGTTGTACAACTTTAATACCGCAGATAATCTTGTGAATTTAGTGCAACCCTTATACAAAGGTTTCTCTACATCGCTTACCAACCTCTCAAACATTTTGGGACAATCCTGAAGATCTTCTTCAAGTGCTTCAGCAGTCTCTTCGACTCGATCACAATCGTATGTATCTGTGGCATCATCGTTTAAAGCATAGGTCGTATTATCCCCCGGTTCAACATTCCCGTTACTTTTTTCACCATGAAGTGTCCAACTTGTATAAATTCGATCAATTCCATGCCTCTTTAAATGCGACTCCATCTGACCCGCGTCAATCCGACGCCCAAAACAGCAACCCAAGCAAGAACATGTGATTCGACTTGGGTCTTTGGCGTGTTTAATGGCAAACTTAACGAATTCTGATACCCCATTCTCGTACTCTTTCAACAATCGATTGGACGACATCCATTTTTTATCCATGATTTTACTAAGTAAGTAAAACTAAAACAAAAGAACAACTACGTACCTGTCTATATAGAAGTCAGCAACTTCTGGACTGAACCACAAAGTGTAAGATTCTTGAAAACAATCCGAATTCACTTTTCATAAGTAACCCCTATAGCAAATGAACGTAAGTTAGTAACTGATGGTGTATACCACATATAACAAGACAAATTTAGTATGTAATATGAAAAATAAGAAATAGTTGAGGAACAAGTCAAAGTTTCAAGAAACAAATTTAGTAAACGTCATCATTAAATCAAATAGCATGGAATAGTTTCAACTCAACATTGTAAAAAAAAAAACAATTTCAACGCTTAAGTTCAAGTAACTTCAAAGTTCTATCATCAATTCAAATTCAATTAACAATTCAATCACTATTTATCATTTTCAATCATCTCTCAAAATAAATTCAATCACTAGTTCACCTAACTACTAATTTCATTATCATTTTCAATAACAACCAAATTCTTACATCACTAAAATTTTCCGATAAATGTTCACTTTAACTTAACAAATAGCCCTATAACAACCTCAACAATCTAACTTCTACAACACTCTTAACTACCTTGAATTTTCTAATTAATCACTATTCTACAAATTTTACACATTAAACTAACTTCTACTATTCTACAAATTAATCATTAAACTAACTTCTACAAATTAATCTCATTTTACACAATAATCACTATACTAACTTCTACTAATTAATCACTTTTCTACAAATCAAAAATCAACAAGTAATATCAAATCAAATTTATCAACTAACATCAACAATCAAAAATCAAATTAAAAATCAACTAATAATACAACTAATATCAAATCAAATAAAAAATAAACAACTAATCACATTTCCAATTAATCACTAAGAAACTTCTACAAACCAAAAAATCAAAACCTAACATCAACAACTAATAATACAACAAATTTATCTCACATAACTTCTACAAATCAAATTTACCTCACAATAAATTCCATTAATGGAGACAAAACCAGAAAAAAAAAAGAGTAAAAACCTCAGAGAAAAACTCAACAATGACGGACGGAGGGAAGCCACGAACAAGGGAAAAGCCACAACAGATGAAAAGCACGAACGAACGGAGGAAATTAATGATGAAAAGCACGAAGAACGGAGGAACGAAGAGAAAAAAGGAAGAAGATGAACAGTGTCGCGAGAGTTAGGGTGTTTGCAGATAAAAACGATCATTAGAAAATAGAGGGATATCTGATTATGTTTTAATTTTAATATTTTAAAAGACCTAAGGCAGCGCTTTAAGAAAGCGCTTTCTTATGTTACTCCTTTAGTAGCGCTTTTGGGGTAAAAGCGTTTTCTTATGTGGGATTTATGAAAGGCCTTTAGCAGCGCTTTCCAAAAGCGCTAGCTAAAGCGTGTTGTACGAAAGCCCTTTAGCAACACTTTTGAAAAGCGATGCCTTATGGTACCCCTTTAGCAGCGTTTTTCATAAAACGCTTTCTAAAGTTCACCTGCCTTAGGGCTTTAGCAGCGCTTTTTAAAAGTGATGTCTTATGTCCCCCATTTAGCTACGCTTTTTTCTTTCGTTTTTTATTTTTGTTTTTAGCAAAACATATAGCAGCGCTTCTGCCAAAAACCGTTGTCTTTTTTGTGCTGTGAAAACTCATTTTTGGCGTAGTGAAAGGTTCATACTTTGTCTACCAATGTTTGGAAAAACATTCCAACATTTCCTTTTGAGGCTAACTTTCATGAACAATCGGGAAAATATGTAAAAAAATAGAAAAATTAATTGGTTGGCTTATACTAAGTGACGTGAGAGTGATCCACCCTTTATTGTTTATTTTGATTTAGATAAGGAGTTTTATCAAAAGATTTTTCTTCCTGATGGCGAGATATATGCGTTTGATTTGAAATTGTGTATGTTGAGGGATTGTTTGTGCATACTTTCTGATGACTATGTTTGGCTCATGAATAAATGTGGGATTAAAGATTCTTGAACTAAATTGTTCCACTACTACGAAAAACCCATTTTACAACGGTTGGGAATGACATATAATGACGCGGGCGAAAGTGTTGTTATGTAGATTATCGTTGTAAGTTAGTTGTTTCTACAACGGGTTAGAAACCATTATTGAAAGGTAGGGCGCGAGCCATATATCACAACGGTTGTGATAATAAACCGTTGTGATACATACACTTAGGTTCTGGGTTCGAAACCCATCAGCAACTAAATTTTATAAAATATAAATTACTTATGATATCGGTTACAATAGATAACCGTTGTTGTAAGTACCCTAAGTTTATTATATTAAATGTAGATATCTTGTTTTCTAAACACCTCACTAAATAAATATACATGGATTCAATTTGATGAAGATGTCTATAATCTGCAAATTAAACTGTTCTTGAAAACCAACTTAAACAAACCAATATTGTTTTTTGACTGCATTCGCCTCATCGTGCATTTCATGCTCTTTTACATATATTGTGGTTTATTGATCTGACTCCTTCGATATATCGCTATCTTCGATATAGTTAAATTTCCATAAGATCAACAAGACATTGGATAATCTGCCTCATCTTTGATTTAACTATAATGGAAGATGGCGATGCATCTAAGGAGCCAGATCATTATACCATAATCTATATATAAAAGAACATGAGATAAATGATGAGAGGCATGCAATCAGAAAACAACATTGGTTTGTTTAAGTTGGTTTTCAAATACAACTTAATTTGCAGATTATAAGTATCTATGTCAAATTAACTGAATGTATTTTAAGTGAGGGTTAGTGAAACAAATAATCTACATAGAATATAATAAACTCAAACAACATTCTATACCACATCCAGATATTATAAACTCATATAATACGCTTGCTACCACAAGCAAACTTTAATTGAGGGTTAGTTAAACAAACAATGTAAATAGAATATAATAAACTCAAACAACATTCTATACCAGATCCAGAAATTATAAACTGATATAATACGCTTGCTTCCACCAGCATCATCACCCTGTATCATCCCCTTAACCTGAAAGGAAACAAAGCAAACTTAAAAAATGAGCATCCTTAGTTGAAAACAAACCCTAAAACCATAATCCAGTGAAGAGTAAAGAGAGGAACAGGAATAACGCACCTTTTAATGAAACTAAACGCGGAACAGGAATCAATTATGATGTTGAACTAGTTTGGGAAGCAATGAAAAGGAAATATAAGGAGGAAGAAGCTTACACAAAAGCTTCATACTTCTTATACTTCTTGTACTTTTTTCCATAGCTACGAAAACATTAGGAAATTTCCAAAGTATGGTCTTTGTTAAAGTAGTGAAAACAAATCTGAAAAAATGAGAACAATTAACAAATATAACAATCCACAAACGAGATAATGGGAAATATCTAACAATAGAGGGAAGAAGAAGAATACCTTAATGTATGATTCACGGCTAATGGTGAAAACGAAGAGAAAAAATGGGTTTTAGGGTTTCACTTTGAAGGCAACGGCATTACTGTCAATTAAGTGAAGGTTATTTTACTTATATATGGGTAAACTATTTCACAACCGTTAACAATAACAACCGTATAGATAGGTATTTATTTATTATAAATATATCACTAAGGTTAACTAGAATAACTGTAGTGATACCCCTTTTATCTGTGAATTTTAAAATAAATAAAAACCGTATAGATAGGTATTTATTTATTATAAATATATCACTACGGTTAACCAGGAGAACCGTAGTCATAACCCTTTTATTTGTGAATTTTAAAATAAATAAAAAAGAAAAGGTGCGCCTTAACTTCTCACTTAATGCATCTGCAGTTTAAACATCAACAATGTAATTCACAATGCATCTGCAGTTACAACATCAACAATGTAATTCACAATGGATCTGCAGTTTAAACATCGACAATGTAATTCAAACCCTAATTCAACTATTACATTTCATAACAAAGTAAACATTAAAATAAAGGAGACAAGAAAACATAACATCTTGATATTTCCAGAAAATATCTCTGATTTCAGTTTGTTCTTCAAATTCTTGTTCTTTTTCTTTAAATCCTCATACATAACCTTCAGATAGCCCACATCTTCCAACTCTGACTTCATAATGCTCTCATCGTCATTTCCATCTCTTTCTCCCACGTCTTCATCCCATAGGAACAAATTACATGTCTCATCGCTCCTCCAAAATGGACATCTCCAAAAAAGCCTTCCTTTATTTTGTTCCTTCTTGCATATATATGAAACCATACGACCATCACAACCACAAAAATTTCCAGATCGAGATTTTACACTGGAAGAAGATGTAGAAACACCTTTGGATGATTTTGTCTTCAAATGTGACATTGCAACACCTTAAAGTAGAACACTTTCTTGTTGTTGTTGTCTTCTTCCCGACAATGGTGAAGGCGTTGGTGTTAGGGTTGTTTCGTCTTGTTTCTTTTTTCAATGGATAAATTGATGTGTTTAAAATACATAGCAGTTTGTAACAACGGTTTTAAGAAAAAGCCGTCGTGATATCATTATTATTTTTTAGTTAAATATTAATAAAACTTAAAAAGGGAGCATTTACGTCAAAGGGATAAACTATTTGAGGGCGATGAGGTTCGAACCCATGATAGCTAGATTGTATCACCACGGTTTTCATAACAACCGTTATTATACCCTTGAGATTTCTAATTAAAATAATGCGCGCGCATCCAGTACGCACTATAAGAATGGTGTATAGGATGCCGTTGTAAATCTCGCGTTGTTGTTTGGGCGTTTTGTAGTAGTGTTCACACTACTACAAAACGTGCAAACAACAACGCCAGATTTACAACGGGTTCATATACACCGTTGTAATATATTAAAATTTTCACGCCCAGTGAGTAGCTGGATTTATAAATAGTGATTTAATGACGGTTGTCTATAAAAACGTAATAATAAATGATGTGTAGCAATCTTTGATTCTCAGCAACTTCGTTTTTTCCATTTTTTAGAGTATATTAAGCGTGTGTCACTTAAGTTCTTTATTTAAAAAATAAAATGTAAATATTTTACAACGGTAAGTTTTTACAACTTTGTTATACGTTTGTGTCATTTAAGGCCATTATTTAAAAAATAAAATGTAAATGATTTTACAACAGTTAGTTTAAACAACCGTTGTTATACGCTTGTGTCACTTATGTCTATTATTTAAAAAATAAATTGTAAATGATTTTACAACGGTGAAGAAAGTCACCGTTGTTAAAGGACTTACATTTCCACTACGCTTGCGTTACACAACCGAGATTTAAGGGTTTATTGATAAAACGAAAAGTATTGAAAAATTGTCAAGGTCAGAAGTGATCATGGTGGAGAATTTGAAAACAAAGATTTTGAAAAAAATTTTGATTCACATGGAGTATCTCATGATTTCTCTTGTCCTAGAACTCCACAATAAAATGGAGTTGTAGAAAGTAAGAACAGGACTTTACAAGAAATGGCTCGCACCATGATCCAAGAAACTGACATGGCTAAAACCTTTTGGGCTGAAGCAGTTAACACAACATGTTATATTCTAAATAGAATCTCTGTAAGACCTATTTTGAATAAAACTCCTTATGAATTTTGGAAGAATAAAATTCCCAACATTTCTTATTTTCATCCGTTTGGATGTATTTGTTTTATGTTAAACACTAAAGAGAATCTTGGCACGTTTGATTCCAAAGCACAGAAGTGTCTGTTGTTAGGATACTCTGAACACTCTATTGCCTATAGAGTTTATTACACAGAATGACAGATTGTGGAAGAATCAATTCATGTCAGATTCGATGATAAGATTTACCCTAAAAAGTCAAAGCTAGTTGAAAATTTTGCAGATTTGGAAACCAGCTTTTCAGAACCTAAGGAAAAGGCAGAAGAAGTTAAAACTCAAGAAGATCCTACTTTTGAAACTATATATGTAGCCCCAAATACTCCACAACAAAAGAAAAGAAGAATGTCTACTTCACACCCTGAAGAACTAATTCTGGGTAGCAAGGACGCTCCCATCAGAACCATATCAGTTTTCAAACCATCTGAAGAAACACTTCTTGGATTGGTGTCTTTAATTGAACCAACGACAATTGATGAAGCTCTTATGGATAAGGACTGGGTTCTGGCATTGGAAGAAGAACTTAACCTATTTTCAAAGAATGATGTATGGGATCTTGTTCCAAAGCCTAAAGGTGTTCATATAATTGGAACTAAGTGGTTATTCAGAAACAAGCTGAATGAAAAGGGAGAAGTTGTCAGAAACAAAGCACGACTTGTTGCACAAGGTTACAGTCAACAAGAAGGGATTGATTACAATGAAACCTTTGCTCCAGTCGCCAGACTTGAAGCAATACGATTATTAATTTCCTTTTCAGTAAATCACAACATCATTTTATACCAGATGGATGTTAAAAGTGCATTCTTGAATGGATATATATCAGAAGAAGTTTATGTTAAACAGCCTCCTGGTTTTGAAAACTCAGAAAAATTAGATTTTGTTTTTAAACTAAAAAACTCTCTCTATGGTCTGAAGCAAGCTCCCAGAGCTTGGTATGATAGATTGAGCAAATTTCTTCTAGAAAACAACTTCACCAGAGGAAAAGTTGACACCACTCTCTTCTCTAAATCATACAAAAATGATATTCTTATAGTTCAGATTTACATTGATGATATTATTTTTGGTTCTGCTAAACCCTCTCTATACGAGGAGTTTTAAAAGTTAATGCAAGCAGAACTCGAAATGTGCCTAATGGGTAAGTTAAAGTTCTTCCTGGGAATTCAAATTGATCAGAAACCAGAGGCTACTTACATTCATCAAAGTAAGTACACCAGAGAACTTCTGAAGAAATTCAACATGATGGATTGTAAAATAGCTAAGACTCCAATGCATCTAACATGCATAATGGGGAAGGAAGAAGCAAGTGGTAAGGTTTGTCAGAAGATGTATCGTGGTATGATAGGTTCTCTTTTGTATCTAACTGCTTCTAGACCTAATATTTTATTCAGTGTTCATCTATGTGCTAGATTTTAATCAGATCCTAGAGAATCTCATTTAACTGCTGTTAAACGTATTCTAAGATATCTGAAAGGAACTACTAACCTTGGCTTGATGTATGAGAAAATATCAGAGTACACTCTTTCTGGTTACTGCGATGCAGACTATGCCGAAGACATATTGGAAAGAAAGAGCACATCTAGAAACTGTCAGTTCCTAGGGAATAATCTAATCTCTTGGTCAAGCAAAAGACAATCAGCAATTGCTCTCTCAATAGCAGAAGCAGAATACATATCCGCTTCCTTATGCAGTACGCAGATGCTATGGATGAAAAATCAGCTAGAAGATTATCAAATACATGAGAGTAACATTCCTATCTTCTGTGATAATACTACTACTATTTGTTTAAGTAAAAACCCAATCTTACATTCTAGGGCTAAACACATAGAAACTAAACACCATTTTATCAGAGACTATGTTCAAAAGGGAATTTTATGCCTAAAATTTTTTTGATACAGACCATCAATGGGCTTATATCTTTACAAAACCCTTGGCTAAACATAGATTTCAAATTATTTTAAAGCATCTGAAAATGGACTATTGTCCAGAGTAAGAGTGCGTCAGAATCGAATGTGTTTAGTCAGAGGAAGTAATTGTTTAAATCGTCAAAACTACTTCGTCAGAAGTGTCTCCGTTCTGATGAAAACTTTTGGGTTATCCAAATTCTGAAGTCATTATAACGTGTCATTTACTTAGAAAATGATTTCTGCATATAATTTCGATTATATCTAAATCATTACATTTACTCAAATTAAATGAACAATAATTTTCTTGAAATTGACTTAAAACTTAATTATATTCATTTATTTATCCCCAGTACGGTGTCTAACCCCTTAGTTTTCAAAAATATTTTAAATACCCACTCAAACTATCTTATTTCTACTCCCACTCGATTAGAAACTCTAAAACCCTAAATCGTCTCTCTCTCTCTCTCTCTCTCTCTCTCTCTCTCTCTCTCTCTCTCTCTCTCTCTCCTTCAAACACTAAATCACCGTCTTCATCTTCTCTGATCTCAACCATCCTCATGATGAACACCATTCAACAAGAAATTGTTTGCTTCGCCAAAGAATTTGAAGCGTCCCTGAATCCCTCTCAAGAGTTACCATCTTTATCTATCGCACCTTCTACAACTTCCGCGACCACCGCAATGATCGATTTGACTTCATCATCTCTTCCCACGATCGATGCAAACCATGTAACGCAAAGAAATCCCTCAGTTACTTGTGTTGTGCCTGAGGATGATCTAATTGTTCTCAAAGAACTAGATGTTGACATCGACAATCTTCGTGATAATGAGTTTAACCTAGATGATCAACTAAACACTCAAGGATGGAAAAGTTATTTTGACAGACTTAGAGGTCCTACATATGAAGCTCTAGTAAAAGAATTTTGGAGACAAGCTGAAACTGATGATCTTCATGTTGTCTCCTTTGTTATGGAACAGAAGATTGTTATAAATGAGAATTCAATCTCAGATCTGCTAGGAATGAAGCTCTTGGAAGGAAAAAGGGTTTATGGAAAAACCAAAAAATCTAACTCTGTCATCAACAAAGCAATTTTCAGAAATTGTCAATCTGGGACAACAGAGTATAAAAGCAAGAACTTGCGTGATAATCTGAGGATCTGGCATAAAATTATTCTCGGGTGTATCAATCCAAGACCTTCAAAAAGTGCTGCAGAATTCTTCAATGGAAATCAAAAGTACATGATGTACTATAAGAATGAGAAAATGTGTCTACCATCTATTTTGTTCTACTATCTAAGGGATATGGTGCGCAAAACAAGAACAACAACCTTGTCGGAAAAGAAGATTGTAAACTATATTCCTTTCGGAAGACTTCTCTCTGATATCTTTGTTGAAAGTGGCTTAGTGGAGTATCTAGTCAAAGAAGGAAAATATACAAAATACCTGACTGCAACCATAGGAGAGGTTTTCAATGTTGTGAACCTTAAGAATATGAAAATGGTCACGAACGTAGAAGTGAAACCCTTGTCTATCTCTCACGACACTGTGATAAAAAATAGACTTCCTATAACAGACTATCCCTACTATTACAGAGGAGATAATATACGAATAATTGTTACATTCATTGATATGATGAGAGAAGAAGGACATGACATTACCAAATTCAGAATTGAAGATGTCGCTCCTAAACCTAAATATATTACCAGAAGCAAGTGGAAGCAAACTGAAGAAGATAATGAGCCTAAGAAAAGGAAGAAGGATAACAAAGATGAATCTTCTAAGACTTCCACTCTACAGTCTCTTCTTCTTGAGAAAACCAGTAAGTCTGCTATCAATACTTCTGTTTCATTGAATGTTACTAAAACTGCTACTGCACCATCATCATCTCAAACTACCTTCATTCATACCTCTAATCCACAAGTAAAATTTAAATCACCATCCTTTTTGATTCCTCCTCCAACTACCACTATTCAATCATCTCCTATTTCATCAATCAGTACACCTATTTCGTCTAAAGTCATTCCTACCTACACCTCAACAATAACCTCTTCACTCATTCAACCGAATGAACAAGGTTCTCCGAACCTATTCTTTGATTCTCATATCCTTAATATTGAATCACTATGCCAAACAAGGGCTACGACCGCGCTTTTTTCGGCCTTTAACAGCGCTTAAAAGCGCTGCCTAAGGTGGCGCTGTCGTAGGTAAAGACATCGTTTTTTTTTATGAAAAAGCGCAGCTAAAGGCCTACTTTAGGCAGTGCTTTACCTTTAAAAGCGCTTTCTAAAGTAGGGCTTTAGCAACGCGTTTTCCTTTAAAAGTGCTCTCTAAAGTGGGCCTTTAGACAGCGCTTTTGAAAGCGCTCTCTAATGTATACGTATAAAACTTTAATGAATTTTTTTATATACCTTTAGAGAGTGCTTTTATAGGAAAAAGCGCTTTCTTTTGTCCCCCTTTAGACAGCGCTTTTTAAAGCGCTCTCTAATGTATACCTATAATTTTAATGAATTTTTTTCTATATCTTTAGAGAGCGCTTTTTAGAAAAAGCGCTTTCTTTTGTGAACTATAGGCAGCACTTTTTCTAGAAAGCGCTGTCTTTTCTGTACGTATAATTTTAACGAATTTTAATAAAAATCCCATTTTAACCGTTTTTTTATGCAGAAACCTATATAATTCAAGCCATTTCAATAAACCTATATAATTCACATTTCCATTAATAATTTCTAGTATGATTCATTAACCATTTCCACTAATCCCATAAATCACATAAACCACATAAACCATTTCCATTATAATTCAAGTTATTTACATTAACCATTCACAAAACTATACAATTACAATCCAAAATCACATAAATAACATAAACCATTCACAAAACTATACAATCCCATAAAATAAACCATTCAAAAAACTATACATTCACATAATCCCATAATCCTATACCTTATATGATTCTTTTTCCAATAAGGTATTCGTACAATTCCTCCTTAATTTCTTGCAATTTATCCTTCGTGTAATGAAAACACGCGTATTCATCAAAGTACTACATAACAAAACAAAATATGCATTATTTAGTTTAAAATAATAAATTATATGACATATCCGATAAATATTAAAATAAATCCTAAGTTATAAATCCATGAATACCATGATAGGAATCTTTAATCGATCCATTTGAAGGATTTCTCTCATAAACCTCAAAACGAAATACCCACAGTCTATGCCATTACGCTGACGAGGACACTACACATAGACAAACAAATAAGAATTAATATATAGTTGTTTGTGTTATCAAGTAGCATCACTAATAAGCAACATTGTGAAAATTAATATACCTCCACTTTGACCCATGTAACGCTGTTTGTTTTAGCCCGTGCTACTCGAGCTTCTCTTTGTGCTCGGTATACTAGTTTTGCTCTATAAAAGAAAAACGTAAATTTAGAACAATCTCACAGAAATAATTAAATATACAAATACACACGAATATTTCGAACAATCTCACTTACGTATCAACCACATCCTTCATACTCTCATATGTTGACCAATCATGATCCAATGAATTCAGATAATAGACCACTTCTCTTGTAGGATTAATGGCAACCAACAACCAGTGTCCACTCTAAAATATAACAAAATTTTAGATGGATAATTTCTACGCAAAAGATACAAAGATTAGAATGAAATTAGAATGAAAATCTTACGCGTTTCCAGTATTATACGGTAAAAGAAACAAACTTTCTGTCTTGCTGGCCATAAATCTCTCAATTAAGTGGTCTCTTACTGAAAGTGGATTCATACCAATTGCCGGTGCATTGACATAGGTGCAAGACAAGAAACAGAATCTGTTTGACAATTGCGTCCCGCGCATCAATTTTTCATACAAGCACCTTAAATAAAAACATAATAAACATTAGGCTATTTTCATTGAAATGTGTAAATAAAATGTTCAACTAAATAAATAATAGATTGATCGGAGTACCAGATGCATGAATGCATAACACCGATGCCTAATTCAAGATGCTTGAAAATCTGGTCCATGTCCTCTCTTCCGATTATCTCGGAATGAGGAAAACCAAAACACCTTCGTCCATGTCTATTTGACGAATAGCACCATCCATCACATCTGATGTTGCCACAAGTGTTTCAAGACACGACTGAAAGCGAGGAGGAGCTCTTTTTGCCTGCACGGTCCTATTAGGAGCTTTTTTCTTACTGGCCTGTTGTGAAGCTTGAGCAGGAACCTAACAATCATATTAGTTAGGTAAAGTAGAAAATCATGAAACTTTTGAATTCGGATAATAGAATAACACTTAAAATGTACCTCTCTTTGTGATGAAGCAGACTTGTTTTGCCGCAAAACCCCTTTATCCTTAGCTGCGGGTTTTGTAGGAGTCTAATATTACCATGTAAAAAAAATGTACGTAATGGTTCAGAATGATTTTCGTAATGGTTCAGAATTGAAATTTGAATACTAAGAGATTCGTAATGGTTTTCAACATACCTCATAATCTATGGAAATGAGGTCTAACGGCCATGCAACAAACAAACCTATTGCATCTCGCAGCAATGTGACCTCTGAAACCGTGTCAGGCATAGGTAGTACCGCATCTGTAACACCCCCTTTCTATACCCCCAAATAATCACATAATCATTTGGGCACATATTAAAAATTTCGTCAGAGTATAATTATAAACATGGTATAAAAGAGGCATGTCACATTATACGTGAAATTAAAACATTCAACACATGCTCAATATTGATATGCAACAGTGGGGTAACTTTGCAACAGAGGAACTTAGTCCTTACACCCACATCTCAAATATTTAGAATAAAAGCGGAAAATCTAAACATTGAATAATATATAACATATATATACATCATCAAGTATTATCCACCAACATAATTCATGTTTACATAAACATTCATCAACAAGATACATGTACAATGTATCACAAAAGAATCATATACATCCTAGCTACCCGGTGCTACATATCAGAGCCGACCGACCAAAAGAATGAAGACACACTTCACAAAAAGACCACTAGCATACCTACTCTGCAATGCCTCATAGAGCATCATAAAACAGCAGAAGGGTGAGAAATATTATCATAATAACAATGCATATAATTATATATCTTAGCATAAAAATACACATATTCCACATTCTCACCACAATTCATCACAATTCATCACAATTCACTCATATACATTACACTGCATATGTATACTAAACCAAGCATATTCATCATGAATACTTTCCCAATTCTCATCATTCCACATAAACATACATATTCATGTTTATTCATCAATGCACCATTATAAAGATGATAAATGCAAATCATAGAGACCAACTCACGACTCTATGCAAATGCAATGCGGTACCGACTCAATCATCTCAAGTTCACTCAGGAACTTATTGGAACCATCACTCGTTACCAATGTAACTCCCCGTCGGGCATACGATGTTCCCCGTCGCTCACACCCCACACGGGCACACGACGTTTACGGATCGCTCACACCCCACATGGGCACACGATCGTCTATAATCATCGCTCACACCCCACATGGGCACACGACGTTATAGGGGATTCCCTCTGGAACCAATCCGTCGCTCACACCCCACACGGGCACACGGCATTTCTGGATCGCTCACACCCCACACGGGCACACGACCACAAGATGTATATCACGATGCTTGACACACAAGAACTTATGACAATCAAATGCATCTTCACAACTCAACAATATGATTATCACAACATCATATTCATACATTGAAAACAATTCAAACAATGCATTCATCTTATACTATCATATACAATCTATATACATTCACACCAATGCACTATTGTATGATTCACATCCAAACACACATTCAAAACGGTAAAATCGCTAAATAACACTATTCCTGACTTTCCAACATAATTAAATCGGCTACCAATCTCAAAACCCTCCTCATAAAAAAAGAACATTTTATAAGCTTTCTAATGCATCAAACCACGCCTCAAACCGAACCACAGATCAAAAGTTATGCAGAAAACAAAATTACACAAAGAGCACTGTTCGCTGGGCGAACCCTCTCGCGAGCATTCGCTAGCACCTTCGCTAGGCGAATGTTCCAGCGAACTAACTACTAGCTAAAAACAGACACAAAGTTCGCTAGGCGAACCCCTTGGAGAACCAAGGCAGCAACCACCAACATCAAAAACACCCAAACTTCACTAGGCGAACCCTCTAGCGAACCTTCGCTCACACCTTCGCTAGGCGAACACCCGTAGCGAACCTTCGCTACCCTTCGCTGAATGGTTCTCTAGGCGAACCTGCGAAAACTCATAATCTTTCAGCGCTGTTGAAAACCCAAAATCCATATTTTTCAACCCAAAACATTTTCAAAACAACATATATCAACTAGAACCTATTCTAATCATGGCAACAAACATTCTACCACGTTTAAGTCGATTTCCAACCGCGAAAGTATCGATTTCTCACCAAATTCTCATTTTCAACCTAAAACTCAAAAGCTATGGAAGACAAGCAAACATACAAGAAAACACATACATAATGATATACATTGATGAGATAATAAGATTTCACACCCTTACCCGGATTAATCGATTCCTAGAAGTTGATTTCTTGATTTTCCTAGCTTTTCCCTCTTTTCCTTCTCTTTTCTCTTCTTCCTCATTCTTTCTCTTCTTTTTCTCTCTATTTTTCCTTTCTATCTCTTTCTCTCTTATTTCCTCCTCTTAACTCTTTTTCTCTTCTATTTCTTATTTTCTATACAAATCAAATTAATTCATTTTCTCACACAATTATATTTCCATTAAATTTCTAACTTATCATTAATTGAGAAATGTCTAAAATACCCTCCATTCTAATTTTCCCGAAAACTCTCGAAAACGGTAAAATATCATAACATGTCAACATAACACATCAACACACCAATTTCACAGATAAAATAATTTATCACTCAATTTAAATAAAAGACTCAACAAAATGGGAAAAATCAAAATCGGGGCGTTACAACTCTCCCCCACTTTAGAAATTTTCGTCCTCGAAAATTTACCTGATTCAAACAACTTCGGATACAACTCTCGCATCCTACTCTCTAGTTCCCAAGTCATATTGCCTTCCGCAGCGCCTCCCCACGCTACTTTCACAAGCGCAATATCCTTGCCTCTTAGTTTCTTAACTTCACGATCCAAAATCCTAATCGGTAAAGCTTCAACCGTAAGGTTATCTTTCACTTCAACCTCGTCCATAGGAATAACATGCGACGGATCCGGAACATACTTTCGAAGTTGCGAAACATGGAATACATCATGTAAATTCGAAAGATTCGGAGGCAACGCCACACGGTAAGCCACAACACCAACTCGCGCAGAAATCTGATATGGACCAATAAAACAAGAAGTCAACTTCTTCGACTTCAAAGCACGACCCACACCCGTAACCGGCGTAACTCTCAAAAACACATGGTCGCCTTCTTGAAACTCAAGATCTTTCCTTCTCTTGTCATGATAGCTCTTTTGTCTACTTTGAGAAGCTTTCATCTTCTCACGAATAAACTTCACTTTCTCCGTCGTTTGTTGTACCATCTCCAGTCCAACCAACGTCCTCTCACCGGTTTCATGCCAACACAAAGGTGTTCGACATCTTCGACCATACAAAGCCTCAAATGGTGCCATACTTATACTTGAATGAAAACTGTTATTGTAGATGAACTCAAGCAATGCCAAATAACTATCCCAAGCACCACCTTGCTCGAGCACACAAGTACGCAACAAATCCTCCAACGATTGAATTGTCCTCTCGGTTTGACCATCCGTTTGCGGATGATAAGCCGAACTCAATCTTAGCTTAGAACCCAAAGCCTTTTGTAAACTCTCCTAAAACCTCGATGTAAATCTAGGATCTCTATCCGATACAATACTCTTAGGAACTCCATGTAACTTCACAACCACAAGAACATAAATCTCGGCTAACTTCTCCAAAGGATAACTAATATCAATTGGAATGAAGTGAGCAGATTTAGTAAGCCTATCCACGATTACCCAAATAGCATTATGACCTCTTTGCGTATTCGGCAATCCCATAACAAAATCCATCGATATACTATCCCATTTCCACTTCGGAATGTCCAACGGTTGCATCAATCCACTAGGCTTTTGATGCTCCACCTTAGACTTTTGACAAGTTAAGCACGCATACACAAATTGAGCTACATCCCTCTTTAATCCGGACCACCAAAAGATTTTCTTCAAATCTTGATACATTTTATTCGCTCCCGGATGAATACTTAAGTTACTTCGGTGTCCTTCTTCCAATATCATCTTTTTCAACTCCGCATCATCGGGAATACAAATACGACCACGGAATCTCAAAACTTCAAAATTATCAACCTTGAAATCCTTGTTCTCACTCATCATCAAATCAACGAACTTCAAATCCAACTTTTGCTTTTCACATACGGTTGCAAGAAAATCATTCGTAACATGTAGCATACCAAGTCGCACACTTCTCAGCGTCATTTCACAAACCAAACTCAAATCTCTAAAATTCTCCAAAAGTTCCCATTCTCTCATCATCAATGCGGACATATGTAACGATTTTCGACTTAAAGCATTGGCCACCACGTTTGCCTTACCCGGATGGTAATTCAAACCAAAATCATAATCCTTCAAAAGCTCTAACCACCTTCTTTGTCTCATGTTCAATTCTTTTTTATCAAATAAATATTTCAAGCTCTTGTGATCACTAAAAACTTCAAATCTTGCACCATAAAGATAGTGCCTCCAAATTTTCAAAACAAACACCACGGCCGCCAACTCCAAGTCATGTGTAGGATAATTCTTTTCATGCACTCTCAATTGTCTTGAGGCATAAGCCACAACTTTTCCATCTTGTATCAAAACACCACCTAAACCAACCAATGAAGCATCACAATACACAACAAATGGTTCCGTCGGATTTGGCAAAATCAAGATCGGAGTCGTTGTCAACTTCCTTTTTAGCTCATTGAAACTCTCTTCACAATGAATATCCCAAATGAAAGCCTTTTCTTTACAAGTCAATTGCGTTAACGGAAGTGCCAACTTCGAAAATCCCTCAATAAACCTCCGATAATAACCCGCCAAGCCTAAAAAGCTTCGAATCTCCGTAACCGATCTAGGAGCCTCCCATTGCATCACCGCATCAATCTTAGATGGATCAACACTAATGCCACTATCGGAAATAACATGTCCAAGAAAACTTACTTCCGACAACCAAAATTCACATTTCGATAACTTAGCATACAATTGCTTCTCTTTCAAATTTTGTAACACAATCCTCAAATGCTCTTCATGCTCCTCTCGAGACTTAGAGTAAATCAAAATATCATCGATGAACACAACCACAAAACGATCTAACTGTTCATGAAAAATACGATTCATGTATTCCATAAACACACCCGGCGCATTAGAAACCCCGAATGGCATCACAGAATATTTGTAATGACCATACCGTGTCCTAAAGGCCGTCTTTTGAATATCCTCTTCTTTCACACGAATCTGGTGATATCCCGATCTCAAATCAATCTTGCTAAAAACATGCGCATCAACCAATTGGTCCATCAAATCATCGATCCTCGGAAGCGGATACTTGTTCTTAATTGTCACCTTGTTCAATTGTCGATAATCAATGCATAACCGCATACTTCCATCCTTCTTCTTTACCAACAATACCGGAGCACCCCAAGGAGAAACACTTGGTCTTACAAATCTCTTGTCCAATAAGTCATTCAATTGCTTCTTCAATTCTACCAACTCCGATGCCGACATACGATACGGTGCCATCGAAACTGGTCTAGTACCCGGAATTAGATCAATAGAAAACTCAACTTCTCTTTCCGGCGGTACATCCGTAATATCCTCCGGAAACACTTCTGGAAAATTATACACCACTGGAAACACATCGAGCTCAACGTTACTCTCCACCGACAATGATGCAAACAAACCGAACAATTGAGCTTCGTCCGCTAAAAGTTTCTTCAACTCTTTAGTGGATAGGAAACTCTCATCTTCATCATCTTCCAAAGAAGGAAACCTCACTAACTTGTGATAGCAATCTATATGAACTCGATTAAATTGCAACCAGTTCATACCCAAGATTACGTCCAACCCCTTCAACGGCAAACACACTAAATCCATAATGAAGTCTTTACCATACATGGTCAAAGGACAACTTACACACACCAAAGACGTAGTTACCGACCCTGAAGCAGGAGTCTCAATAACCATCTCACTACCCCAAGAAGTCACAAATAAATTCAAACGCTTAGCGCACTCATGAGAAATGAACGAATGAGTCGCTCCCGTATCAATAATAGCAACTAAAGGCGTACTATTAATAAAGCATGTACCTTTAATCAAACGGTCTGCACTAGTAGTGTCCGTCCCTGCTAATGCAAACACCTTTCCGCCCGCTTGAGCTTGTTTCGGCTTAGTACACTTAGTACTAATGTGACCCACTTCTCCACAATTATAGCACTTCACTATATTCCTTCTACACTCAGTAGTAGCATGCCCTAGGCCTCCACAGTTAGAACATTTCACCATAGTCTTCCCACACTCAAATGACTTATGACCCATTCCACCACACTTGTAACACTTAACAGAACCGGAACTTCCTCCTCCAGATCTCCTCTCAAAGTTTCCCCTATGCTTGCCCTTATCAACGGGTGTCACATAAGGTCCACCTCTAGCTTGTTGCTTTCCCTTCCTCTCATTCAAACTTTTGTAATGTGTAGAACGAGCCTTGCTATCTTCCTCGAAGATTCTACAACATTCCGTCAAATCCGTAAACCTCCTTATCCTTTGATATCCCACAACTTGCTTAATCTCGGGACGCAAGCCATTCTCATACTTATTACACTTTGAGAACTCAGCAGTAATTGCAGCATAGTGAGGATGGAATTGAACCAACTCCACAAACTTAGCAGTATAGTCCACCACGGACACACCACCTTGTTTCAGTTCAAGGAACTCCATCTCCTTCTTCCCTTTCACACTTTCAGGGTAATACTTCATCAAGAACTCGGTACGAAATAAATCCCAAGTTATCTCTTCATCATCCACCTCAAGAACTTGACGCATACCGACCCACCAATAGTCGGCTTCTTCCTTCAGCATGTGAGACCCAAGCCTCACCTTATTCTCCTCCACACAACCCATAACTCTGAAGATTCTCTCAATCTCTTTCAACCACATTTGAGCTCCATCGGGATCAAATCTTCCTTTGAAGACCGATGGTTGATTCTTCCTGAACTCGTCATTAGCATTCATGTTCGGCGCACCTTGCACCGCCCTAGCCATTGCTTCCAAAGCAGCAGCCATCGCATTGTCGTTTCTACCAGCCATATTCTGATCATTCCCAAAAATGACAACAAGGTTAAACAACAGTTCAACCATCACAACAACAAGATAGACACAACTGACTCAACACTGGCTCTGATACCACTTAATGTAACACCCCCTTTCTATACCCCCAAATAATCACATAATCATTTGGGCACATATTAAAAATTTCGTCAGAGTATAATTATAATAATGGTATAAAAGAGGCATATCACATTATACGTGAAATTAAAACATTCAACACCTGCTCAATATTGATATGCAACAGTGGGGTAACTTTGCAACAGAGGAACTTAGTCCTTACACCCACATCTCAAATATTTAGAATAAAAGCGGAAAATCTAAACATTGAATAATATATAACATATATATACATCATCAAGTATTATCCACCAATATAATTCATGTTTACATAAACATTCATCAACAAGATACATGTACAATGTATCACAAAAGAATCATATACATCCTAGCTACTCGGTGCTACATATCAGAGCCGACCGACCAAAAGAATGAAGACACGCTTCACCAAAAGACCACCAGCATACCTACTCTGCAATGCCTCATAGAGCATCATAAAACAGCAGAAGGGTGAGAAATATTATCATAATAACAATGCATATAATTATATATCTTAGCATAAAAATACACATATTCCACATTCTCACCACAATTCATCACAATTCATCACAATTCACTCATATACATTACACTGCATATGTATACTAAACCAAGCATATTCATCATGAATACTTTCCCAATTCTCATCATTCCACATAAACATACATATTCATGTTTATTCATCAATGCACCATTATAAAGATGATAAATGCAAATCATAGAGACCGACTCACGACTCTATGCAAATGCAATGCGGTACCAACTCAATCATCTCAAGTTCACTCAGGAACTTATTGGAACCATCGCTCGTTACCAATGTAACTCCCCGGCGGGCATACGATGTTCCCCGTCGCTCACACCCCACACGGGCACACGACGTTTATGGATCGCTCACACCCCACATAGGCACACGACCCGATCGCTCACACCCCACATGGGCACACGATCGTCTATAATCATCGCTCACACCCCACATGGGTACACGAGGTTATGGCGGATTCCCTCTGGAACCAATCCGTCGCTCACACCCCACACGGGCACACGACGTTTCTGGATCGCTCACACCCCACACGGGCACACGACCACAAGATGCATATCATGATGCTTGACACACAAGAACTCATGACAATCAAATGCATCTTCACAAGTCAACAATATGATTATCACAACATCATATTCATACATTGAAAACAATTCAAACAATGCATTCATCTCATACTATCACATACAATCTATATACATTCACACCAATGCACTATTGTATGATTCACATCCAAACACACATTCAAAACGGTAAAAATCGCTAAATAACACTATTCCTGACTTTCCAACATAATTAAATCGGCTACCAATCTCAAAACCCTCCTCATAAAAAAAGATCATTTTATAAGCTTTCTAATGCATCAAACCACGCCTCAAACCGAACCACAGATCAAAAGTTATGCAGAAAACAAAATTACACAAAGAGCACTGTTCACTGGGCGAACCCTCTCGCGAGCATTCGCTAGCACCTTCGCTAGGCGAATGTTCCAGCGAACCAACTACTAGCTAAAAACAGACACAAAGTTCGCTAGGCGAACCCCTTGGCGAACCAAGGCAGCAACCACCAACATCAAAAACACCCAAACTTCGCTAGGCAAACCCTCTAGCGAACCTTCGCTCACACCTTCGCTAGGTGAACACCCGTAGCAAACCTTCGCTACCCTTCGCTGAATGGTTCGCTAGGCGAACCTGCGAAAACTCAAAATCTTTCAGCGCTGTTGAAAACCCAAAATCCATATTTTTCAACCCAAAACATTTTCAAAACAACATATATCAACTAGAACCTATTCTAATCACAGCAACAAACATTCTACCACGTTTACGTCGATTTCCAACCGCGAAAGTATCCATTTCTCACCAAATTCTCATTTTCAACCTAAAACTCAAAAGCTATGGAAGACAAGCAAACATACAAGAAAACACATACATAATGATATACATTGATGAGATAATAAGATTTCACACCCTTACCCGGATTAATCGATTCCTAGAAGTTGATTTCTTGATTTTCCTAGCTTTTCCCTCTTTTCCTTCTCTTTTCTCTTCTTCCTCTTTCTTTCTCTTCTTTTTCTCTCTATTTTTCCTTTCTATCTCTTTCTCTCCTATTTCCTCCTCTTAACTCTTTTTCTCTTCTATTTCTTATTTTCTATACAAATCAAATTAATTCATTTTCTCACACAATTATATTTCCACTAAATTTCTAACTTATCATTAATTGAGAAATGTCTAAAATACCCTCCATTCTAATTTTCCCGAAAACTCTCGAAAACGGTAAATTATCATAACATGTCAACATAACACATCAACACACCAATTTCACAGATAAAATAATTTATCACTCAATTTAAATAAAAGACTCAACAAAATGGGAAAAATCGGAATCGGGGCGTTACAGCATCCGTATCTAAAGCGATATCAACTGACACTTTTAGATATCCATGAGGGAGCGGTTTATGGTGAAGTAACTCTCCCACTTTGTTATGCACTTTTCCCTTGCCAACCATGCGATAAGTCGGTAACGACAAATACAGCTGACAAGATGAAATGCCTTGAAGCAATAATAAATATGTAACAGTTAATGTGTATAAAGGTCAATTAAAATAAATGTGTTAATTTAATTAAAATAAATATGTGCTAATTACCTCGGGAATTTTATTTTGACAATTGATACTAGCTTTGTCACTAGTATCTTTCAACCTGGAACCGCGCTTTTCCGCCTCATATCTCTCTTTATCCTTTTACAATTCACGGACTTGCGCTTTTAGTTCCTCCAATGATTGCATGACTTCTTGGTTGCTGGGATTTTCTCTCTTTGGTTGCTTATACAAGGAAGATGGAGTCACACCAAATCCTTTACCTCTCACCCGACCGGAATACTCAGGAACATTTAGTACTCGACTAAGAATGCTCCTGCAATCCTCCTCATCTGTGGTTAAGGATTTAGACAGAGTCTCCTGAAATTCATGGACATATCGAAAATTATTAGTGGGGATTAAAAATTA
Source organism: Lathyrus tuberosus (assembly GCA_022829125.1). Taxonomy (NCBI): domain Eukaryota; kingdom Viridiplantae; phylum Streptophyta; class Magnoliopsida; order Fabales; family Fabaceae; genus Lathyrus; species Lathyrus tuberosus. The sequence goes on from JALAZF010000530.1 coordinate 4,042,872, forward strand.
ATTATATTTTAATAAAATTTCGATTAACTTAAAGACATAATGTTATACTTACACATTCGTCATTAACATGCTGAACATCTTCCCTAACAACTCCATCCTTACCCACACGAGCTTCCTTCCACAAAACATGTTGCGGAAGTGATGATTCTTCACTTTTCGTCTCTTCTAACTACACATTTAGTTAAATAATAAGTTCATCAATTATAACACAATAATACAATTAATAAAATCATAGCCTTAATATATACTTACCAATTTTTGTTGTAACCGTGCATATCCCAAACACCCTTTTCTGTATGGATACGCGGGCTTTGATGCTCTTTGGTGATTAATGGCACTCAAATCCTGGATAAACAAGTTTAAGTCATATCAGAACAAACTAATGCAACAAGTATATAATACAATTAATAGACATGACAAGATAACATTACATTGAATTTTTCGATTTTCCGTTTGGCTACAATAGTGCCCCATTCTTCCGATGTAATCAAGTCCGCATACAACTGTGGAAGTTCTGCTTCTACAAAATGTTTTTCCTCATCCTTAAGATATATGTTTGATAATAAGGCTCGAAACCCTCTGTGTCTCTTCCGGCCAATTGAAGACAATACTTTTTCGGGCTTTCATCAATATTAAAGGACCTCTACAAAAAACATACTGTCGCTCCCGGGATTTTCATCCAAGTACAAACGCGAAAGTGGCACCGAACAGAGTCGCCAGCAATGTGTATTTATCCCAAGAGAGGGAAAGGAAACACTGCATAAACCTGAAGGAAAGGAAAGAGCATGGTCTCGCGACCAAGAGAACTGGGTTCGGGAGTCGGTTACGCGAGAGGAAGGTATTAGCACCCCCTCGCGTCCATCGTACCCGATGGGATCCACGCTTGCTTGTCTCGATCAAAGGGTGTAAGGAAAGGATACTGGAAAAGGAACTGGAGGAAAGAAAGGAGAAAGAAAAAGAGAAACAAATGTAGGGAAAATAAAAGAAGTGCTCGCATGGGCCCTACCCCACTGCCTACTTATCTCATCGGGAGCATGAGAATCAGAGCGACGTAGTTCCCCTCACTAGGGATGAATTGTCTGCATTTTTGGGAATGGCTGACGTCCTAGCTCAGGTGTTGCAGGCTCGCTGGTCCGAGTGCGTTACCATCTTGTAAGAGAACGAGTAGAAGCGCGTTCGTACGCTAAGAGTGAATGAGGTGAGAAAAGAATTCCCGAAGGAAAGACGTTATTGTTTGTTTTTGTCTTTTAAGAGTTTTTTCATTTGTTTGCATATGATAGTGTATCTGAATCTTAGTCATTGGAATGTGTACATTCTCACATTCCAAGATGGAATGAGTAAGAAAGCACACTAAGGGTGAAGAAGACCCCCACACTTAGTTCCAATTGTCAAGGTTCAAACACACTAGCATACTTGTGTTTATTAAGTGTTTTTGTTGATTAAGAAATGAAGAAGTGCTTTTTATTATTTGTACCTTCAACAAGTATTGCATTTAGGTCCCTCATACAAGATCAAATGTTTAACACATTGACCCAAGAAGGGCTATATGCTACACATTCTAAGATTATAAGAGAAGACCCCTTATAATCTTTTCTTTATATGAAAGGCCTAAATGCAATAAATGCCTACCTTCATTAGATATTTTGAATTTTCTTTAAGAGATGAGAAGAGAGACTCAAGAGAGGAGAAAAGGTAAAACCTATATGGACTAAGACTCAATCCTAATTGAAGATTAAAGGGAGTGATCCTAAAGGTTTGTAAGGTTTCAACCTAAAGTCTAAAGAAAGAAAGAATTAAACAATTCACTTCTAAAGTAGAAGATGAATTGTAATTCAAAAAGGGAAAGTAATGAGTTATTAAAAGAAAGCACATAAGTGCTTAACAAAACATAAAATGGAATTGTAAAAGAGAAAGGATAGAAGTTGAATGTGGATTCCTTATCCACACTCAATTGAAACTTACCAAAGCCCCTACATGGTTAGTAAACATGTATAAGAAGTATAAGAAGTAAAAGAACATGTAATGCATCATAAAACTCAAAAGAATTAAATGAGAAACCAAATCCTAGAGCCACAACCAGAATGTACATCATATGGAAACAAATGGTTATTATCAATCAAACTCAAGTGGATAGGCAACAAACATCCTCCATGACATTAGAACATGATATCATAAGAAAAGGGAGAATGAAAGATGAAAGAGAAAAGAAGAAATGTGTATAAATGGAACATGTAATCCATGTATCAGAATTGAAATGAAATGAAAAATGATTCACAAAACTCTCACAAGTATTCATGAAGCACATCAAGGTATTTAAGAAGTGATAGAAGAAGTAGGATTGAAATGGAAGTTCCAAACAAAGGAAAGTGCAAACACAACATGTTAAAGGTGCACAAGGTTCAAATGATAATCAACAAGCAAAGATGACATATGATATGTATCTATGTCCTATAATGTCAAGAGTGTAGCTCACCAAATAGGCAAATGATCATGCAAGTATACACAAAAGAAAACATGTAAACATGCACAAAAGATTACAATGATATGACATGTTATAATGCTTTAAATGAAATGCATCAAACAAAAAATCAAATGGCCTCATGAAAATTATGAAAACATGGTATTGAAGTTCACTAATCAGAGATGAATCACATATCAAAGTAGCATGCAAGGAACCAAGGTAAAATGATGTCAAACAATGCACTTAGGTCACATAGACATATCATACAAAGTAGCACAAAAGTGAACACCAAACATGCCATAAAACTGACCTAAAAAATCAAATAAAAATCACTTAACATACCTCAAGATGATAATGACTCAATGCAAAAAGAAGAGCATCAAAACAATTTTTAGTGATCAGGAAAAAAATTAAACAAGATCATATACCACATTAAGAATGCACACCAAAGAAATTCAAAGAAAATTATGGAGGAGGGGTAAAAATGTCATAAAATCAGAAAATAAAATCACCAAAAATTTTCTAAATGTTTTAATGATACTCATGAATTTTTGTGGAATTTTATGATGCTATTTAGTATTTTTAAAAATTAAAAAGAAAACGTGTAGAAAAATAGAAAAATTAAAATGAAATGAAAAGCAAGTGTGGGGTGCAGACATAGTAAATTTCAGTTCAACATTATTGGGCTTTAAAAAAGAGGAGGTGTGAATAGAAAAATAGTCTAGGTCCATTAAGCGCGCAGTACACATTAATAACCATGCACTTCAGTCAAACCAAGTCAACACAATAACAACCATCGGATTGAGTCAGGTCAACAAACAAGTCAAAGTAAGCAAGATCAAGGCGCACATGTGAGGGAACACATTAACTAGCACGCACTGCACCACACTATGTTTAAGTGAAATCAGAAATAATGCACGTGAGGTGCATGTGTGTTTTAATGCGCTGGCAATTCCTCCACCCTTGGATTACACAAATCAGACGGCTGACATTAAAACTGAACATAAAACCCTAAAATGAGATCACCGGCCGGAGAGGGACCTCCGGTCACCCTCTCCGGCGAGAACCACCACCTGCAACTTTCACATCACCACAGAAATGCATGATATTCATACCAAAATGAAGCTGAAGTTGAGCAGGTCATGAATACACACTTATTTTTCACATAGCAATCACACACATAGAGAAACGAAGAGATGAAATCATGCCCTAACTTTTCAAACTATGCCTTTAGAAGGCCTATCAACTAGCCGGAGTAAGCAGAGCTTCTATCAAGCTTATATTAACAAAAACAAGTCAAAATTAAGGGGAATCGAATGGAAAAAGGTTGAGTGATAAAACCTGAAAGTATGGAGAAATTGGAGATGCTGAGAAAACCAGAGATTCTTGCTTCCTTTTTGAGCTTCACTTGGCCAAATAAAGGCTTTCAAACTCTGAAGAGTGATAATGGAGATGGATTTGCAGTGTGCTTACTTCAACAATCCAAAGCTGCTTCAAGTTCAGAGATGATTGAAGATGAAACTTGAAGGTGGAGTTAGAAGAGAATGATGAACTCGTGCAATGGAGAGATTTGATGAAAAAGAGTGGGAGAATCAGAGAGAAAATTAGAGAGTATTTGGCAGTGAAATGAGAAGAATGAAGCTAACTGAGATTTGTGAGTTAGATTTTCTTTTATAGTGTGAGCTAACTAAGGTTTAATGAGTTGAGTTAGATGAGTCACAGTGGTTAGACTGAGTGCACCCTAACTAACTGAGTCAAGTTAGTTAGGGGCGAGTTATTGAGGCTGAGTTATGGTGATGGCGGTTCACAATGTGTTATGGTGAGGTTCAATTGAATAAAGCAAGCTCACATCTGCTGCTGCCACTGAAACTTATTCAACAAGCTTTCCCTTTCCATTTCCATGTATAGTGAGGCACGTGAGGTGTTGTTCATGAAAAGTGTTTGGTTAAATGAAGCAAAGGTTGGAGAGTGAGCAATACATGAGCAAGCTGGTACAATAACAACAACCTTTATTTCTTTTTCTGGTTTTATGTGACAGTTTGGAACCAATGCAACAGTGATTGTTTGAAGATGATTTTCTCTCTTGTTAGTGAATGATTTAATGAGGCATTGAGGGCATTGGAAAGATGGTGCACCAGAGAACAACATTGGTGTGAGAATTGTATTGAATTGAGGCCTCAAACACACCTAAAAATAGCTATGAACACAATGGTTCAAAACTGGTTGGTGAGCGTGGCAAGAGGTTGGCTGGCAAGGCAACTTGGCACACGAAATTTCAGCACAATCAACCTAACTTGAGACCAAAATTTATCCCTCATAAATTGATCAAATGGAATTTTGTCCAACATGAATATTGAAAATGACATTGCAATGAACAACTTTCATGTTGAAAACTTTTCCATTTGAGGCCTTTAATTATGAGAAAAATGAGTGGACATTTGGCTCACCAACTGTTTGAGAAAATGACTGCGCGCGTGCCCTAAAAATCTTGGTCATGACCTAGTTTTGGACCTACTTTGCTCAAACTTTGATCAATCATATCTCACTCAATTTTTATCCAATGGAGATGTTCCACATATGGATGTGAAGCTTAAAACAAGATCTTTTGTTGTGGCCGAGTGGAATTTTCATTTGGTGCTTCAATTTTAAATGGCCTTGGTTCAAACTCTGATGCAAAATGGCCAAAATTTGCTATTTTTAGTAACCCTTCATCTTCCAAAAATGGCAACTTTCCACCTCTTGATTTTTTTATGATTCCTTTGGAGTTTCTTGACCAAATTTTGTACATTGGACATATGTAACATGAATTTCATGATTTTGGGCTCAAAAAGTCAAGAGTTGACTTTTTCCTCTGATTATTTGACTTGGCCCCAATTTTCCTGATTTCTGATCTTTCTTCCAATTGAAACACTTCCAAAACCAATTGAGAAGCAATTTTCCACCTCCATACACTTAGGGACATATGAAATACCATGACATCAAATTTGGTCCAAAAAATCAAAAATTCCCTGATTTTATTAGAAACCCTAGTTTTGGTGCCCACCTCCTAGGAGAAAAATGTGCAGTCTTCAATTTCAAATTCCTCAGAGTATGTTGTGTACCTTCTTAAAGGATGATGATATATGCCATTTGAGGATGATTTTGGATCAATGAGCTATCTCTTTTGAGGGTTTTCCTTCAGTTTTTGAACCTCTTGCATAGTGAAAGATGTAATGCTTCAATCTCCCATTGTATCTCTTATCCTTGAGGTTGTGGATGATCAATTGAGATGGTATGAGACATGAAAGACCTCTTGGCTTGCCTTGAGGGCACTTGATTGACCTTTTTGTGCTTTGAATGATCCCTTGATTGTCCACCTTCCACCTGATCACATGCCCTGATGGTAAGAAGGATGCCATGCTTCATTTTTCTATTTTAAATGCAATTTAATGTTAATGAGGTGGATATGATATGATAAATGATAATGCCATGCTATGATGACAAAGAGGGAGAGCAAATTTTGGGGTATTACAGCTGCCCCTATTCAAGCGCTGTAGACCTGAATGCCTGAAAGCAATTGCTTTCGGACTTTCAAGGTATATAGTTATTGAATACCAAATATAACCAAAAATTTGCTCTGGATGATGAGGAAGAAACTCCCACGACATTGCTAGCTTGAATCTTCAATGAAACATTGTCAGAGAAAACTGTCTTTTGAACGACACCAGACGACTACTGGCTTGCCACACTGCTGGTGGACTTTAATAATGTCTTTTATGCAATTCCAGATGACTACTGGCCTGCCACGCTACTGGTGGACTTTAGAAATGTCTTTTTGAACGACGCCAGACGACTACTGGCCTGCCACGCTACTGGTGGACTTTGCAGCTTCGTGCCACCCGAAGATGGACTTTTGCCAATCCACTGTTGGACTTTTGCCACCCGAAGACGGACTTTTGCCAATCCACTGTTGGACTTTTGCCACCCGAAGACGGACTTTTGCCAATCCACTGTTGGACTTTTGCCACCCGAAGACGGACTTTTGCCAATCCACTGTTGGACTTTTGCCACCCGAAGACGGACTTTTGCCAATCCACTGTTGGACTTTTGCCACCCGAAGACGGACTTTTGCCAATCCACTGTTGGACTTTTAGAATTTGCAAAATTGTATTACTCTCTGCATCTGTGTCAGACATCTCTGCTGACTCTGCTGAGGAGCAAAGACCAATGATTTGACTTTGGAGACTCCTGAAAGGATAACCTCTCCACTGGAGAATGAATGAATAATCCGTCTGCTTCGAATTGTCAAGCTTGCCAAAAATAAATTGGACTTGAAGAATAATAAATCTTCCAGGAATCACTTCATCTGTTGGGGGAATGAATTCTGGTCACAGCGATTCCGCTGGGGATGAGAATTTCTTTGTATGGCGTCTTTCTAGGGGAGAGAAGTCATAAAAACTCTGCTTGGGGATCTATCCAATCCAAGACCCTTTGTAGGGGTTATCCACCTTTTGACCCGGCTGGAGAAAGGCTGTACCATCCTTGTTGAGGAATAGATTCTGTCGATCTTATAAACCTCTGCGGGGAGAACAACAACTCAGCTGGGGAGTATTGCTGACAAGATTCGATGCTGACCTCTGTGGGGATACCATTACCAGAGACACAATCTTGCTGGGGATCAGGGCTACTCTGCCAGGGATATGCAAATCCTGATTAGAACATTCCATTGCAACTTGCTAGGAAGGAGTCCTTAGAGATCTGTTGGGGAAACCCAAAGCAAATCCACAGTAGTCTGCTGAAGAATATGACTGTCGAGCTTAGGATAAGTACCACAATGCACCATGTTAGGCGAGCTTTCCCTTAGACAATTCCGTTGGGGATGACAAGTTTAACAAACTCTGCGGGAGGAAACTGCTTTAAAACGTCTCGTGCTGGGGAATGCCTTTTGAGAGGATTTTACAGAAGACCAACTGTCCTCAAACTCTACTGGGGATGATCAACACTTCATGCTGGGGAAACAAACATACCCCATGCTTGGGCAAACCAACAATTTATCCCCGAAGAGGATGTCATAAGAGGATTTTACAGAAGATTTAGCCTCTTCAAACTCCTGCGACTTCGCTGGGGATAATGACCATCAGTTTCGGTGTCGACGAGACCGCTCTTTTGGGGAACCTGTGACCGTTATCGACACAGAAAAGCTTGTAGCTGTTGGAAGTACTGTATGAGAGAATCGACTTAATAAGATACAACGGTACCCAGTTGAACTTAATTCAATGATATCGAACAATTATGAGCGACCGTCGACCGAGCGAGGAACGCCGACCTCCTTACCCGTAATTGCCCCAGTCTTTTGCGTGGGGTAATTGATTACTGGTCTTGTGCTTAAAATCATCTGCACCTGCTACCTGCAACAAAAGAATATGCCCACATGCCCCGAATATTGCGTGGCTAGAATCCACCATCCGGGAGTATTCAACATTCGAAGTAATTTCAAATGTTTTTTCTGCGCATGTTATTGCAAGGCTGCCATGTTTTCAAATGCAATGTTTTATCAAAAATTAGGACGTTTTTGCAAACAAAGCAATAAAACAAAAATAGAAAGCTTTTTATTGAAATTTAATTTATTGACTGAGAGCCCAGAATAGGCAATTACATCAGGAAGTAATCCCTGGAAAGAGGTGATCGCTGAAAATTGAGAAAAGAAACTATCCTAATGGCAATGTGAAAACAGAATTCCACTGAGTTTCCATTCTGTTATGACCAGTATGTCTTCAAAACTCCCCGACCTTGCCTTCTGAGGAATGATTAGACCGATTCTTATCTTTCAGAATGTCAGTTGTTCAAACGGTAATGGGTACAGATAACTCAGACTGTAGCCATTCGCTTAAATCCCTTTTTTGCGTGGACCGCCCTTTCAGGTTTTCAATCCACCAGGATACCCTTTTTTGCCTAAGTTGCCCTTTCGGGTTTTCAACTTACCGGGTGTACAATCTTTTTTTTTCAATTATATCCCTAATTTTTGCCCGAACCTTATTCTGTTTTTGGTTCGCCGGGATGCCCTTTTTTGCCTGGATTTTTTTATTCTTATTATCCAGCGAGTCTATTCATGCGAAGTATTTTTTGACTATGTCCGAGTTGACAGGGGATGAAAAGTCTTCGCCATCCATGGTTGTAAGCAATAAGGCTCCGCCCGAAAAGACCTTTTTAACCACGAATGGACCTTCATAGTTAGGAGTCCATTTGCCCCTGTGATCTGTATTGGGAGGAAGGATCCTTTTGAGTACCACATCTCCGACTTTGTAAACCCGAGGATGCACCTTTTGGTCAAATGCCTGCTTCATTCTGCGCTGGTATAATTGCCCATGACATACAGCCACCAATCGCTTTTCCTCAATGAGGCTCAGCTGATCAAATCTGGCTCGTACCCATTCAGCCTCATCTAGCTTAACATCCATCATGACTCTGAGGGACGGAATCTCTACTTCAACCGGTAGCACTGCCTCCATACCATATACGAGTGAGAATGGGGTTGCCCCAGTGGACGTGCGTACCGACGTTCGATACCCATGCAAAGCAAATGGTAACATCTCATGCCAATCTTTGTACGTGACAACCATCTTCTGTACAATCTTCTTGATATTTTTGTTGGCCGCTTCGACCGCGCCATTCATCTTTGGGCGGTACGGAGAAGAATTGTGATGTTCGATTTTGAAGTCCCGGCATAACTCAGCCATCATCTTATTATTCAAATTAGAACCATTATCAGTAATGATTCTTTCGGGAACTCCATATCGGCATATCCCGTTTTAAGAAACGAGCTACCACTTGTTTTGTAACATTGGCATAGGATGCAGCTTCAACCCATTTGGTGAAATAATCAATCGCCACCAAGATGAAACGATGACCATTAGAAGTTGTAGGCTCAATCTTTTCGATCATATCAATGCCCCACATGGCAAACGGCCAAGGCGACGACATGATACTCAACGGATTTGGAGGCACATGCACCTTGTCTGCATAGATCTGGCATTTATGGCATTTGCGGGCATATTTGCAACAATCTGACTCCATAGTCAACCAATAATATCCCGACCTTAACAACTTTTTAGCCATTGCATGTCCTCCGGCATGGGTACCGAAAGAGCCTTCGTGCACTTCAATCATCAACAAGTCTGCTTCATGTCTATCCACACATCTAAGCAGGACCGTGTCAAAATTTCTTTTATACAGCACGCCATCTTTGTTCAAGAAGAAACTACCAGCTAACCTTCTCAACGTCTTCCTGTCTTTGGACGATGCCCCGGACGGGTACTCTTGACTTTTCAAGAAACACTTAATGTCATGAAACCATGGCTTGTCATCAGACGCTGCATCGACCGCAAACACAAATGCTGGTCTGTCAAGGCGGGATACCTCAATCTTAGGTACATGGTTCCATCCTTGCACTTTGATCATGGAAGACAAAGTGGCCAAGGCATCAGCGAACCTATTCTCATCTCGAGGAATATGGTACAATTTCACTGTTGTGAAAAATGTCAGCAATCTCCTTGTATAATCTCTATACGGCACTAGATTTGCTTGGTGCGTGTACCAACTCCCTTTCACTTGATTGATTACCAAAGCTGAATCACCAAATATATCAAGGGTCTTAATCCGTAGATTAATCGCCTCCTCGATCCCCATTATACAAGCTTCGTACTCTGCTTCATTGTTGGTGCATCCGAAAGTTATTCGGGCAGTGAAAGGCATATGAACACCTTCCGGCGTGATAAGAACCGCTCCAACTCCGCACCCATTCATATTGACAGCCCCATCAAACATCAGACTCCATTTGGACTCAGGGTCTGGCCCCTCCTCCGGGAGTGGTTCCTCGCAGTCTTTAGCTTTGAGAAACATGATGTCCTCATCAGGGAAGTCAAATTTCATGGGTTGGTAATCATCAATCGGCTGTTGCGCAAGATAGTCGGACAGGATACTTCCTTTGATGGCCTTTTGTGAAGTGTACTGAATGTCAAACTCTGTCAAGACCATTTGCCACCGTGCAACTCTGCCTGTCAATGCTGGTTTCTCGAAAATGTACTTGATAGGATCCATTTTTGAAATCAACAAGGTTGTGTGCCTAACCATATATTGCCTCAATCGCTTAGCGGCCCATGCAAGCGCACAGCATGTCTTTTCAAGCATTGAGTATCGGGACTCACAATCATTGAACTTTTTGCTCAGGTAGTAGATAGCATGCTCCTTCCTACCTGTCTCGTCATGTTGACCGAGAACACAACCCATGGAACCTTCAAGCACTGTCAGATACATTATCAGCGGTCTCCCTTCAACTGGAGGCATTAGAATCGGAGGTTCCTGCAAGTATTCTTTTATCTTATCGAATGCCAATTGGCAATCGTCATTCCACCTGACCGTTTGATCTTTCCTTAACAATTTAAATATTGGTTCACACGTGGCTGTTAGGTGAGATATGAACCTTGCAATGTAGTTCAATCTACCCAAGAAACCACGAACCTCTTTTTCTGTTCTCGGTTCAGGCATTTCTTGTATTGCTTTCACCTTGGCAGGATCAACCTCGATTCCTCTTTCGCTCACGATGAAACCCAGTAACTTTCCAGAACGCACCCCAAACGTGCACTTGTTTGGATTTAATCTCAGACGGAACTTTCTCAACCTTTTAAACAGCTTTTTCAGGTTAACCAGATGTTCCTCTTCTGTTCTCGACTTGGCAATCATATCATCTACATAACATTCGATCTCCTTATGAATCAAGTCATGAAACAATGTCACCATCGCCCGCTGGTACGTTGCCCCTGCGTTTTTCAACCCGAAAGGCATTACTTTATAACAATATGTACCCCACGGAGTAATGAACGTGGTCTTCTCCATATCTTCAGGTGCCATCTTGATCTGGTTGTACCCGGAGAACCCGTCCATAAAGGAGAACACTGAAAATTGAGCTGTATTATCGACCAGCACATCAATATGAGGTAGTGGAAAATCATCTTTCGGGCTAGCTTTATTAAGATCTCGATAATCCACACACATTCTCACTTTTCCATCTTTCTTCGGTACTGGAACGATGTTGGCTACCCACGGAGGATACTTTGTCACAGCAAGAAACCCAGCATCCCACTGCTTCTGGACTTCCTCCTTAATCTTTAAAGCCATGTCGGGGTGAGTCCGACGAAGCTTCTGCTTGACTGGCGGACATTCTTCTCTTAATGGCAGCCTGTGCACGACAATATCCGTATCCAACCCCGGCATGTCTTGATACGACCAGGCGAAGATGTCAACATACTCGCGCAACATTTCAGTCAAAGTTTTCTTCACATCTGCTTGCAAGCTGGCACCAATCCTGATCTCTTTCTTGGCATCCTTGGAACCAATATTGGTGATTTCTACAGTCTCCTGGTGAGGCTGGATGACCCTTTCCTCTTGTTTCAACAATCTGGCCAGTTCTTCAGGGAGTTCACAATCTTTCTCATCCCCTTCTTCGGCTTGATAAATCGGATTGTCAAAGTCATACATAGTCATATCAAAATCGTTATCAGTGGTATCCGGAGGATCAAGTCTGCATGAACGGGTTCATGCCTTATTTTAGAATTTATTTTTAAGCAAAACAAAAGAAAATGAAACATTGCCATTTTATTTTTTTTTGTGCAAAAATGCAAACTGAAAGACAGAGAACAAAATTTGATTGCAAAACGTCCTTTATTAATGATTAAACATTGCAAATGCAACCATGGTGGCCCTACAAATGAATCTATACGCCTTGGGCAGAGCGCAAGATTTTGACATGCATTATGGTTAGAAAAAACAAAGAAAAATTACTCTGTCTGAAGAGTAACCCGGATGACTTCTTCAACGAACCAGTTCTGCACTTGTTGTCCCAGAGCATGAGGGCGTACCCAGTTGTCCAGGTCACAATCACTGTCAACACTATCCTCTGTGGCCGCACAAGACTGGTCCGTGTAGATAATTCCCCCACTATTGAAAGTAATGGGTCCCCTGCTCCCCGCATCTGAAGTTGTAGAGGGATGATAACCAATACCAAATTTGTCTTCCTTCATTGGGGTCTCTATCAACCTGCCCCAACCTTGGGCGTTGCCTGCCCTGACGACTTCGACAGCTTGTTTGTAAGATGAAATGGAGGTACCAGCCCCAACTGGTACAGAAGAAGACTCAGGTGCATCGTCAATATTGACTGCTTCAAATGATTGGCACAACATCTCATGAATTTCCCCATCCATTTCAATGTACTTGAACGTGGACAAGTGACTCACAAAGATGTCTTCTTCCCCACTCACCGTCACAACCTGCCCTTCAAACTCATACTTCAACTTTTGGTGCAAAGTGGAAGTAACAGCCCCGGCTCCGTGAATCCAAGGGCGTCCCAATAGGCAGCTATATGCAGGTTGTATGTCCATTACATGGAACGTGGATTTGAATACCTGTGGTCCAATTTGTACGGGCAATTCCACCTCACCAAACACAGATCGTCTAGTCCCATCGAATGCTCTGACCACCAATTCACTAGGCCTTAAGATCAAACCATCAACCTCCAGCTTCATTAATGCCTTCTTGGGCAAGACATTAAGCGATGAACCAGTGTCTACCAGTACATGAGATAACACTGCACCCTTACACTCCATCGTGGTATGCAAAGCCTTATTATGGTTTCTTCCTTCAACAGTCAAATCTCTACTTGTAAAGCCCAAGCCATGGCTAACATTAACATTGGAGATTACGCCCTCGAGCTGATTAACAGTAATTTCTTGTGGCACGTATGCACTCTTCAACACTTTCAACAACGCCTGCCGATGCGCATCAGAGCACATCAATAGTGACAAGATTGAAATCTTTGAAGGGGTCTGATTCAGTTGGTCCACAATCTTATAATCGCTTTTCTTGATTATCTTCATAAATTCTTCCATTTCCTTATCAAAAGTAATCTTTGTCTCTGCTTCAGGTGTAGGCGCATTTTCAACCACCTGTTTACCTTTAGCCTTTGCTGCGGCTTCTGCCTCTTTATCACTTCTCAAGGTTTGGGGAGCGAACAACCTTCCACTCCTTGTAAAGCCCCCTACACCCCCTACGTTATCAATATTTGGGCTGACTGACGACTCAACTTCCTGCTTTTTACCTTCGTAATATACATCTGCCCCATAGTGCCATGGGATAGCCTTCGTAGACGTGAACGGAATTGGTCCTGGCACCGTGATAGTGACAGGACTGGGCCTTTCTGGCGCAACACTCGCCACGGGAACTGCATTGACCGGCATTTGAATCTCAGCGGGAGTGTAATAGATGGTCACGGTGGATATCTCATCAGTGTCTTTCACGACTCTGTCGAACTGTAGACATCCTTCATCGATCAGATTCTGTAAACCCACCTTTAACTTATTACAGCCATTCTCCTGATTCATACACTCGGAACAATCTTGATTACAGCCCGGGAACACCTGTCCCTTCAATAAACGATCTTTTACGACCAACAAAGAAGTTTTCACTTGATGGATATCTGTCACCAGATTCAATCTCCTCCCATCTTCAATAGCGTACACATTTGCTGCACTATGATCAGGCATGGGATACTGAGTAATATTAGGAGCGGGAGAGAAATTGATGGCTTTAGCATCAATCAAATCTTGTACTTTATGATGGAAAGCCCAGCATTTTTCAATGGAGTGCCCCTGAGCACCTGAGTGGAACTCACAACGAGCATTAGCATCGAAGTTAGGTGGCAGGTTTCCAGCAACCGGAGCTTTCATAGTACGGAGTTCTACCAACTTTAACTCGAGTAGCCGGGGCAACAGCGCGGCATAAGTCATAGGGAGAGGATCCATCTTACGATCCCTCTGCCTAGACCTTTGCTGGAAAAAAGGTTGTTGCTGTTGAACTTGTTGTTGGGGTTGTTGTTTCTGAACAGACGGTGTGGGGATTGTTACAGCATCTACCTGATAATAAGCTTGAGAACGCCCTCTGCCTCATCCTCTAAACACAGCATTCGTATCACCTTCTCTTCTTTTCTGGTTACTAGCAAACGGTTTCTTCGTCCCCGAAGAGCCAGCCCCACTCACATCCTGGATCTTTCCAAGCTTTAACAGACTTTCTATTCTTTCTCCCGCAATCACAATATCAGCAAATCCAGTTGATGGACAAGCAGCTAATCTATCAAGATAGGCCCCTTGCAAGGTGCCCATAAACATATCCGCCATTTCTCTGTCTGACAAGGGAGGTTGGACCTGGGCAGCCATTTCCCTCCACCTCTGTGCATATTCTTTGAAACTCTCCTTGGCATTCTGGGACAACCCCTGCAATTGGGTGCGGTTGGGCGCCATGTCGATATTGTACTGGTATTGCTTCAAGAACGCTTCTGCCAGATCTTTCCAACTCTTCACAGCAGCTCTATTCAACTTCATATACCAGGTCAAGGACGCCCCAGCCAGACTGTCCTGAAAATAGTGCATCCATAGCTTCTCGTCATCCGTATGGGCTGAAATCTTCCCAAAGTAAGCTTGAAGATGCGTTTGGGGACACGCATTGCCGTGATACTTATCAAAAGTGGGAGGTTTGAATTTAGGGGGAATTCTGACTCCTGGGATCAGCCCCAAGCTAGTAACATCAATACCCATAGAGTTCTTTCATTCTATGGCCCTGATCTTTTCTGCTAACTCATCATACCTTCGATCACCTTGATTACCCACATCAGCATCCAGCAGAGTAAATTGGTCTTCCAGGGTATCTTCAAGAGTAACACCAGCATGCCTACCATTTCCATTACCCCGATTGTTACCACCAGGAGGAGGGTTGCCACCGGGAGGAGGGATGCCATGTCCCTGTGAATTGTCATGCTGATCACCTTCGGGCCCATTGTCTGGACGCTCGACCAGAAGCCTCAATCTCTCCTGATTTTGCGCCATGCCAGTCATGAGGGTCATGAACTGGTCCATACGCGCCCTCATTTCAGCCAAATCACTTTGCACTTGATCCATGATTCTTACTTGATTCCTTCGCGTCGAATATCGGTGAATATGATTCTCAGCTATACTGCCTGAAAGTAAATAAAGGTTAGAGACCCTGCAACGAGTACCTGAAAAGCAAGTAACAAAAAATGCAAAATGATATGCAATGCCATGCAATGCCATGTTTGTCATTTCCGAGGTGCTTTATACCCTGATTCCAATCCAACCACAGAAATCTGAAGACCAGAAATCGTGATATAAAGAGACGTGTCGTGGTCATGTGCTTGTGTGCAGCTATCTGATAAGGAATAATTCTGAATAAAACTGCTCATACTCATTCAACGAAGTATTCAAGTACATTTAAGAAAGGTTCAACCGCAAATGCAATACAAGGAAAAATGGATCCATCAACAAGCCTGATGGTAACCATTAACAACAAAATATAAGGAAAAGAACATCAGTCTGACAATTCCACATCCTTCAGCTTATCACTTGAGTATTTGATCTCCTCAAAAAGTATACGGGTACGCTGGTGATTCGGCTTTTCAATCATTTCTTTGATCAAGACATCCCTTTTCTCAAGAGCTTCAGTTAAAGAACCCATATGCAGCATCAGAGCCTCGTCATCACACACTCCTTTGTGTCTCTTTATGCCAGCTTGCGTCTTGAGTATCTCCCTTTCTATCATGATTTCTTCAAGCTCTTTCTTGGTATTCTTCAGCTCACCTCTAGCTTCTTCTAGCTGTTCTTGACTCTTACCGAGGCTTTCCCGATACTTTCTCCTCTGCTCATGCGCCTTTTCAAGCTCTTCGTCCTTAATCTGCAACTGTTCTTGTAATTCAGCATTCTCTATCCTAACTTCGTCCCAAGCGTGCTGAAACTTTGTTAACTTTTCTTTGGTCTGTGCTAACGCCTGTTTGGTTTGCTTGTGAGCTTGAGTAGCATCATCAGCACCTTTACTAATCTTCCGGAAATGTTGGGCTCTTCCAGCAAAGTTTTTCTCTTTTGCAGTTAGGATTTGTTCAGCATCTTGGGCTTTCCGCTCCAGCTCTTTGTTGGCATGTAGAGCATTCTGAAGACGGCTACTCAACTCGGAATTCTCTCCTTGGAGCTTTTTCACCAAGGCTTGCAACTTGTCAACTTCTTCCACAGTAGCAGTGCTTCTTGCTTTCTCATTCTCTGGATACAAAAGGGGTGCCTTACCAAAAGGCAAGAGAAAATCTTCAACTCTTTTCTTCACCCACTCTTCATATGCTGGATAAACCCGGTTGTTAGGCTTGCCTATAGTAACTTTCCCCTTTTTCAGTATGCTACCCCAGCTTTCAGAAGCTTTCTGTGCTGCTTCCCAACCATCTGATGTATGAAAATAGAGGGACTCCTCCACATCTCTCTTAATAGGCGGACCTGTCAGGGCATATCCAAATTGTCGAATGGCCAAAGAAGGATTGTAGTTAATCCCACCCAGTCTTCCTATCAGTGGAACGTTAGGGAACTTACCACAGCTGTGGATAATATTCTTGCCAATCAGCCCATGATCTACCCATACGATGTCCTTGGCCACCAATCCCATTAAACGCTGCTTCCACTCTAGAGAATCTTTGGAATCCACAAAAGCCCCTGATTGTGGTAAACGGCCTGCAAACCACTTATAGAACAAGGGTGCACAACAACGAATTATCCCTCCTCTTTTCTTTTCGTTTCGGTTGTACAACGAGTAGTGAAGATCTCCCAGTAGCGTTGGCACCGGGTTCTTCATCATGAATATTCGTATAGCGTCCGTATCAATAAAATCCGGCTCGTTGGGAAACAACACTATGCCGTATATACAAAGGGCTAGCAAAGCATTAAAAACAAGCCAATTCTTGCCTTTAGCTGCTTCCTGGGCCTTCTTAATCAGATATTCCAACTTGTAACCACGAATCTTTCCTTTGTTGGAGACATTGTCGCCTAACTCTGATTTGCTCAAATAAAGAGCACCAGCCACCTTTCCAAAGTCAAGATCCCCCACTGATCCAAAGAAAGGGGGCTCCTCCTTGATAGCAATCCCCAACATGTTGGAATACTCCTCCAGGGTAGGAACCAACACATAGTCTGGAAATACAAAACACCTCAGAGGCGGATCATAGAACTGCATCAACGTATGGAGACCTCTGGCTTCATAATCACTGACATTACGGACCATAGATAAAATCCACCCATATTTCTCTTCAAAAGCTTCTCGTACTGCAGGGCTCGCCATTCCCTTCAGCATAACAATAGGGCCTAAAGTAGGCGTAAAGAACTTATAGCTGATGATATTCTTCCTCTCTTTAGTGTTCATCTTTGCAGGGACCTGATGACTGGAATCAAGGGTAATATATGCACCTGGAAATGAATAAACATGTATGTTAGGATATGATAATGCAATGCAAAGGGCAATGTGATCAGGTAACCAGGTGTCTGTGCTGAACTGTGAACGGTGTCAGTGTAGCTCTGAGACTAATATAGAACCATAGATAAGAACCATCTGAATACAATAGGATGAAACTTCCTTTTTGTGCAATGATGATAGAAAAACGGGTATGTAGGAGGTCATGGTTACCTGCAAACCTGTAAACAACCCGCCCTTCTCACATGTGGGTACTAGGATGTTCAGTATCCCGGGCTCTCAGGTCGAGAAATGATGATACGTTCACCATTTCTGGTTTGGCATCATCATCAATCGAGGAGGCCTCAACTGATTCTCTAAAACAAAAAGGTCCTCAGCTTCTGGCACTGAGGTCGAGAAGCAATAGTACATTCATCCCTCAGGGTACAGTACTATCGCCAATCGAGGAGTGCCTCCACTGATTCTCTTTCAAAAAGGGATGTCCTATAGCAAGTTCCCAGCATTGGGTCCTCGGATCGAGAATGTGCAATGGGTTTGCCACGGAATGTGGTCTGCCACTGTCACATCTCGGGAGGAGTGCCGCAACTGAGTCCTCGGGAATGGTCACCAGAGTCGACAGTTCCTCAAGAGAATAACCACTGGCCTGCATAACATGCAGTAGCAGAAAGCTCCTGATAGAACCTCGTCTGGTTGTGGGTCTCATGAACAACAATACGTGGTCACCACCACGTAAGCGTCATGACTATCCACTCTAATACCTATGTGTGTACTCAAGCCTGTGTAGTGAGCTTATCTCTCAGAACACCCCACCCGCCAAACAGAAAATAACAGCACAGTCCAGCACAATAATGATATGTAATGCAGTAAATGCGATAAATACAGCAATGTACAGTAAAGCAGTAAGTAACTATACAATAAAACAGTAAATATAGCACAACAGTAAACACCCAATGAAAGAAAAACAGACAAGCGCTAGGATTGACTCGCTAAGGAAACCAGAGATTCTGGGTTCGATCCCCAGCAGAGTCGCCAGCTGTCGCTCCCGGGATTTTCATCCAAGTACAAACGCGAAAGTGGCACCGAACAGAGTCGCCAGCAATGTGTATTTATCCCAAGAGAGGGAAAGGAAACACTGCATAAACCTGAAGGAAAGGAAAGAGCATGGTCTCGCGACCAAGAGAACTGGGTTCGGGAGTCGGTTACGCGAGAGGAAGGTATTAGCACCCCCTCGCGTCCATCGTACCCGATGGGATCCACGTTTGCTTGTCTCGATCAAAGGGTGTAAGGAAAGGATACTGGAAAAGGAACTGGAGGAAAGAAAGGAGAAAGAAAAAGAGAAACAAATGTAGGGAAAATAAAAGAAGTGCTCGCATGGGCCCTACCCCACTGCCTACGTATCTCATCGGGAGCATGAGAATTAGAGCGACGTAGTTCCCCTCACTAGGGATGGATTGTCTGCATTTTAGGGAACGGCTGACGTCCTAGCTCAGGTGTTGCAGGCTCGCTGGTCCGAGTGCGTTACCATCTTGCAAGAGAACGAGTAGAAGCGCGTCCGTACGCTAAGAGTGAATGAGGTGAGAAAAGAATTCCCGAAGGAAAGACGTTATTGTTTGTTTTTGTCTTTTAAGAGTTTTTTCATTTGTTTGCATATGATAGTGTATCTGAATCTTAGTCATTGGAATGTGTACATTCTCACATTCCAAGATGGAATGAGTAAGAAAGCACACTAAGGGTGAAGAAGACCCCCACACTTAGTTCCAATTGTCAAGGTTCAAACACACTAGCATACTTGTGTTTATTAAGTGTTTTTGTTGATTAAGAAATGAAGAAGTGCTTTTTATTATTTGTACCTTCAACAAGTATTGCATTTAGGTCCCTCATACAAGATCAAATGTTTAACACATTGACCCAAGAAGGGCTATATGCTACACATTCTAAGATTATAAGAGAAGACCCCTTATAATCTTTTCTTTATATGAAAGGCCTAAATGCAATAAATGCCTACCTTCATTAGATATTTTGAATTTTCTTTAAGAGATGAGAAGAGAGACTCAAGAGAGGAGAAAAGGTAAAACCTATATGGACTAAGACTCAATCCTAATTGAAGATTAAAGGGAGTGATCCTAAAGGTTTGTAAGGTTTCAACCTAAAGTCTAAAGAAAGAAAGAATTAAACAATTCACTTCTAAAGTAGAAGATGAATTGTAATTCAAAAAGGGAAAGTAATGAGTTATTAAAAGAAAGCACATAAGTGCTTAACAAAACATAAAATGGAATTGTAAAAGAGAAAGGATAGAAGTTGAATGTGGATTCCTTATCCACACTCAATTGAAACTTACCAAAGCCCCTAC
This sequence comes from Lathyrus tuberosus, assembly GCA_022829125.1. Taxonomy (NCBI): domain Eukaryota; kingdom Viridiplantae; phylum Streptophyta; class Magnoliopsida; order Fabales; family Fabaceae; genus Lathyrus; species Lathyrus tuberosus. The sequence continues at coordinate 4,063,001 of JALAZF010000530.1, forward strand.
ATGGTTAGTAAACATGTATAAGAAGTATAAGAAGTAAAAGAACATGTAATGCATCATAAAACTCAAAAGAATTAAATGAGAAACCAAATCCTAGAGCCATAACCAGAATGTACATCATATGGAAACAAATGGTTATTATCAATCAAACTCAAGTGGATAGGCAACAAACATCCTCCATGACATTAGAACATGATATCATAAGAAAAGGGAGAATGAAAGATGAAAGAGAAAAGAAGAAATGTGTATAAATGGAACATGTAATCCATGTATCAGAATTGAAATGAAATGAAAAATGATTCACAAAACTCTCACAAGTATTCATGAAGCACATCAAGGTATTTAAGAAGTGATAGAAGAAGTAGGATTGAAATGGAAGTTCCAAACAAAGGAAAGTGCAAACACAACATGTTAAAGGTGCACAAGGTTCAAATGATAATCAACAAGCAAAGATGACATATGATATGTATCTATGTCCTATAATGTCAAGAGTGTAGCTCACCAAATAGGCAAATGATCATGCAAGTATACACAAAAGAAAACATGTAAACATGCACAAAAGATTACAATGATATGACATGTTATAATGCTTTAAATGAAATGCATCAAACAAAAAATCAAATGGCCTCATGAAAATTATGAAAACATGGTATTGAAGTTCACTAATCAGAGATGAATCACATATCAAAGTAGCATGCAAGGAACCAAGGCAAAATGATGTCAAACAATGCACTTAGGTCACATAGACATATCATACAAAGTAGCACAAAAGTGAACACCAAACATGCCATAAAACTGACCTAAAAAATCAAATAAAAATCACTTAACATACCTCAAGATGATAATGACTCAATACAAAAATAAGAGCATCAAAACAATTTTTAATGATCAGGAAAAAAATTAAACAAGATCATATACCACATTAAGAATGCACACCAAAGAAATTCAAAGAAAATTATGGAGCAGGGGTAAAAAGGTCATAAAATCAGAAAATAAAATCATCAAAAATTTTCTAAATGTTTTAATGATACTCATGAATTTTTTGTGGAATTTTATGATGCTATTTAGTATTTTTAAAAATTAAAAAGAAAACGTGTAGAAAAATAGAAAAATTAAAATGAAATGAAAAGCAAGTGTGGGGTGCAGACATAGTAAATTTCAGTTCAACATTATTGGGCTTTAAAAAAGAGGAGGTGTGAATAGAAAATAGTCTAGGTCCATTAAGCGCGCAGTACACATTAATAACCATGCACTTCAGTCAAACCAAGTCAACACAATAACAACCATCGGATTGAGTCAGGTCAACAAACAAGTCAAAGTAAGCAAGATCAAGGCGCACATGTGAGGGAACACATTAACTAGCACGCACTGCACCACACTATGTTTAAGTGAAATCAGAAATAATGCACGTGAGGTGCATGTGTGTTTTAATGCGCTGGCAGTTCCTCCACCCTTGGATTACACAAATCAGACGGCTGACATTAAAACTGAACATAAAACCCTAAAATGAGATCACCGGCCGGAGAGGGACCTCCGGTCACCCTCTCCGGCGAGAACCACCACCTGCAACTTTCACATCACCACAGAAATGCACGATATTCATACCAAAATGAAGCTGAAGTTGAGCAGGTCATGAATACACACTTATTTTTCACATAGCAATCACACACATAGAGAAACGAAGAGATGAAATCATGCCCTAACTTTTCAAACTATGCCTTTAGAAGGCCTATCAACTAGCCGGAGTAAGCAGAGCTTCTATCAAGCTTATATTAACAAAAACAAGTCAAAATTAAGGGGAATCGAATGGAAAAAGGTTGAGTGATAAAACCTGAAAGTATGGAGAAATTGGAGATGCTGAGAAAACCAGAGATTCTTGCTTCCTTTTTGAGCTTCACTTGGCCAAATAAAGGCTTTCAAACTCTGAAGAGTGATAATGGAGATGGATTTGCAGTGTGCTTACTTCAACAATCCAAAGCTGCTTCAAGTTCAGAGATGATTGAAGATGAAACTTGAAGGTGGAGTTAGAAGAGAATGATGAACTCGTGCAATGGAGAGATTTGATGAAAAAGAGTGGGAGAATCAGAGAGAAAATTAGAGAGTATTTGGCAGTGAAATGAGAAGAATGAAGCTAACTGAGATTTGTGAGTTAGATTTTCTTTTATAGTGTGAGCTAACTAAGGTTTAATGAGTTGAGTTAGATGAGTCACAGTGGTTAGACTGAGTGCACCCTAACTAACTGAGTCAAGTTAGTTAGGGGCGAGTTATTGAGGCTGAGTTATGGTGATGGCGGTTCACAATGTGTTATGGTGAGGTTCAATTGAATAAAGCAAGCTCACATCTGCTGCTGCCACAGAAACTTATTCAACAAGCTTTCCCTTTCCATTTCCATGTATAGTGAGGCACGTGAGGTGTTGTTCATGAAAAGTGTTTGGTTAAATGAAGCAAAGGTTGGAGAGTGAGCAATACATGAGCAAGCTGGTACAATAACAACAACCTTTATTTCTTTTTCTGGTTTTATGTGACAGTTTGGAACCAATGCAACAGTGATTGTTTGAAGATGATTTTCTCTCTTGTTAGTGAATGATTTAATGAGGCATTGAGGGCATTGGAAAGATGGTGCACCAGAGAACAACATTGGTGTGAGAATTGTATTGAATTGAGGCCTCAAACACACCTAAAAATAGCTATGAACACAATGGTTCAAAACTGGTTGGTGAGCGTGGCAAGAGGTTGGCTGGCAAGGCAACTTGGCACACGAAATTTCAGCACAATCAACCTAACTTGAGACCAAAATTTATCCCTCATAAATTGATCAAATGGAATTTTGTCCAACATGAATATTGAAAATGACATTGCAATGAACAACTTTCATGTTGAAAACTTTTCCATTTGAGGCCTTTAATTATGAGAAAAATGAGTGGACATTTGGCTCACCAACTGTTTGAGAAAATGACTGCGCGCGTGCCCTGAAAATCTTGGTCATGACCTAGTTTTGGACCTACTTTGCTCAAACTTTGATCAATCATATCTCACTCAATTTTTATCCAATGGAGATGTTCCACATATGGATGTGAAGCTTAAAACAAGATCTTTTGTTGTGGCCGAGTGGAATTTTCATTTGGTGCTTCAATTTTAAATGGCCTTGGTTCAAACTCTGATGCAAAATGGCCAAAACTTGCTATTTTTAGTAACCCTTCATCTTCCAAAAATGGCAACTTTCCACCTCTTGATTTTTTTATGATTCCTTTGGAGTTTCTTGACCAAATTTTGTACATTGGACATATGTAACATGAATTTCATGATTTTGGGCTCAAAAAGTCAAGAGTTGACTTTTTCCTCTGATTATTTGACTTGGCCCCAATTTTCCTGATTTCTGATCTTTCTTCCAATTGAAACACTTCCAAAACCAATTGAGAAGCAATTTTCCACCTCCATACACTTAGGGACATATGAAATACCATGACATCAAATTTGGTCCAAAAAATCAAAAATTCCCTGATTTTATTAGAAACCCTAGTTTTGGTGCCCACCTCTTAGGAGAAAAATGTGCAGTCTTCAATTTCAAATTCCTCAGAGTATGTTGTGTACCTTCTTAAAGGATGATGATATATGCCATTTGAGGATGATTTTGGATCAATGAGCTATCTCTTTTGAGGGTTTTCCTTCAGTTTTTGAACCTCTTGCATAGTGAAAGATGTAATGCTTCAATCTCCCATTGTATCTCTTATCCTTGAGGTTGTGGATGATCAATTGAGATGGTATGAGACATGAAAGACCTCTTGGCTTGCCTTGAGGGCACTTGATTGACCTTTTTGTGCTTTGAATGATCCCTTGATTGTCCACCTTCCACCTGATCACATGCCCTGATGGTAAGAAGGATGCCATGCTTCATTTTTCTATTTTAAATGCAATGTAATGTTAATGAGGTGGATATGATATGATAAATGATAATGCCATGCTATGATGACAAAGAGGGAGAGCAAATTTTGGGGTATTACACATACACATATAAACATAAAGTGTGTTAGTATAAGTAAATTAAAGACTTAATCGTCAACAAAAATCTAATAGCATCAATCATATTTTGTAAGTACCTGTATCTCAGCCCATATCTTATCTTTACCAGCTTGCAACAATGGATTCCTCCAATTATCAGTGGTAATTGGAATGTGCTGACGGACAAGTGAACCAATGTATGAAGACAACATTGAACCATTAGGCTCAACTAGTTAGTTCTCATCACTCTAATGTACATCAAATTTGATCCCTTTATCTCTAGCACGGATGATTGACTTCATAATAGTTATTCCTCGTTTTATTTCACTTTCCACATTCGAAGCTTCATTCTGAGCTTCATTTGTATCATGTGTCTCGTGTGTGTCTTCATGGTTACTAGCCATTTGACCTGTAAGAAAGAAAAAAACAAAAATTAAATGACAAATATAAAAATCCATAAGCCATAATCCATTGAATGATATAAGTTATATATAACATGACAACTAATTAATATTATTGAATGATATAAGCTATAATTTTATAACTAGTACCTTTTTCACTAATGTCTCTTTCTTTTCTTGGTTGGAATATGTTCTACCCGTCTCTTAATAACACAGACGGTTGGATTGATCCAAATACCCTCATTATGATCATTTCTAGTATATGATTCATTCGCTATAATATTTTCATCTTGATTATTTCTAGTAAATGATTCAATATCAACATCAATATCATCTTGATCTCCAATGTTTTCATCAATTACTTTGTTAGATAAAAGCACTATAGACCATTTTGTACTTGTCGGATCAGTGACATAGAACACTTGTTTAGCTTGAGAGGCTAGAATAAAAGGCTTATCTTTATACCCTGCCCTATTAAGATCCTCTTACAAAAATCCTAACTTATCCATTCGTACGCCATTATTATTTTCAACCCACTTGCAACGAAATATAGGAATCTGAAAATTCTCATAATCAAACACCCAAATGCACTCGATAACCCCAAAATATGACATATTTGCAAATTTGGGGTTTAAGTCTTTCACACTTGAAATGTGCATTGCTTCAGCTACCACGGTGACACCACTATTTTGCATAGTACTTTTATCATCTTGTTCTTTGGTATAAAATTTGTATCCATTAATTGCGTATGCACTATAAGAAAACACAACCAAACTTGGACCATATGCTAAACATCTCAACCTTTCTGTTATTGTAGCGGGATCTGAATAATACTTTGAATAAATATGATCCTTAAACCAAGGTATGAAACTTCGATTATGCTCTCGTACTATCCAATTCTCATTTCTATTCGGATTTAAACCTCGAAGAACATCCTTGTGCATTTCAACATACGGCTCAACCTCATTCTCATTGTGCAGAACATACAAATGCACTTGATCCCGTTCGACCCTTGATACTGTCACAACTTCATTTCCAGTTAACTTTTTTCCTTCTTTTTTTTCGACAATATGAGATTTGGGGAGTCCAATTGATTGTACATTGGACAGATATTCAGTACAAAACTCAATCGCTTCTTCAACAATGTATCGTTCGGCAATACAACCCTCTGGTCGACTTCGGTTTTTCACAAACCCTTTTAATATTTTCATATAACGTTCAACAGGGTACATCAATCTCATATAAGCCGGTCCACACAATTGTGTCTCTTTCACCAGATGAACAACTAGATGAACCATTATGTCAAAAAACGAGGGAGGAAAATACATTTCAAGATCACACAAAGTAATAACTATTTCTTTTTCCAATGTTGGTAAGATCGCAGGATCGATCACCTTACTGCAAATTTACTTGAAGAAAAAACACAATTTAGTTATTGCGCTTCTTACTTTTTCTGGCAGAATAGAACGTATACCTATTGGTAGAAAATGTTCCATTATAACATGGCAGCCATGAGTCTTTAAACTCTTTAACTTGAGGTCTTTCATAGACACAAGTCTTTTAATATCTGAAGAGTATCCTTCTGGAACTTTAACTTCACTTAGAAAATTACACAATACTTTTTTCTCCTTTCTTGATAGAGTATACGCAGCAGGTGGTAGATATGTTTGTTTTCCTTTCTTCAATGGTCCTAATTCAGTTCTTATCCCCATCGCTATCAAGTCCTTTCTTGCTTTAAGGCCATCCTTAGACTTTCCTTGTATATTGAGTAACGTACCAATAACACTGTCAAATACATTTTTTTCAATATGCATAACATCGAGAAAATGTCTTACATACAACGACTTCCAATATGGCAGTTCAAAAAAAATTGACCTCTTCTTCCGCCCACTCTTGACAAATGAATGTGCAAAAGGCTTTCCAAACTGAGTACTCACATCTTTCACCTTTTCAAAAACTTGATCACCTGTCAATATAGTTGGAGCTCTACCTTGTTCTGGCTCTCCATTGAATGCTTTTCTCCATCCACGATAGTGATGATTAGAATTTAAGAATCTACGATGACCGAGAAAGACATTCTTCTAACCAAACTCCAATCGCGTCCAATCTATTTTATCTTCACAAATAGGACACGCACATTGACCTTTTATGCTGTACCCTGATAGATTTCCGTATGCTGGAAAATCATTAATTGTGCCAAACAACATCGCCCTCAAGTTGAAACTTTCTTTCCTTACCCATCATAAACCTCCACACCGTTCTCCCACAAAAACTTTAAATCTTCGATCAAGGGTACCAAGTATACGTCTATTCCCTGGTTGTCTAGGCCAGGAAATTAACATAGATAACATCATGTACTTACGCTTCATACATAGCCATTGAGGTAGGTTATAAATCATTTTGATCACAGGCCAAGTGCTATGTGAGATACTTTGAAGAACGTGTGGGTTCATTCCATCAGTAGATAATGCCAAGCGAATGTTTCTTGCTTCCAATTTTCATCCACTGTGGTTAATCTGCTGGATGTCAAAATTTTCCATCAATAATTCTTTCATCTGCATGCCAAGTCAAATGTCTTGAATCAGTCTCACTACGAAACATGCGTCTAACACTCAAAATTATAGGAAAATACCATAAGACTTTTGCTAGAGACAACTTTTTCTTATATCGAGAGACACCGCATTTAGGACACTCATTTAACAATGCATACTCATTTCGAAACAAAACGCAATCGTTTGGACAAGCATGTATCTTATCATAGCTCATGCCAATAGAGCACAACATCTTTTTGGCCTCATATGTTCGATTGGGAAGAACATTATCCTCTGGAAGCATATCTTTCATAAGGGCCAATAACTCTGTGAAACTTTTATCCGACCATCCATTGCCCGCCTTTAAGTTGTACAACTTTAATACCACAGACAATCTTGTGAATTTAGTGCACCCATTATACAACAGTTTCTCTGCATCGCTTACCAACCTCTCATACATTTTGGGACAATCCTTAAGATCTTCTTCAAGTGCTTCTGCAATCTCTTCGACTCGATCAGAATCGTATGTATCTGTGCCATTTTCGTTTGAAGCATAGGTCGTATTATCCCCCAGTTCAACATTCCCGTTAATCTTTTCACCATGCAAATTCCAACATGTATAACTTCTATCAATTCCACGCCTCATTAAATGCGATGCCAAATGAATCGCGTCAACCCAACTCCCAAAACAGCAACCCAAGCAAGGACATATCATTCGACTGGGGTCTTTGGCGTGCGCAACAACAAACTTAATGAATTCCGATACCCCATTCTCGTACTTTTTCGACAATCGACTTGAAGACATCCATTTCTTATCCATAGTTATACTAATTAAACTAAACAAAAACAAAAATAAAAAATATTTACCTGTAGGGAAATGATCCGACTTTCACACTTTGATCACAAGTAACCCCTATATGTAGCAAATTCAATAAGTTAGTAACCCCATCTCAGTTCATTCAAAGCACTACTAATTACATTGGCGAGAGGGAACAACTAATTACCTGTAGAGATGTAAACAACTTCTAGACCCACACAGTGTCCTGATAGGTTAGAATTACCAAGATCCCCCTGAACACGTATCATAAAATGAAATATTATTAATTGACCAATTATGAGTCATAACTTGATAAGTGGCAACATGTAATCACAAACAAGCAACAATTAGAGGTAAACACCTACATATCCCAAGTACTTGGCCAAATACTCAAGAGCAAGCATACTTAAACAAGTAACCAAGCATACTTAAACAAGTAACCAAGCATTAGAGCAATTCGTCCTAAACCTAACAAGATTCAAATCTAAGCAATACCTAAACAAGTAAACATGCACGTACCAAACGTGCTTTATGAATAATTCAATCCTATATAAAAAACTAAATCAACCCTTTGCTTTAGGAGACCGCCTTTGCTGGCTTTTCTTCATTATTCATTTCATTCATTCTAACAAGAATTTAATATTTTTAAAATAATCAAAATATCTTCTTTACAAAAAATATCTTTCAACATTTAATAGCAACTTGTTTTTAATTATTCATGTTAATTTCATTTCAATTTGAGGAGATATATAGGGTTGATTTAGTTTTTTATATAGAGTAATAAGAAAATTGAGAGTTTGATTCTCATTTTATAGATAATACCAACAATACGTTTGGTAGGGCATATATCAATTCCACACAACAAATAATAAAAAACAAAATCAACAAGAACGCAACAACAGCAAGAACAACTAACAGAAGCATAACACAACAACAAGAACGCAACACAAGTTTAGAAGCATAACACAATAACAAGAACAACTAACAGAAGCAACAACAACAGTAAGAACGACAACAACAGCAAGAATGACCTAACTATAACAGAACGACGACAACAACAACAACAACAACAGAACGACGACAAGAATGTAAGAAACAAGAACAATGTAAGAAACAAGAACAATGTAAGAAGCACGAACAACAATAACAACGTACCTCTTCTTCATTTTCGTCTTCTTCTTCACGACGACAATGGACGACGGCAATGGAAATGGCAAGGGTTTCAGAACGACGGCAATGGCAATGGCAAGGGTTTCAGAACGACGGCAATGACAATGGCAAGGATTTCAGAATGAAAGCAAGAATGAACGAAAGCAAGCATTTCAGAAAGAAACGGTCGAGAGAAGAAAATGAAAAGAAGTTTCTGAAAAAGATTAGAAATGTGTTTTAGATTTTAATTCATAATTGACCTTAGAGAGCGCTTTTCAAAAAGCGCTTTCTTAAGTGCTACCTCTAAGAGCGCTTTCCTTAGAAAGCGTTTTCTTAAGTGGGGAGAATTTAAGACCTATAGCAGCGCTTTCTGAAAGCGCTTTCTAAGGTTAACCTATAGCAGTGCTTTTTTAAAGCGCTTTCTAAGGTAATACCTATAGCAACGCTTTTCATAAAGCGCTTTCTAATGTGGCTTCAATTTAGGGCATTTAGCAGCGCTTTTAAAAAGTGCTTTCTAAAGGTTGTCTTTTGCAGCGCTTTTTTTTAGCGAAATTTTTTAAAGACTTATAGCAGCGCTTTTTGCAAAAAGCGTTGTCTTTGTGGCGATGCGAAAAGCCAATTTTGGCGTAGTGAATCAAGCTCTGAGGAAACCATCTCTGTAACTCTAGAAAATGTTACATCTGAACCTCTCATGGTTTCAGATATCCTAGAGTTATCATCTCCTACTGATCAACTAACGACTGAACATGTTCATACTGAGATTATTTCATCGTAATCAACACCATCTAAAACTAACTTTGTTGAGCCTGACCTTGTATTGGTCATCTATGACATACCCTTTCCAACAACCCTTGAAGAATGCATTGGTCAGTTTCGTAACAAGGCATTAAAGAAGGTTGCGAAATTAAGAGCAGAAGTAAGTACAAGTGTCAAGCTTCTGGAGCTTGAGAATTCTTGGAAAATCTTCCATAAATGGTTGGATTCTGGATTCGCAAGAATTACAAGCTTTTCAAACGCCACTAAAACTGATGGAGTTCAGTTGGCGAAGGAAAGAGCAGAAGCTGAAGAACGGATAAGGGAACTCAAGTTTTTGGCCGAGAAACAGAAAGAAGCGGAAGAAAAAGCTGCTGAAGAAGTAATACTTTTAGAAGAAAAGGCTGCCGAAGAAGCTAGATTGGCGCAAGAAGCTGAAGTTGTAGAAAAGGCTAAGCAAGATGTCACAGTTGGTTCCTCATCTGATCCTGCTGTTGCGGTGAGAATCGGATAACAAGCTATTAATTAACTTACATCGCAAAACTTAATTCACAACCGACTTTGATTTATCCAAAGGAAAGGTTCAAGATCGAGAAAAACCTAAAGGGGGGAGATCTAAGGTTCGGGGGTTGGTTATACAGAGGGAAGGTATTAGTACCCTCTGTATCTGTAGTACTCTACAGGAACCTCTTGGTAATGTTTGTGTTATGTTATGTTTGGTTGCTAAGATATCTATTCTAAAGGTAAAAACCTAAGGGTATGTACACTAAGTTTGGTCGCCAAGACGTCGCATCTTGTGCCTACGTATCTGACTAAAGAATCAGAGCAACCGTAGTTCACTTAACTAAGGGTGAAAGAGGAACCATTGACTATGGCCAAAGTTCCAAGGGGAAATGAGTGTGAGCTCATTTTAGAGTTTTAAGAAACTCTCTAAATCTAAGTTATGATGGGGAAAAGTGAGTTCTCATGATGATGAGAATCACATAGAGTCTAAGAACTCTATCCTAATTCTAAGTTATGATTCCATGGCTCTTATGATGCCAGGAAAAGGGAAAGGCTCTTCTAAGGCCAAGGTAGGGTGATTGGTTTATTGACTCATGAGTCAACTGAGGAGAACTTTCCTTTAGAATAGGAAGTGTCAAATGAAACAGGCAACCACAAACATAACAGGAAATACGTACAGGTCTCACCAAGGCGAGAAATGAAGAGTTAGTATTCAAAAAAGTTAAAAATTGAAATGGAGTAGAAATAGTCTCGTCTTCATCATGATTCAATCAAGAAATCGATAATCAATGATTCTTGACTTTCATCGACTAAAAAGTGAATGAAACTGAAATAAAGAGAAAGTGGTCTCATATCGATCGAAGTTTTGTCGATTTAATGAAATCAACCAAACTATGAGGTTTGTCATATCATTGACCCAAAATAAATATAATGAAATCGAAATGAAAAATGAAGTTGGCCTCGTCTAAATCAAGATTTAATCGACAAATCGATAATCTTGGATTTTTGACTTTCATCGACCAACCAAAAAAGAAAAGTATGGCCTCATATAATCAAAATTTATTGATTTGCAATAATCAACAAAATTATGATGTTTTTATGTCATTGGCCCAAAAATAAGCAACATAGAAGTTAATGAATAAAAATATAAAGGAGTTTGTAATAAATCAAATAATACTAATATTAAAAATTTGGAGGAAAATAAAATAGTAAAACAAAAGTTAACATGAAACAGAAATATTGAATAAAAATGGGAAGAATGGAGATCATTTGGGCTTTATAGAAAGACCCATCGTTCCAAACAATCATGAAATGTGGTCATAGGAAAATGGGGGAAATCATATGGGCTTGAAAATAGACCCATCATTCTCCAAAAACCTTTAGTTTAACGAGGCAATCAAACGAACTAAAAAGACGAATGGGCTTTTCAAAAGGAAATGAAATCACATGGGTTAAGACCCATCATCCTCTCGCACGAACAATAAAAAAGGAAATGGTAAACAAAAGGGTGGTGTTAAAAGGAGTTACGTGGGCTGAAGGAAACATGGGTTGTAAAGCCCAATTCTAGACGCTGCTAAGTGCTAGGTCATAAAAGTAAAGAAAGGGAACCAAATTGCTCAGAAAGAGGGTTCCTTTATCATCGTTTAAATCTGAAAAAACGGCCAACACCATCTGCGCAATGCAGAATAGCTGCGAAATCAAACTTCTTGTTCGCTCTTCGCTTCATTCAGGTCCGGTTTGATCCTCATAAGCTTGGTTTGTTTTGATTCAATCATTCTCTTTCTCGTTTTGATCTCTCTCTTCATCTTTTTTGGTTCCTGGTTCTATATGTGATTATGGTTTGTAGGTTGAATATTGGGTTGTGCGGTTTATGGAGGAGGGTTAACGATTGTTGTTGTTGTTTGAAGGGTTTGATGTTGTTTGCAGGTAGGGTAGGCTTGGCGAATGTTTAGCAGAATGTTTTGGAGAAGGTGAATGAAATTGGATTATGAGGTTTTGGTGAAGGATAAAATGGAGGGCTGTTGATTTTGATGAAGGGTCGAAAAGGGTGAGAGGTTTTATGGCTAGCTTTGGTTGAATGAGAAGGAGGTGTTTCTGGTTTTGCGTATTGAATGGAGTGTTACGGGTTGTTGAAAGGGGTTGTGTTTTTTATTTGTTCTGTGTAGTTGTTTGTGGTGGGTTTTGTAGAAGGTGAATGATGAAGATGGGTTTGTGATTTGGTTGGAGGAAAAAGATAGATTTTGGTTGTGTTTTGGTTCAAAGGGAGTCACTGTTTGACTTGATGAAGGGAGATTTAACGAGAAAGAGAGGTTAAAATAAGTTGAAGGAGATGAGGTTCGACGGTTAGGTTTTTGTTTTTTTGGGTTTGGTTTTTGTTTTTGAAAGGTCCTGGAGAAAGGTATTCTGAAGGAGATTTAAGGTGGTTCGGTTTGGATTCTTTGGGGAGAGAGTATTTGATCCCGTCAACCTTGTTGTGCCCCCCCTTTAAACTGTGGTCAAAGGTCCCCTTTTGAATGATTCTCAGGTTCATTTTTCTGAGTTTTTTAACCTTTTTCTCCTCTTTGATAAAATCAAACTTAGTCTGTGACTTATCATGACATGTCCTTTTCTATTTGCAGACTTTGGCATCGAATGGTAGCTGTTGTTGTGGGGAGTTGCAGGGTAGCAACATTGGATTTATGCAGAGGCTCGTGAAGTCGCTGTTGTGTTGGTTCTCGTGGCGGGTTTTTGGCTGATACGTAGCAGAGTGGTGCTTTTGTAAGTTGTATAGTTTGGCAAGGAATTTTGATGGTATGGAGTGATGCCGATTATGGTACAGCAGGTTTTGGCAATTGCTGCGACAAGTTTGGCGTGTTGTGTTGCGTTGTGCTGTGAGAAAAAGTCATGTGCTTGGTCATTGTTGCAGCATGGTGTTTTGGAGCTTGTTGACCAAAGGCATCCTTTGCTGACTTTTCCTTTTGTACTTGTAACTCCCTTTCTCTAATTTTGACCTTACTTGTGCATGGTTTCAACATGATGCCAAGGAAATTGTTATCTCTTTGCCCTTTCTTGTGATTGAGAAGTATTGACAACATTTGGTGAATGAACTTTTTTTTTGTGTAATGATTTTGAATTAAAAAAATGGACTTTTATTATGAATGGACATGAAATTGGATTAAGATGGATATTGGAAAATAGGTTTAGATAATGGAAAAAAGAATGTATAAAAATGGAATTGAAAAGAAAGAAAATAAGTGTAAATGAAATGGATATAGTTTTGAAAATTGGATATGGAATGAAAGGTGGATAAAAGACGGCTACGGGAATGAATATGCACTTCCACGCTTGAACAACACCTATACCTTGACAACTGCACTTGACTGCCACAAATCCTGGATTACATGACCAAACATCTGCACACACCTTGAAATGTTCCAACTGCTTTAATCTCTTTGATGGCCCTACAACCTCAATTGAACTGAAACAGTACTGCACACACCATGAACCAGCTAGCCTTAGGAGACTCAACTGAACGATATTTGTGAATCATAAACTCCAAGGGTGAGAAACCCTAATCCTCATGCCTTGAGTGCACACTCATGAAACAAATGACTGGATGAGGACCAAAAGCCAGATTTAGAATCTCTGCCACGGCCTGATAACCTGATACTGATGTAAACCACTTGTTTGACTAAGATTAGGTCAAACTTCCATTGAACCTCAAACCACACCACACAGACCCTTGTCCTGACGACCTTATCTGGTCCTTGAAGAAGAACTTATGATGAGAACAAATCAGATTGGATCATTGAGGAGAGGAGGTCTCTTGAAACAAAACCTGATTTACAAGTGAAACAAAACAAACAAAAAATGATAAAATGGTTAGTTAGCAATGCATAGGTGATTGATCTATGATGCTCATGCAAAAGATGTTATGGCATCTAAGGGGTAAAATTTGGGGTACAACAGTTGCCCCTATTTAAATATCTTCGCCTGATGGCACGAGGAATGGAAATCCTTGGGACATCAAGGTGAAAGGTATTTAAATATAGAAAACCAAAAATTTTGCCCTTAGATGGAATGCAGATGCTAAGGACAAACAACAAACATGCAAATGCTGACATGCCATGAACTTCTCGTATGATGATATGATGTCATGATTGTGCAGAGATGCAGACAAACAAGATAACAAAGATAAAGAGTAAACAAACACATGTGAGATCACTGGGGAAAGATAAAGGTTAGCTAACAAAAGAGACTCACTGGGGAAGGATAAAGGTTAGCTAATAAAAGAGACTTACTGGGGAGACTCTGAAGAAACACTGGGGATAGAAAAATATAGGGGAAACCTGACCGGTCCTCACTGGAGATAGGAGCCAGAGAGGTCTTCTCCACTGGGGAAAGATCCAAGGAGGTGGACGACAGGTTCATATGTGACCAGACGACACTGGGGAAATAAAGACACATTCTTACTGGGCATGAAACAAGAAAGAAGACATGATCTCCACTGGAGGATCAATTTGAAATAAAAGGATAGACATCCTACAAAGATTTTCTGGGTATTTCTTATACTGAAGAGCTCAAACGGGATCTTCAAGAAAAGCCAGAAAAGACAGAGACAAACTCTGCGTTTGCCAAATGATGATTAATCATAAGGACTTTCAAAGAGACATTGGTAATGACTGAACTTCTGCTGGGAACCAGATTAAAGTGCCAACAAGGATTGGACTCAGAAGTGATATGTCAAGAGATACTGATTTGAGTTGGATAAGATAATAATTTAGATTATGAAGAATACTAGTATAAGCTTGATTTGGGTGTGCCAATATGAGTTGGACTTTGACTACCAGTATGAGCTTGATTTTAAATAATGGGTTCATATTTGACCTGGTTTTAAACAACGGGTTCACGATAACCTGAAGTTTAGGTTCACATTTGACCTGGTTTTGGTTCACGATAACCAGAGTTTTAGGTTCACGATAACCTGATTTCAAACAACAGATTCACGATAATCTAAAGTTTAGGTTCATATTTGACCTGGGTTCAAATGAAGGGTTCACGATAACCTGAAGTTTAGGTTCATATTTGACCTGGGTTTAAGCAATACAGGTTCACGATAACCTGATACAAACAAACGGTTCACGATAACCGGGAATACAGGTTCATGATAACCTGATACAAATAAATGGTTCACGATAACCAGAAATACAGGTTCACGATAACCTGATTTCAAACAACAGACTCACGATAATCTGAAGTTTAGGTTCATATTTTACCTGGTTAAACAATGCCAGCTATTACTGGACTTTAGGTATCCAAATAAGGTGATTGAGTATCAGATAGATTGGTACCAGGGTTGCATAACTGAAAATAAGACTTCCTGGGGAATATCAATTATGGTTGCAACAAGGGCTGACGGCAAGGAAACAAAACATATCCGAGGGTATAGAACCTGAACTCGGAACACATCATCAAATAGGTTGACGGGAAGGTACAACTGAATTGAAGAGTTACATCACCAAAGGATTAATGGAAAGGAAACTGACATCGTCAAAGGATTGACGGAGCAACAATTGGTTCACTAAAGAGTGACATCATCAAAGAGTTGATGAGAATGAAGAAATTGACCTCATCGAAGAGACACTTCGTCAAAGAATTGACGGAAAGGAACAGACCCAAACATCAACATTGTCAAAGGATTGACAGAATGAAAACAAACCCCAAACATCATCCACGTCAAAGGATTGACAAAATGAAACAAATCTCTAAAAACTGGCATCATCAGAGGACAAATGGTAAAGACACTGAAATAAACGGTCACATCATTAAAGGATTGATGGAAAGAAAGTTGTCATCGCCAAAGGGGTTGACAGAAAATAATTGGCTCACTAAAGAGTGACATCATCAAAGGGTTGACGGAGAGAAAGCTGACATCGTCAAAGGGATTGACGGAAAACAATTGGTTCACTAAAGAGTGACATAATCAAAGGGTTGATGGAGAAGATACCGACATAAATGATGACATCGTCAAAGAGTTGACAGAAATGAGAAGACCTCAAATAAGAAACTCATCAAGGGATTGATGGAAATGTCTGATCGAGGGTAACATCATTGGTAACTGTAGAAGTATGAATAAAACCAAGGACGTATAAGCTTCTCGGGAAAGAGATTGCCACTTATAGTTGTAGAGGTAATGATGGTAAAACAAACTTCTCAAGGAGATTGCCACTTGTTATTGGGTATAAATTCCAAAGAGATGTTGATACTATAACACTATTGGGGAAAAATCATGTCTTCAATGAGGATCTGCAAGATTCTTCCTGCGAGACACGGTGCAAAATAAATGCACGTTCAAGATGGGTTCAGAAACCACACCTGCCAGGGACCAATGTTCAATCTAGGGACAAGCTAGAAAGAAACGGTCAAACAAGACTCCAATTGAGGAATGAACTCAAATGGAGATTTATCTTATCCATATGTGGAAAAGATAACTGAACCAACCATCATCCACGAGAATCAAACTCAGTGGGGAATTCAGAAAAGAATGGGCACTTTATGCCTAAGGCTGACATTCTATTGGAGAGAATAGACAAACCCAGTCACTTGGGGAGATAAACGCCAAAGTGAATCAACGACAGGTAAACACCAGGAAGATAGCAAAATGCTAAGATGCTATGCATATGAGTGCTTATGTCATGCTTATGCTTATGCTGACAAAACAGACAAAAGGGAAGCGAGACTGGAGATGAAATAAACATCTCGACAAAGGATACCCAGCCAAACTCATCAGATTGGACCATTACTGGGGATGAACAAGTAGGATCAGCAGATCTACTTCACTGGGAAAAGAGTATTCCACCTGAGGAATGACTTCACTAGGATCGCCATCATGAGCTTGATTTCCTTACTGGAGGAAGATCCATGGTGATTGTCAAGGTTAGATGAAATAACAGCTTATTGGGGAGCTAGCAAAGGATATCACAAGAACAAGGTAATTCTGCGTCCTGACTTGCATGATGATCACCATAATAAACAACAGCTCTTGCAACAGGTAATCTTCAAATATTCTCTATTGGAGATTACATGGTATGTTGGGAGAAAATACCAAGAGGATTTTACAGAAGAATCGGCATACGAAAATGCCTCAATATCTTCAAACTCTTATATTCATAAATCTTGGCGTAATTGCCCCAGATTAACTGCATTTGCATAACAAAGTCTTTGAACTTGTTCTTTAGACTGACTGATCTGTGAAAGAGATGTCCCTGACTAACTTTTTTAGAGATTTGCCAAATCTCGACCTGACTGCCCCTAATTGACTGATGGGTAATCAAAAAGATTTTACAGAAGAATTGGCATACCAGATGCTTCAATGTCTTCAAACTTTTGAAGGGGAAATGACATAACTGCCCCTGTTTAACTGCATTTGCAACACAAAGTACTCAGACTGTGGTAGTGATGACTGGGGAACAAATTTTCCCTGTTGGTGGGTCACTGGAGTCTACACTTGTCATAAGATGACCTCAAGAAGGCTTGCCCCGATATTCTGAACTTTTGAAGAGTTCCGCCCCTGATTCAATAGCTCTTGAACCGGTGGATTGGCAAATTCCTCCGCTTGGTTGCCCCTGATTGAGCTTCCTTTATCAAGTCAAATTCCCTAGCTGGCTGTATTTGTCGGGGTTTCTTTGACATTGAATTGTTTTTGCAAACAAGTATTGTTCATTTAAAATTGGCAATTTCAATGCAAAATTCATGCAAGCTTTTGAAATCAAAGTTTTATTGATGAAACACACAATGGAACGATTAAATAAAAACAAAGTGGATCTAGTCATTTACGGAATGACAGATGAAGTGATCAACACACGCAATTAGAAAAGACCATTAGGAGTCAGGTTAATCAACCTTGCTGTAGTATGCTTTCAAAACAACCTTACCTCAATTAGGTCTTTTAAGGGTTGTAACGTGGCTTGGTTCACGGTTTTATGAAATAAAGGATAAAGGCTCAAAGTTTATTTGTGACCCACCCAATCTACGTGATGAACTCCAATCCTATACTCAACTAACTTAAGCTACACATTCACGTACCTATAGACTAGGAACGAATTGATGATAGTTGATGATGGTTCAGACACCTAGGATAGTCATTACTCCCTTGCAGAATTTGATTATTCTTTATTGCTGAGGTTTTGAGACCTCTTCTTGTCTTTATTGATCTTTTGAGACCTCTTCTCTATCTTTGTTTGAGGTTTTGAGACCTCTTCGTTGTCTTTGTTTGAGGTTTTGAGACCTCTTCTTTGCTTGATTGAGGTTATGAGATCTTTTCCTTTTCTCGATTGTTGTACGAACCTTCTTGTATAAGGCGAAGTTTTGGGCTTCCCATCTTTCTTGGCTTTTGCCTTGAAAGGGACTCGGCTTATTCTTCGATTAAGGATTTCTTGACGATCCTTCCTTATTTGTCGCTTCGGGAATAACTTGTACAACGCTTATTCACTTGATTTGAGAGTGCTGACTAGTATCTTGCATGAAGCGCTTGCATTAGAATGCATAACCAGGTTAAACTGAGAACTACCCACCCCAAGGTTGATATTAAGGGTTTTTTGTGTAAGGAAAGAAAGCTCCTACTTCTGGGCTCGAAGGGTTAACGAGGGATTATCTTCCTTATCTCAAGTGTTTAGGGATTGAAACAATGCCTTACATCCTCGACAAGGTTTAGTCGAAAGCATACCACAACTATTAGGGATGTAATGTTTTCGTCATCCTCCCCAATCTTTGCTTAAACAAACAATTTGATAAAGGGAAGAAACAAGATAAAGATATATTTTTTGTTTTTCACGAACGTAAAAGTAAATGAGTGAAACGAATGGACTTAATCAAAAGATGCATAAACACTTCATTAATCTTGCCAATTTGAAAAAAAACAACAGCTTATAAGCAAGTACAATTTCAAACATGCAAAGAAAATACAACAAAATGCTAAACAACCAAAAGATTGCCGGTTTTGGGGAACTGGGATTTCCTTTCTTGATTTGCCAAGCTGTGATAACCGTCTTCAGAGTTGTTTGTCCAGATCAGTCTGAGAATCATCTTCACATCCACTCTCAAAAATTTCTTCTATCTCAGACTCTGATGAACTCGCCTGATTAGGTGAAAGATTATTGATTTGAATGCCTTGAGGCGTGAATAAGAATATATTGGAGTCAAGTAGAGTCTGAACCTTACTCCTAAGCACCTTGCAGTCTTCGGTTGAATGCCCTTGTGCCCCAGCATGGTAGTCACATCGGGCGTCGGTGTCAAAGCCTGGTGGATATGGAGGAATCACAGGATCTATCTCCGTCGGTATTATCAATCCACCTTTGATTAAATCTGGCAAGAACTGATTGTATGGTATTGGCAATTGAGTGAAATTCCTCTCTGGCTTTCTCGGTCTTCGTCATGCGTGCTGACGCGGATGACGACGAAATGACTGTTGATACTGAGGAGGTATTTGATTTGGAGAGAAAGATTGACTCTGTAGAGAGGATGGTATCTGACGCTGAGACCCAAAAGACTGTTGACTCTGAACACTTGAGTTGCATGAGCGCTGAGGCTGAAGTATTGGAGATTCCTAAGTGGAAGTACTTTCTTTCTCCCATTCCTCTTGAGAACTGATAATTGATTCACTCTCACCAGCTAGGATGTTTCTGGTGCCCTGGATTTTTCCGCTCTTGAGACCGCTCTCAATGCGCTCTCCAGCTTTTACCAAATCAGAGAAGTTTGATGTCGCAATGCGAAACAATTTTTCTTGGTATGGAAATTGCAAAGTATCCACGAACCAGTCAACTAATTCCCTGCCCAAAAGTGGTGGTTGGACGCTAGCTGCTACTTCTCTCCACCTCTGAGCATATCCTCTAAAGGATTCATTGTCTTCTTGAGATAAGCCTAGCAAATGCAGGCGGCTGGGAGCCAAGTCAAGATTGTAGTTGTATTGGTTAACAAAGGCATTGGATAGATCTGACCATGATTGGATGTTGCGACTCTCTAGCTGCATGTACCAATTCAATGATGCTCCACTCAGACTGTCTTGGAAACAGTGGATCATGAGCTTGTCGTCATGGACATGTGAAGTCATTTTTCTGCAAAACATCACCAAATGTTGTTTCAGACAGCTATCCCCTTTGTACTTCTTAAACTTTGGTGTCCTGAACTTAGGTGGTATCACAAGGTCAGGTACCAAACACATGTTCAAAGCATTCAGATCATCAGAGTCACGACTCTTAATGGCATCAAGCTTCTTTTCCATGGACGAAATTTTTCATTAACTCAACGTCTCGTGGGTCCTTGGTTTTCATCACAGGGACTACTTCTTGGGAATCTAGCTCAGAGAATGCGAAACTATGATATTCCACAACATCAAAAGAAGAGGAATGCCCATCTCGGACAAAGGCACGTTCTTGAATAACCTGGTTCTCAACAGGAATCTGCACAGGTTGAGCTTGGGCGATATTGTTCACAGAAATCCCCTGAATATTGTCATCTCTCTTTGCCAAGGCTGTCATAATCTGATCCAATTGGTTTCCCAATAAGTCGAAATCCGCTCTTGTCACAAATTGGTTCTGCTCTTCTGAGTTCATGATCCTCCAAAATCTACTTCAAGTCCAATGATGGCTTCGGGAAGTCAACTGGGTTACAGACAAAGGACGGATAAGAGTCAAGGCTGAGAAATGCAAATGAAATGCAAATGCAAATGTGATGCAATGCTAATGCTAGCCCAATGGTTTCAAGGAACTCAAAGGCAAGTTGCAAAAAGTTTTGTGGAAAAACCGAGTTTTGTTTCAAAATCCATGATCTTTATTGGTTTTTACAAAGGAAATGGCACTTGAATTCCTTGAAACCGAAAGGCTGTCATGAATGGACGAATGGATGCACAAACACACATATACATGTATTCACATATTCAGACATATGTACAGGGAAACAAAGGAGGGCCTAGGTTTGAAGATTACGAGCATGGAGCCATGGTCTACCCATCCCAAAAGGTGTGTACTATGGGTTTTCATCTGCAGAACAGGGTTCTAAAAAGTTCCCAGAGTTGACAACCCATCTTTCGGATTTTATCGACTTCCCAAACGACTTGGTAATCAATAAAATTCTCAAGAGGATCTCGTCTGAGTATAGTATCGTGTGACAACCAATTCAGAAATAGACTCCATCATGGTCACCGTACAACATCCTAAAAGGCCAAGTGGGGTTTGGTAACTACGGTTCTCAATATCATGGGCTCCTAGGTTGAGAGTAGCACGTTTTCATGAACGGAGTCGTTCAACATAACTAGACTCTCAAGAGGGCCTCAACTGAGTGATGGCGTTCTCAATTCAAATTTTCAGGATTCGACTCCCTCAAAGCCTCCTTGAATACAATCGTCCTATAACAAGTGCGCTCAAGTCCGGGTTAGGACTTATCTCACCACTCAAAAGTAGCACCCAACACATAGAAAATACCAAGCAAAACAAGTATACAGATATATACAGATATGTACAAGTATAGCAAATAAGCATAAATAACATAAACAAAACAAGGTGGGCTTAACCCTAAAAAATTCTTTTACCAGTGAAGTCGCCATTTCTGTTACGGTGAGAATAGGATAACAAGCTATTAGTTAACTTGCATCGCAAAACTTAATTCACAGCCGACTTTCATTTATCCAAAGGAAAGGTTCAAGATCGAGAAAAACCTAAAGGGGGGAGATCTAAGGTTCGGGGGTTGGTTATACAGAGGGAAGGTATTAGCACCCTCTGTATCTGTAGTACTCTACAGGAACCTCTTGTTAATGTTTATGTTATGTTATGTTTTCTTGCTAAGATGTCTATGCTAAAGGGAAAAATCCTAAGGGTATGTACACTAAGTTTGGTCGCCAAGACGTTGCATCTTGTGCCTACGTATCTGACTAAAGAATCAGAGCAACCGTAGTTCACCTTACTAAGGGTGAAAGAGGAACCATTGACTATGACCAAAGTTCCAAGGGGAAATGAGTGTGAGCTCATTTTAGAGTTTTAAGAAACTCTCTAAATCTAAGTTATGATGGGGGAAAGTGAGTTCTCATGATGATGAGAATCACATTGAGTTTAAGAACTCTATCCTAATTCTAAGTTATGATTCCATGGCTATTATGATGCCAGGAAAAGGGAAAGGCTCTTATGAGGCCAAGGTAGGGTGATTGGTTTATTGACTCATGATTCAACTGAGGGGAACTTTCCTTTGGAATAGGAAGTGTCAAATGAAACTGGCAACCACAAACATAACAGGAAATACGTACAGGTCTCACCAAGGCGAGAAATGAAGAGTTAGTATTCAAAGAAGTTAAAAATTGAAATGGAGTAGAAATAGTCTCGTCTTCATCATGATTCAATCAAGAAATCAAAAATCAATGATTCTTGACTTTCATCGACTAAAAAGTGAATGAAACTGAAATAAAGAGAAAGTGGTCTCATATCGATCGAAGTTTTGTCGATTTATTGAAATCAACCAAACTATGAGGTTTGTCATATCATTGACCCAAAATAAAGATAATGAAATCGAAATGAAAAATGAAGTTGGTCTCGTCTAAATCAAGATTTAATCGACAAATCGATAATCTTGGATTTTTGACTTTCATCGACCAACCAAAAAAGAAAAGTATGGCCTCATATAATCAAAATTTATTGATTTGCAATAATCAACAAAATTACGATGTTTTTATGTCATTGGCCCAAAAATAAGCAACATAGAAGTTAATGGGGGAAAATAAAATAGTGAAACAAAAGTTAACATGAAACAAAAATATTGAATAAAAATGGGAAGAATGGAGATCATTTGGGCTTTTTAGAAAGACCCATCATTCCAAACAATCATGAAATGTGGTCATAGGAAAATGGGGGAAATCATATGGGCTTGAAAATAGACCCATCATTCTCCAAAAACCCTTAGTTTAACGAGGCAATCGAACGGACTAAAAAGACGAATGGGCTTTTGAAAAGGAAATGGAATCACATGGGTTAAGACCCATCATCCTCTCGCACGAATAATAAAAAAAGAAAATGGTAAATAAAAGGGTGGTGTTAAAAGGAGTTACGTGGGCTGAAGGAAACATGGGTTGTAAAGCCCGATTCCAGACGCTGCTAAGTGCTAGGTCATAAAAGTAAAGAAAGGGAACCAAATTGATCAGAAAGAGGGTTCCTTCACCATCGCTTAAATTAGAAAGAACGGCCAACACCATCTGCGCAATGCAGAATAACTACGAAATCAAACTTCTTGTTCGCTCTTCGCCTCATTCAGGTCCGATTTGATCCTCACAAGCTTGGTTTGTTTTGATTCAATCATTCTCTTTCTCGTTTTGATCTCTCTCTTCATCTTTTTTGGTTTCTGGTTCTATTTGTGATTATGGTTTGTCGGTTGAAGATTGGGTTGTGCGATTTATGGAGGAGGGTTAACGGTTGTTATTGATGTTTGAAGGGTTTGATGTTGTTTGCAGATAGGGTAGGCTTGGCGAATGTATAGCAGAAGGGTTTGGAGAAGGTGAATGAAATTGGATTATGAGGTTTTGGTGAAGGATAAAATGGAGGGCTGTTGATGTTGAAGAAGGGTCAAAAAGGGTGAGAGGTTTTATGGCTAGCTTTGGTTGAATGCGAAGGAGGTGTTTCTGGTTTTGCGTATTGAATGGAGTGTTACGGGTTGTTAAAAGGGGTTGTGTTTTTTATTTGTTTTGTGTAGTTGTTTGTGGTGGGTTTTGAAGAAGGTGAATGATGAAGATGGGTTTATGATTCGGTTGGAGGAAAAAGATAGATTTTGGTTGTGTTTTGGTTCAAAGGGAGTCGCTGCTTGACTTGATGAAGGGAGATTTAACGAGAAAGAGAGGTTGAAATAAGTTGAGACGATGAGGTTCGACGGTGAGGTTTTTGTTTTTTTGGGTTTGATTTTTGTTTTTGAAAGGTCCTGGAGAAACGTATTCTGAAGGAGATTTAAGGTGGTTCGGTTTGGATTATTTGGGGAGAGAGTTTTTGATCCTGTCAACCTTGTTGTGCCCCCCTTTAAATTGTGGTCAAAGGCCCCCTTTTGAATGATTCTCAGGTTCATTCTTCCGAGTTTTTTAACCTTTTTCTCCTCTTTGATAAAATCAAACTTAGTCTGTGTCTTATCTTGACATGTCCTTTTCTATTTGCAGACGTTGGCATCGAATTATAGTTGTTGTTGTGGGGAGTTGCAGGGTAGCAGCATTGGATTTATGCAGAGGATCGTGAAGTCGCTGTTGTGTTGGTTCTCATGGCGGGTTTTTGGCTGATGCAAAGCAAAGTGGTGCTTTTGTAAGTTGTATGGTTTGGCAAGGAATTTTGATGGTATGGAGTGATGCCGAGTATGGTACAGCAGGTTTTGGCAATTGCTGCGACAAGTTTGGCGTGTTGTGTTGCGTTGTGCTGTGAGAAAAAGCCATGTGCTTGGTCATTGTTGCAGCATGGTGTTTTGGAGCTTGTTGACCAAAGGCATCCTTTGCTGACTTTTCCTTTTGTACTTGTAACTCCCTTTTTCTAATTTTGTCCTTACTTGTGCATGGTTTCAACGTGATGCCAAGGAAATTATTATCTCTTTGCCCTTTCTTGTGATTGAGAAGTATTGACAACATTTGGTGAATGAACTTCTTTTGTGTAATGATTTTGAATTAAAAAAATGGATTTTTACCTAAGTAATGAAATAAAAATGGAAAATGGGTTGACATAAAATGGATATAAAGGAAATTTGGTCAAATGGATAGTTGATATGGAAAATATGGATATAGAAAAAATGGGTGGATATGGATAAAAAGACTATGGATATGATGAATTTAAATAATGTTTGGTTAAAAAAAAGTGTTAGAAAAAAATGATTATATTTGAAACGGGATGGTGGATTGGATTGCAAATGGAAATGGATACAATGAATTGGATTTTAAAATGGATAATTGAAATTGGAAATCGGACAAAGAAAATGTGGATAAAAAAAATGGACTTTTATTATGAATGGACATGAAATTGGATTAAGATGGATATTGGAAAATAGGTTTAGATAATGGAAAAAGGAATGGATAAAAATGGAATTGAAAAGAAAGAAAATAAGTGTAAATGAAATAGATATAGTTTTGAAAATTGGATATGGAATGAAAAGTGGATAAAAGACTGCTACGGGAATGAATATGCACTTCCACGCTTGACAACATCTATATCTTGACAACTGCACTTGACTGCCACAAATCCTGAATTACATGACCAAACATTTGCACACACCTTGAAATGTACCAACTGCTCTAATCTCTTTGATGGCTCTACAACCTCAATTGAACTGAAACAGTACTGCACACACCATGAACCAGTTAGCCTTAGGAGACTCAACTGAACGATATTTGTCAATCATAAACTCCAAGGGTGAGAAACCCTAATCCTCGTGCCTTGAGTGCACACTCATGAAACAAATGACTGGATGAGGACCAAAACCCTGATTCAGAATCTCCGCCACGGCCTGATAACCTGATACTGATGCAAACCACTTGTTTGACTAAGATTAGGTCAAACTTCCATTGAACCTCAAACCACACCACACAGACCCTTGTCCTTAAGACCTTGTTTGGTCCTTGAAGAAGAACCTGTGATGATAACAAATCAGATTGGATCATTGAGGAGAGGAGGTCTCTTGTAACAAACCTGATTTACAAGTGAAACAAAATAAACAAAAACTGATAAAATGGTTAGTTAGCAATGCATAGGTGATTGATCTATGATGCTCATACAAAAGATGTTATGACATCTAAGGGGTAAAATTTGGGGTACAACACCTGCTATAATACATTTGGAAAACGCAATTGAAGAAATCAGAGGAGAACAACAGAAATTCAGAGAAAATTTTGAAGAACAAAAGACTGTCAATGAAAATGTCCAGAGCATGCTTCAAAAGATTCTGTACAAGATGTCCTCTAGAAGCACCTAAACTTGTCTGTGTTTCATTTGTTTTTAAGATTTTAGATCTTAGTTTTTCACCCTTGGATAACAATTATTTTTGATCATGTCAAAAAGGGGGAGAAGTAATGAATGTGATATTTTGATTCTCATAGTCACTCTCTGAAAAATAACGTTGTTTACATTCTAACCAATAAACTGTTATTTCTATTAGATTGTTTTTCTTTTCACGATTTCTGATCCGATTAAAACATCATGAAGTTAATCTTCAGAAAATTAAAACTCTGTTGAAGAAAGTAAAACATTTTGGTTCTGGGCTCTTGACAAACTCTGACGGATCAAGGTTGAAATTAAATCACTTCTACGATGATTCTGGGGGAGTTCATCCAGAAAAATTCACCAAGTCTAAGACTCAGGGGGAGTACTTCATACGAAGGATAAGCATTCCTTAAAACCTTTTATTACCATTGTAATATGTACAAAATTGTGTCATCAAAATACATAGTTTTGTCATCATAAAAAAGGGGGAGATTGTGAGAACAAGATTTGGTTCTGGAATATTACTTCTAAGTTTTGATGATATCAAACGAGTATGTTTGTATGAACAGTTTCGTAAGACTAAGGTTTGTTACTTTTGAGAATCTAACAAACAGGTTATGCTTTCGTTAATTGGTGTGGACATAATGCTAAAAGAAAATACTTCGCCTATGCGCTACACTTGAAGTGCTAAATAGCATAAATTGCTTCAGGAAAATCTGAAGTTGACAAGACTCTGATATAATATGGATAGAGAACAAGTTCTGAAGATCTGAAGACAGAGGTTCTGATTGAACGAAGTCCGGATACTGATGGTTTTTGCTCTCTGATAAAGGTTCTGAAGACCCAACCATAGTCTCTACTCATGCTTCAACTAAATACTATCTGAAGCCTCTGAAGATATGAATACAATTTTCTAAGTGAACAAGGTTCCGAAGACCAAGTGCTGAAGACTCCGAAGGCGCTGTTCTGAGGACTCTAAGACTTGAAGATCTTAAGAACCAAGCTACATTTTCCCTTCTTACTCATGCTCGCAGTAGTCTCTAAAGTTAAGAAGCCATGAAGACTAAGCTATGAAGTACAGTTGCACTATAATACAAACGAAGATATCTTGAAAACAGTACAAACGGTACAAACGAAGATATCATGACAAGACAGGACGCAAAAGTTTTATCTGTCCTCACGTCTCCATCAAGCCGCCAGCCTAGATAGCTATCATGATTACTTTTCAACGGCTACTTTTTACAAGGCTATATAAAGACGCTAAGACTTGAAGAAAGATATATACGAACGCTCACTGCAAAAATACTTTCTAACCAATATATTTCTTAAGTTATTTTTTGATCTAAAACTTGTTTACATTTCTGCTTGTATAAGAAGCACTTTCCTGTAAACATAACTCATTCAAACTTAGGTTTGTATTCGTTGAGAAAAACCTATAGGGTTGTATTTCTTGAGAAGTCTAAGACGTGTTTTCTTAGAGGTTGTTCCTTGAGAGAGACCGGTGAAGTTGTATTTCATGAGAAGTCTAGAACTTTAGAGTTTTAGAGGTTGTTGTTAGTCACAAGCAGTTTGGCTAGTGCATTGTATCAATCTGTTTGATTAGTGGATTAAGACCTCGTTTGAGAGAGGCAAAATCACCTTGGCGGGTGAACTAGATTAAATTGAGGATTTCTCAAGTGAACTAGTATAAACATATTGTGTTACCTCTTTCTAGCTTCATTAAGATTATTACTCATAAGTGAAAGAGTTGTTAAAGCGGGATTAATTTAAAGAAACAATTTTATTTTGAAAAACCAATTCAAACCCCTCTTTCTTGTGTTTTTCACACCTTCATATAGATCAGGGTCTGCAAAGTTTTGCATGAAATCTGGTAGGTATGATGTTCAAGTTGGTGTTAGGTAACACTTGTTGTATTGCCAATATCATCAATAGTGTGTTATTTATGCCTCGCTTGCCATATACGCTATGTTTTAATGCCTTCAGTTGTTTCTGTAACAGAAAGAATCATGAGAAAGTTATTCAGTAACTTGACCATATACGCTATGCCAGTTCTATTTTCTTCTACTTCAAACTTAATTTATTCGTAATCTAGTCCATTTTGATGTTTGTGTCCTAAAACTTCTAATCTAAATTTTGTCATCGTAACCGTGTACATGCATCATCAATAAATGTTTTTATATCATCATTATTTAATGTTTTGTGACAGGTTATTTTAGTAATGTTCTATACATAACAAAAATTTATAGGAACATCATGGTGTGGCATCTTAGGGCCCATTATTCCTTAAACACACATTAACACTTCTTATGTAAATAACATTAGGGCCTATATTAGTTTATTTAAAGTTTTGATTTCCAATGCCCCATCTTAAATAAGAATATAATAAAAAATGAATGAGTAACTTGACCATCAATATTCAACAACCAGCAGTGGTTTTTGAATTAAAGAAATAATAATGACTTTCAACTAAAGTGATTAGATTTTCAATGTAGAGAGAAGATGAAGAATCAGAGAAATCACTATAAATACGTTATTCCTCTTCTAACCATCACACAAGTAGCATCATTGATGAGGAATAATCAAAATAAGTTCCAACAATGACGTCCAGGTCCAACAAACTGCACATGTTCAACAACCTGTCCAGGTTAAAGATGTTGTAGATGACCAAGAAGTTGTCAAGGTCGTAGATGTTGTAGATGTCCAAGAAGTTATCCAGGTCGTAGAGGCTGCAGAGGTCCAACCAGTTGTCCAGCCCGAATAACCTGTACAGACCCAACAGGCGGTTGCCTTGCAAGGAATACGAACCAGAAAGAGAATAAAGAGATCAAGAATAAAGAGAAACAGGACAACTACGGTCGATTCAGATGATGACGACGTAGCACCGTATAGTTGGAGTAATTTTATGTCAGCTAGAGCATTTAGATTTGATCATTAAAACTTAAAAGTGTCTTTGTTGTCTTCAATATTAAGGGTTTTTAGATGTATTAAATATGAAACTTGCACTTGTGAAACATTTTGTTGTCTTTGATATGGCACACAATTCTAATAAAAAGTACTTGAATGAAAACTTTATCACAAATGTGGGTTGTATTTTCTACTGTGATATGATGAACAATAATATAGGTTAAAAAATGGGATTATATATAAAAGTATGATGATATTTGTTAATTCTACAGAATATATAACAACGATTATACATCATAACCATTATAATATCTCGCGTGTTGTCCAGAAAAAAATAAATATCAAAATGGTGCAGCTAGGAGTCGAACCAAGGTACATTATATTTATCACAACAGTTCGTTTGAAAAATCGTTGTGATAGGGCGTGCTATTTTCAGGTTATTACAATATTTAATGGGCCGTCATAGTAAGTATCATTTTATAACGACACTCTGTATAACAACGCCTGCGCCCGCGTGATTATACATCTCTTCCAACAGTTGTTAAATTGGTTTTCCGTAGTAGTGTCAGCCTTTCTTACTTGCGAGATCTAAGTGAGACTTCTATCTTGGCCAAAGCACTATATATTTTTTTAAATATGATCATGTGTTGGTAGAGGTTAATGAGAAATGTAAAAGGAAGTGGATTGTTTATAATTCCAAGAATGGTACTTCTAAAGTTATTGCTATGTTTCAAGATATACCAGTAGTATGCGTAGAGAGTTTGATATCGCCTCATTCTTAATCTAAGTAAAAACGGAGTTCTAACTGGTTCTCATAGTACACTATGCCCAGTTTGTTTCATTGGAGAGAAGGATGTGAATCACTTGTATTTTGGTTGCTCTGTTAGTCTACAAGTTTGGAAAGACGTCTGTGGATGGCTCATGTGGATTTTCCAAATCATGTAGGATTTATCACTTCCCTCTTCTCGAGTATCAAGACCAATTTTTTTAAAAAAGTTCCTTAATGATCTTCATTGGTTCTTTGGCTTAGCTGTTTGTTAGACTATTTGGTCATAGTATTTTATTTGCAGGAGGAACTTAAACAAAAATTTTGATTTGCTTGGGATATTAAAATTTGTGACTTGGGAATGGTTTGTTGCCATTAACATAATTAGTAAGCCAGGGAGTTGTGTAGTCCCTGAGGCTTGTTTTTATCTTTGTTTGTATTGCTACTCCTTGTATTAAGGGTTGAGAACCCGTTGTCCTCCTTTTGAATCCATCTTCTTTGCGAATAAGAAAATGGTTTGTGCTCAGATTAGTGACTTCATGGATTATTATTATTACTACTACTATTACTTTATTCATACATTATTTATATAATTCACAATCATGCAATTGTTAGAGAAATGTTTTATGCTGGAATAATACATTTGAAATAGAAGGTTAGCATTTTTTTTTCTGTTTCTGAACTTGTTTTTCTGGACAATATTTAGTGTGTTCGTTAAACTACATAAGGTATTATATGTTATTTAATAAAGCTGGACAATACTTTGGAGATCAAGACAAGTTTGCTAATACTCATAAAAAATCTTGATAGTTCTTAGAAATATGTATCCTGATAGTCAATCTTTTATCTCTTTTCTTAAGGAACATGTTTCAGTGAGATGTTTATTATACTGATTTTTCTGCATTTATTATGTTTTCTCTACATTTTTTGGGTTAAACTTTGACATATGTAATCAAAACATTAATCCATCGGTTTATTCTGGTTTTAAATTGCACTCTTGTGATGAGTCTTGATACTTTGGATTTGTTTGGGTGGGTGCATCACCAGTCTTGGTTACATTTTGGTTGCAAAGACATGAAATACAATTCAAATGATAAATCATTTTAAATTAACACATGAGAGGCATTCATTATAGGCTCAGTTTCAATATTGGTGTGGTTTTTTGAGATGATGTCTTTCATGAACTTGACATATACTGGCATTTGTTCAAGTCCCTCTGAGAATGGAATATTGATTTCGAGCTTTTTAAACATCTCTAAAAAATTCTCAAAAATTTTCTCATGCTGACCCTTCTTGTTTCTTGAAGAGTATGGAAGTTTGATGGTCGGTTTTGGGTATTTTGGCTTTTCTTTCTCAACCTCTTTTTATTTGAATTCTTCTCCAGTAGTTTTCTGATTATCCTTTATTTCTAGAAGCACTTCCAGAAAAGGGTCTTCATACATTACTGATTTGTCTTCAGGAATCTTAATTAAGTTACCTCTTCTTGTAGTCACCGCACTCATATTATTATGCTCTCTTGGATTTGTCACAATTACACTAGGTAGAGAACCCTTTTCTTGAGAACCTTCTATTTGTTATGCTATTCGACCCCTCGGAACTTCAATATTTTTAATAGAAGTAATAGTGTTCCTTCGATTATTTATTGTCTCTTCTTAGAATTGGGAGTTTTGAGCTTCCATCTTTTGAATGGCTAGTTCTCAATCTGCCTTCTTAGGGGCTTGTTGCTGATACTCCTGTTAGAACTGATTATGATAGCCTTGCTGAGGTCGATATTGTTGTTGTTGTTGCTGATTCTGATATTGTTGTGGTTGGTTCTGATACTGAATATGACCCTGTTTTAGAACAACCGCTTGTTGATCTTTCTATGAGAAGTTTGGCTGGTTATTCCAAATAGGATTATAAGTATTAAAATAGGGGTTGTTCTTCTTCATAAAGTTTACATCTTCTATTTGTTGCGCATTTGCAACACAATGCATGGAAAAACGAGCCCCCCACAGATTTCACAGCTAACAGCTTGTACAAGTTAAATTTGAGCTATCTGTTTAGTACCTACATTCATTTCCTTAAGTCTTATCTCAACTTCAGCAACAACTTGATCTTCCATTTTTATACTTTGAGCAGCAAATATTAAATCAATCACTCCATCTGGCTTGCTTACACTCCTATTATACAATTCTAAGTGTTCATTCGTAGCAACGGCTTCTATTTTCTTCTTGATACCAGTGGCTATTGTAAAGTTAGATGAGCCATCAGCAGCTGTATTAATCAGTTGTTTAGTCTTCAACCAGATGCCATTAACAAACATATGCATTTGTTCAGTCTGATCCAAGTTATGTGTAGGACAACAAACCAATAACCTCTTAAATCTCTTGTACGCATGACCCAATGATTCACCCTTCTTCTGCTTAAAATTAATAATATAATTTCTTTTCCTAATATAAACAGAAGCAGGTAAGTACTCTTGATTTCCATTAGTTCCCATGTAGTGATACTCCTCGACAGGTAATGGGTAAAACCATTCTTCGGCATTTCAGAAAGTGTGAACGAAAACATTCTCAAATTTTTTTTCTTCTTCAATGTGCCCATCTATCTTCAAAGTAGTGTTAATAGTAAGAAACCTTTGCAAATGTTTATTTGCATATTCGTTTATTTCCCCTGCAAATGGCCTCTTCTTAAGCTGACAGATAGTTGTTGGGTGCAACTGAAAGTTTGCAATATTTAGTAGTTGATTGACTATGGTTAAACAATCCAATGAGGCATTTGCTCCTCCATAATCCACAAGCAAATAACGTCCATTTATTATCATGAGCAGCTTTACCTTATGTTATTTTCAAAATTCATGAGTTTATACCATCTTATATCGAGGCTAATATTTGTTAGTGCATGAGGCACTTTTAGTGAGGAGAGAAAAAGAGAGAATAAGGAAATAAGGATTGATATTATTGAATGGATAAAACTGAATTACAAAGTGTCTATTTATATACATCTAAGTTACTTGACTTCTAAGTAATTTAACAAACTAAATAACAAACCTTAAACCCTAATTATCTTGGGGGTTGGGCCACATAATTCAACTTAGATTATATCTAATATCTCAGCATACCCCCTATAATCCAAGTTGGCGAAACACACTAATTATTGTTGATCTAAACTATTCCTAATTTCTTTCTCAAAGTTAGGAACCTGTCAATCTTAAATCCTTTCATGAAAATGTCAGCCAATTGTGCTTCACTTGGTCAATGCCTTACTTCAAGTTCACCTCAATTCACCTTCTCCCTTAAGAAGTGAAATCTAGCTTTGATGTGCTTACTTATTCCATGCAAAACTGGATTATTTGTTAGATTTATGGCTGACTTGTTGTTGATCTGTAGTACTAGAGGTTTCTTTACTTCGACCTTGATCTCTTCCAGCACAGATCTAATCAAAATTGCTTGACACGCAACATAGGATCCTGATATATTTCAGCCTCACATGATGACAACGCCACCACAAGTTGCTTTTTGAAGCACCATGAGATTGGGGCACCAAATATTTGAAAGAAATATCTAGTAGTGCTTCTTCGATCTTCCTTATCTCCACACCAATCAACATTTGAATAACAAGTAACCATTGCTTCTTTTCTTTCAGAGTCTCGTCAAAATTAAATTCCATGGTTTGTCAATCCTTTTAAGTATCTTAGGATTCTTCTTGCAACCTTCATGCCTGGCACCTTTGGTTCACTCATGTATCTGCTCACTAATCCGACTGAGACACATATATCAGGTCGATTGTTGCACACATATCTCAGAGATCCGACAATTTGTTTGAACAAAGTAGAAACGACTCTATATTCCTCTCCATGCTTCTCTAACTTAAAATTTGGTTATATTGGAGAAGATGCAAGAGTCGAATCATGCATTCTGAATCTCTTGAGTATCTCTTTGACATACTTTCTTTGATGTAGCACTATACCTCGCTTCGACATTTGAAATTCCATGCCTAGGAAGTACGACAACTTTCCCAGATCCGACATTTCAAATTCCTTTTTCATCAGCTCTTTGAACTTAGACAAGTTCTCCGGGATACTTCCATTTACTAACAAGTCACCGACATATAAACAGATTATTGTAATATCTTGTGACACAACCTAAACATAGACCCCATACTCAGATTTGCATTTGACGAATCCCAATTTGACTAAGTATGAGTCGATCTTCTTGTTCCATGCCCTATATGTCTGCTTGAGACCATAGAGCACTTTGTGCAACTTGTATACTTTCCTTGCTTCCTCTTGAATCACAAACCCAGGAGGTTGTGTGACACACACCACTTCATATAAAGGTCCATTAAAAAATGTAGATTTCACATCTAAGTGAAATGTCGACCAGCCTTGATTGCATGCCAAGGCTACCATTAGTCAAATAGTTTCTAATCTTTTTATCACTGCAAATACTTCATTGTAGTCGAGTCCTGCTCTTTGAAGAAATCCTCGAGCTACCAACATCTCCTTATGTCTTGCTATCAACCCATTAGCATTTTGCTTCCACTTCAACACCCACTTCAATTCGATAGCTTTTGTATGTGCTGACAATTAGACCAACTCCCATGTGTTGTTTCTTTCTATTGCTTATAACTCTTCGCCCATAGCAGACTTCCACTGTTTATCTTTGAAGGATTCGCTAATTTGATTGGTTTAGCACCTGCAAGTAAAGCTAAATGAACTAGTTCTCCATCTATTGTGACTTCAGCATCACCAACCACTTTATAGTCTTGAAGTCTTGTTGGACGATCTCTAGTTCAATGAGATCTCTGGCTTGTGCCAGCCATATACTCTTTGACTTCGACTATGTCAGGAAATTCAGCAACTGCCTCGACTTCAACTGGAATATCGACAGTATCTTCGACTACGAAATCATTACTTGCTTCGTCAAATTCATAGCTCATTAATGGATTCTCAATTGCATTACTAGAATTCCGATTCAAAGTAAAATTTTCATCAATCACAATATCTCGACTCATCATAATCTTCTAATTAATTAGATTGAATAGCCTGTATGCTCCAGTCTTATGATGTCCTACCAGAATCATAGGTTTACTCTTATCATATGCTTCCTTCTTCTAGCATCAAGAACATGCTTGTAACAAATAGAGCCAAACACCTTTAGATGACTCACTGATGGTCGTTTTCTACTCCACACTTCTTCAGGAACCTTGTTCTTTAGCTTCTTGGTAGGGCACCTATTCAGAATATAAACAACATTCAAAACAACTTCACCTCTTAAGGATTTTGGAAAATTCTTCTTCCTCAGCATGCATCTCACCATGTCCAATATAGTCCTGTTTCTTCTTTCTGCTATTCCATTATGTTGAGGAGTATAAGGAGCAGTTATCTTAGGATTAATACCATATTCTGCACAGAATTCTTCAAACATCTTGGATGTGTATTCGCCACCTCCATCTATTTGTAAAACTATGACTTTTTTTCACACTGGTTTTCGACAAGTATCTTGAATATCTTAAATATTTCAAATTCGTTGTCCTTTAGTTTGATGACATAGATCTAGAGCTTTCGATTGTAATCATGGACAAATGTGACAAAATACTAGTTTCCACTAATGTTATGCTCTTCAAAAGGACCACATACATCTAAATGTATAACTTCGAGTATGTAGGATGATCTCATTGGCATAGTCGAAACGAAATACTTCCTGGACTGTTTATCGACTAGACAACATTCACAAAGTTTTCCAGGCATCTCAAGACTTGGTATACTAATTACCATATCTTGAGTGATCAGTTAATTGAGCGACCTAAAGTTTAAATGACCAAACCTCGGATGCCACTACCAACTATTCTTATGGTTGATAACTGTTTTAATACTAAGTTATTCTAGATGTCAAACAGTTATAAGGCTCCATCTTTCATAACCAATGAGATCCATTTTTTGACCAGTTATCCTACACTTAGCAGATTGCACTTCATTTCGGGGACATAGAGTACATCTTTGATCTAGG
Organism: Lathyrus tuberosus; assembly: GCA_022829125.1. Lineage (NCBI taxonomy): Eukaryota > Viridiplantae > Streptophyta > Magnoliopsida > Fabales > Fabaceae > Lathyrus > Lathyrus tuberosus. The sequence goes on from JALAZF010000530.1 coordinate 4,098,768, forward strand.
CATTTGCTCCATTACTCTTTTGAATAACTATGTTACCAGTATCTTCTGCTTGCAACGAGCTATTATCAACAATTTTGATCTTGCTCTTCTTCGACTCGTCGAAATCTACTAACCCTACTTTTTTACCAGTCACGTGATTCGAGCACTCTGAGTCAAGGAACCAGATCTTGGATTCAAAATGTTCATTTCCAACTACAGCCATAACCACCATATCATCTGAATCATCTGAATCTTGACGTGCAAGGTTTATTCTTTCATCCTTTCCTTTTGTCGATCCACTACAAGAAATATTGTCATTTCCCACGTGATATCCATGTCACTAAGTCCAAAATCACGTCACTAACCACAATTTGCGACGTGGGCAGAACACGTCGGAGGAGCATCTGTGGGAACTTTTTCCCACGTGAAATTCACGTCACTAATTAGTGACATGAATTTCACGTCGCAAACCAGAAAATTATTTGGAAATGTTCCCACGTGAAATTCACGTCACTAATTAGTGACGTGAATTTCACATGGGAAAAAGCCTTTCTGAACCAATACTGGGACATGCGCAGGGTGTGTCAATTTGAAAAAGTTCCCATGTGAAATTCACGTTACTAATTAGTAACGTGAATTTCACGTGGGAAAACTCAAACCTGTTATAATTTTAGTGACGTGAATTTCACTTCACTGAATTATTTAATAAAATGTAAAAATTAATAAATATTATTAATGAATAAAACAAATTAATAAATAATAAAACGTAAAAATTAAAAAATATTTGATTTAAAAATTTAAATTTTTTAATAAAAATAATTATTAAAAGATATAAAATATTTAGTCACACGATGTTCACGTCACAAACAGAAATAATAATAAAAAAAATGTCACGTGATATTCACGTCACAAACAATAATAATAATAAAAAAAAAATTATTCATCGCCACTGCTAAATATAACATCTTCATCTTCTTCATCATCTTGGATAGAACAATTTGATTGTGAGGCAAAAAATTGTCGCATTTGTGCCTCCATCTCGGATTGCCTCTTCTTCGTTTCCTTCATTTTAGCATTTTTCCTATTCCTCATTTCCTCCATTTCGGCCTTTAACTCCGCCTCACGTGCCTTTGTCTCTCGTCTCACCTGAGATAGAGCTAGCTTTCTCACTGTTGCCAACATTTCAGGTGTCAATTCTGGAGGACGAGATCCTCTTTTCCCATCTTCAAGTCTTTGGAATAAAGTGCGGTCCCCTTTTCTATAGTCAGCAGCCAAAGACCCAAGACCAAAAAAACACCCATTTTCTCCCTTCTCGCCTATTATTAAACTCCAAATATAGATATCCACACGTGGATAGAGCGGTTCATTCCCAATTAGCGTATATTGAGGATTTTCAACTAGAAACTGGGCAAGCAAGGTCTGATACAACTCCTACACACATATAAAAAAATTAAATTAAATATAGTTTAAACAATTTAGTTATATACTGTTAGAACCTGTTTTATTAGCTGTATTATTTCTATCAGAATCAGTGTTTTATTAGTTGTAGTATTTTCTTATTTAGCATATTACAATTATAGTGTATGAGGGAAATATCCCTGAATCATAGGGATCTGATAGTTTAGGTGTTATTGTATTTCCTAAAATAGCTTTCTAGCCTTGTATATATGACTGATGTATTCTCAGCATAATTTATATAAGAAAATCAATTCATTCTACCCTAATTTCTGAGATGGTATCAAAGCTCTCAAATTCTGGGAGCCGCCTCTGACTGCGCAAACCAAAAACCCTAGACGGCAGCCTTCATTGCTGCTAATCATCCTTTTTTTTTCAGCCTTCATTGTTGTCCATCATTCCTTTCAGGGAAGCCTTCATTGCTGTTGTGATTTGCAGTGTTGTTCCTTTGTTGTCGTCGCAACAATCAAATACATCCTCACTGCATTGAGGTTGTTGTACTGCTGTGGCCATGGCAAACCAAACTAATGAAGTGGTGCAGAAAACTCAGGAAGAGCTGCAGAACATCAACACTGCCTACCGATTGAATGGGAAGAATTACTTGAAATGGTCCCAGCTTATTGGCAGAACTTTGAAAGGTAAAGGGAAAGCTAACCACTTGACTGATGACGCCCCTAAAGAAGGAGATCCCAAATTTAAAAAATGGGACGAAGAGGACTCTATGATCATGGCATGGCTATGGAACTCAATGATTCCAGAAATCACTGATACTTGTATGTTTCTTAATTCTGCAAAGGAGATTTGGAAGGCCATGGAGGAGACATACTCCAAAGCTAAAGATGTTGCTCAAATATATGACGTGAAGGTGAAGACTATGGCTGTAAAACAGGGAAACAAGACTATTACAGAGTACGCCAATCAACTCAAATCATTGTGGGTGGAGTTAGATCACTACAGGGTCATAAAAGCCAAGTGCCCAGCAGATTCAGCAATGTTCAAAGAGTATATTGAGCAAGATAGAGTCTATGATTTCTTGGTGGGGCTTAACTCTGTTTTTGATCAAGTGAGAGCCCAGATCCTTGGAAAAGAAAAAGTTCCAGGAATTAATGAAGTAGTAGCTATGGTCAGAAGTGAAGAAAGCAGAAGGGGAGTCATGCTAGAAAACCTAACCACGGAAAATTCAGCCATGGTAGCTTCTGGGGCCTCGGCCATGATGGCAGACCAGAAAAAGTGGGGCATAAGTAATATGGAAAAGAAAGGTGAAGGAGTGTGGTGTACCTACTGCAACAAGCCTCGCCACACTCGTGACAACTGCTGGAAGCTGATCGAAAAGCCACCTAGTAGAGAATGGGGGCCCCAAAACCGAGACAGGGAGTGGGGAAAAAAAGGAGACAACACAAGAAAGGGAGGACAAGCACACATAGTTACAACCAGTGAAGAAAACAAGGGAGGAGTGATTCAACTTAACCAAGATGAAGTAGAGAAGATGAGATCATTCCTCAACAAGTTGGATAAACCAACAGGTAGTTGTTCTCTAGCATATTCAGGTGAGTTTCTTTCCTTTGGACTTAATGCCTCAGATAAACACTATAACCAATATTGGATACTGGATTCTGGGGCTACTGACCACATGACACCCCTACCTAAACATTTCTCCTCTTACACCCCTTGCCCTAGCAATAAGAAAATATCCACAGCAGATGGCACTCTGATGACTGCAGCAGGTCAAGGAGAAGTTCAAATAAGCTCATCCAAAACCCTTAAAAATGTCCTTCATATTCCTAAACTATCTGTCAATCTGATTTCCATAAAAAAACTCACAAAAGACCTATCATGTAATGTTATTTTTTATGACAATGCTTGTATACTGCAGAACAAGCACTCGGGGAGGACGATTGGACATGCTAGAGAATGGAATGGCCTTTACTACTTGGACAACCCGAATCTGCCACCAGACCTACAAAATAGCAACTCTTTTTTCTCTGACTCAATAAAGACCAACAGGGAGAAAGTCCTCCTACATCATTGTCATCTTGGACATCCTTCCTTTAGAGTCATAAAAATGTTATTCCCTTCTCTTTGTAGCAAATTAGATGTGGAGAGTCTTCATTGTGAAGTGTGTGAGCTTGCTAAGCACAAGCGTGTACCTTTTCCAGTTAGTAATAATATGAGCACTTTTCCCTTCTATTTAATTCATACTGATGTGTGGGGACCCTCAAATGTCCCAAATGTTTCTGGTGCCCGTTGGTTCCTTACCTTTATAGATGACTGTACTCGGGTCACATGGGTTTTCTTACTTAAACAAAAGTCCGAAGTCAGCTCTGTGGTCCAACATTTTGTCTCCATGGTAAAAAATCAGTTTGGTGTTAGCATTAAAAGGATTAGATCCGATAATGCCAAAGATTACTTTAATCATGAGCTTATTTCCTTTTGTCGAAAGGAAGTTATCATTCATGAGTCATCTTGTGTCAAAACACCTCAACAAAATGGGATTGCTGAGAGGAAAAATGGACACCTACTAGACTAAACTCGGGCTCTTCTTTTTCAACATAAGGTTCCTAAAAGGCTTTGGGGAGAAGCTGTTTTGACTGCATGTTATCTAATTAATAGACTACCTTATAGTATTCTAGCCTCAAAAAGTCCTATGGAGGTTCTGTCTTCTTTCTATCCTAATGTGTCCACATCCAATCAACTCGTTCCAAGAATATTTGGGTGTGTATCTTTTATACATGTCCACAGTGGTGATAGAGATAAACTTGATCCTAGAGCCTTAAAATGTGTTTTCATAGGATACTCATCCACATAAAAGGGGTATAAATGCTATCACCCACCATCCAAAAAATTCTTTGTGTCCAGAGATGTCACTTTATTTTAGCAAGAAAGTTTCTTCCACCAAGATCATCTTCAGGGGGAGAATACAAGAAAATAAGATGATCTCCTTATGCTCCCTGACTTAAGTTTAGGACCAGAAGTAGGGACTAGAAGTGTAACAACTTCTGAGAAGGAGGCAACTTCTGAGAAAGAGGCTCAACCCACTAAGTCCACTCAAGATGGAGCTGATGTAAGATTTGGGAAAAATCTGGTTTATACAAAGAAGACAAAGGCCATTCCAGAATCTGTCCATGTCCAAGAATCCAACCCAACACTACATGAGGTAACTACCCTTGATCCTTTAATCTCCACTGAATCAATCTCTGATTTTCCCATGGTACAGGAACCCGAATCCGGTTCAGCACCACTTCATGAGGACCTAGATATTCCAATTGCCCTTAGGAAAGAAACTAGGAAATGTACCACCAAGCCACTTTACCCTCTGGCCAATTACCTATCATTTAAAAAATTCTCACCTACCCATAAAGCCTTCCTCAAAAGCCTAAACACTACATCCACACCTACCTCCCTATCTGAGGCATTGACTGATAGGAAATGGAAACAAGCCATGGACTTGGAAATGGAAGCATTAAAAAAAATAGCACCTGGGATTTGGTTACTCTCCCAAATGGAAAAAAACCAGTAGGATGCAAGTGGGTATATATTATAAAATACAAGGCTGATGGATCCATTGAGAGGTATAAATCAAGGTTAGTAGCTAAGGGATTCACTCAAATTTATGGAGTGGATTACATGGAAACATTTGCTCCAGTTGCAAAAATGAATACAATTAGGGTGATACTATCCCTAGCGGCTAATTATGGTTGGAACTTGCAACAATTTGATGTTAAAAATGCATTCCTCCATGGAGAACTTGAAGAGGAGATTTACATGGAATTGCCCCCTGGATATGGTGGAAAAAATGCTGCCAACACTGTTTGCAAGCTAAAAAGGGCACTGTATGGGCTGAAACAATCACCACGAGCGTGGTTTGGTAGGTTTACTAAAGTTATGATAGGTTTGGGCTTCAAACAAAGTCAAGGAGACCACACTTTGTTCATTAAACACTCTAAGTCAGGGGGAGTAACAGTGTTACTGGTTTATGTGGATGATATTATAGTGACAGGTGATGATGAGGAGGAGCAACAATTGTTAAGCCAACATCTAGCCAAGGAATTTGAAATTAAGACCTTGGGAAAATTGAAGTATTTTTTGAGAATTGAAGTGGCCCATTCTAAAAATGGAATCTTCATATCTCAACAGAAATACATCACTGATTTGTTGAAAGAGACTGGTAAGACAGCATGTAAGCCTGCAAGTACACCAATTGATCCAAACCTGAAGTTGGGAAATGTAGAAGAAGATACTGCAGTTGACAAGGAAATGTATCAAAGACTAGTTGGTAGACTGATATATTTATCTCACACTAGACCTGATGTTGCATTCGCTATGAGTCTAGTCAGCCAGTTCATGCACCAACCGAAGGAGGTTTACTTACAAGCTGCACTAAGAATTGTGCCATACTTGAAAGGGACCCCAGGCAGAGGAGTTCTGTTTGAACGGAATAGGAGTGTAAGTCTCGAAGCATATACAAATGCAGACTATGCAGGGTCGATTGTGGATAGGAGGTCGACTACAGGATATTTCACTTTCCTTGGAGGGAATCTTGTGACTTGGAAGAGTAAAAAACAAAGTGTGGTGGCTAGATCCAGTACTGAAGCAGAATTCAGGGCAATGGCACAAGGGATATGTGAGCTATTGTGGTTGAAGATCATCTTTGAAGACTTAAGAATAAAGTTGGATGAACCAATGAGACTTTATTGTGATAACAAATCTGCTATTAGCATAGCCCATAACCCAGTGCAGCATGATAGAACCAAACATATTGAAGTTGACAGACATTTTATCAAAGAAAAATTAGACAGTGGCCTGATCTGCACTCCATATGTCTCCTCACAAGACAACCTCGCAGATATTCTAACGAAGGGGCTGAATAGCAACAACTTTGAGAAGATTGTTTCCAAGCTGGGAATGGAAAATACCTATTCACCAGCTTGAGGGGGAGTGTTAGAACCTGTTTTATTAGCTGTATTATTTCTGTCAGAATCAGTGTTTTATTAGTTGTAGTATTTCCTTATTTAGCATATTACAATTATAGTGTATGAGGGAAATATCCCTGAATCATAGGGATCTGATAGTTTAGGTGTTATTGTATTTCCTAAAATAGCTTTCTAGCCTTGTATATATGACTGATGTATTCTCAGCATAATTTATATAAGAAAATCAATTCATTCTACCCTAGCTTTCTAGCCTTGTATATATGACTGATGTATTCTCAGCATAATTTATATAAGAAAATCAATTCATTCTACCCTAATTTCTGAGATATACAATAATGAAATAAAATAATGAAATATAAACAAGTTACCAAGGTTGATTTGGAATGGTCGTCAACAAACTCCCTTGATTTTCTGGTTCGGGTCTTCACAAATAGCTCAGTAATATGTCACTCCCTCCCTAAATCCTTTTCTAATTAGAATATTTAAGTTTAATAAAATATGTATATAATAATACAAAATAGAACTTAAAAAAATAATTATAATACCATTCATCGACGATGTTTGCCAATACTGATACTTCCAACTGTACTAAGGCACCCACCTGCTTCAGAGGCCCTCATCTTTTTTGCATGTTCAGATCAAGTTTTTATCCCTTTCCCAATGTTGTCTAGAATTCCTAAGCATGTCAGATAGTCGGCTAGATACCTTACTTCTTTTTTTTTATCTTGACCTCGTCAAAGTTTTGCCACGTATATCTTTCCTGCAAGTTGTATGACATTCAAATAAAATGTTAGATACTTATAACAAAAAATAATTATAAAATAACATAACTTTAATTAAAATACAATTTACCTTAAATTTATCAAACCATTTATCTTTCTCAAGATCTGGGTGCTCTCCAAAAGACTTAATGAGTTTTGTATACATCAGTTGAATAATCCGATTTACAGCTTTTGCAGCAGGCCGACGCGGATCAAAACTAAACAACAAAAATAATTTGAATAAGTATTAAATATAAAAATGGCAATATATAGTTAAATAAATATTATAAATTAAACACTTACCCCGATCCATCGGGCCTAATAAGATGTTGTTCTTCAACCACCAAAATTTCCTCTGCAACATGATTTGCCTGCTCCTCATGAACTTCATCATCCTCCTGAATATGGCCATCCTACTCCTGATGTGCAGGTATATATGTGGGGTGTGGAATACGGGAACCAGATCCCCCAGGCTAGTGCGTGAAGGAAGTTTGATGAGGAAAACTAGATCCCCCAGGCTGCTGCATGAATGAATACTGCTGAGGAAAATCGGATCCTCCGGTCTGCTACACGAAGGAAGTTTGCAGAGGAAAACTAGATCCCCCAAGCTGCTGCATGAAGGAATACAGCTGAGGAAAACTAGATCCCCCAATAAACAAAATCCATCAGGCTGCAGCGTGTAGGAAGACGGTACCTGAGGAAAACTAGATCCCTAAGCTGTTGCATGAAGGATCCCCCAAACGGAATAATAAAAGATGGATTCCCAGATAAAACCAAATGGGAGGAGGAGAGTAATTTCGTAAATGGCTATGAAGTGTCTAGAGACATCAGATATGCTTGAGTCTGAGGGCGAGAAGCATAAATGGGCGAGGGAGGTACCTCACGTACCCTAGGTCTCGGACGGGGATGGGTCGTCTTAGCCTTACACTTGTCAATTCGGGGTGGCATTTTATCTATTTTGAGTGAGTTGTCAATAAATAAATCAACACAATATATACACACGCTACGTAAAAATCATTTGCATTCATATACAACTAATAATACATTAATAAAAATTGTTCGAACACATTAATACAATAAGTAAAAATAATAAAAACTATATATTCAAACTCTTCATCCATATTAGTTTCATCATTTGATCTAATACTGTCCTCAGATCCAAACACTTCATGCTCGTCATCCACATTATTATCTACCAATAACACAGATGCATCAAGTTGATGACACTCGGCCAATGTATCACTCCAAATTTGTACTTTGTTCAACTTCAACCACATCATTAATTTGAGAAATTTCATCGTCTTGGTAAGCAACATTTTCCACTAGATTGCCAGTTTCAATATGACTCAATTATTTTGTTTTGATTACAACACACTATCCACGTTTACGTGGCTGAATTGAAGGGTAAGGAACGTAATAAACTTGCTTAATGATATATGACATTGTGAAAGGGTCATACTCTTTGTACCTTTTGTCCATTCGAATCTCAATAGTGTTATATTTCTTATCTATTTTTGTGCCCCTGGCAGATGGATCAAACAAATCACAATAAAATAAGACAACTCTATTTTCCGAGTCCAAGTAATTATATGCCAACTCGTAAATATGTGTAACAACGCCATAGATGTCGTCTTCACCACCTATGTAACCGTTGTGTCTAGGCCTAGGTGTGAAATTTATAACCGTTCAGAAAGTATGTGTGCCATTCAATTGCTCTTTGAACAGGGCCTCTAGACAATTTTCTCAAATGGAGTATTTCCTGAGTCGGTGCAACATTGCATGATAATTGCTTCTTGGCCCATGTTGGAAAAGATACATGTATGTGACCGGTAGTTTCTTGTTCACCGGTGCTTTGAAAATAGGAGGTGTTAAATGCCCTATAAAGAAACATACTATTAGTTAGAATGTAATAATTCAATTTGTGAAGCCAAATAGGTAGTTAGGGGTATACTTACTCAAGATATGGCCTAACTTCAACACAATTAATCAAGACATGAACATGTGCAGATTGCAATTCTTTTTGGGTTAGCCAATGCACATTCTCCTTTCTAGATAGACGACCGGGAAGACCGAAGACTGCAAAGGTAAATTGAATTCTTTTGTTAAGATCAAATTCATTCCATATGATTCTTAGAGTTAACATTAAATGATTGAAATAATGCCTGCAAAAATGTGATGTTTCCCGATGCAAGTAATGTTCAGATATTGATCCTTCAACTTTAGCTTTATTTTTCACTGATCGCTTTGAATCACCCATAAATCTTTCAAAGGGATACATCCACATGTATTGAACGGGGCCACCAAGATAGGCTTCATATGCAAGATGCACGGGTAGATGTTCCATAAAGTAAAAAAAAATAGGTGGAAAAACTCGTTCCAACTTGCATAGAATTAGTGGAATATTTTGGTCCAACTTAGTGATGATATCGACTCTTAAAGTTGACGCACATATATCTTTGAAAAATTGACTTATTTGAGTTAGCGGATTGATCACATGGTTGGGTAGTGAACTGAAAACAATTGGCAGCAATTGTTTCATGAAAACATGGCAATCATGACTTTTCATTCCATGCAACTTCCCAGTTTTGGCGTTGGCACACCTAGCTAAATTTGATGCATAACCATCGGGTATTCTCAATTCATTTAACCATCGACAAACCGCTTTAGTGTCTTGGGAAGTTAGATTATAACAAGCCTTAGGTTTTAATAATTTTCCATTAGGTCGAGGTTTCAACCCCAAGTCTTTTCTATCACACAAAATTTCCATGTCCCTTCTAGCCTTCTCATTATCTTTTGTTTTTCCTTGAACATCCATCACTGTGTGAAATACATTATCGAAAAAATTCTTCTCAATATGCATAACATCAAGATTATGTCGCAACAAATTATCTTTCCAATACGGGAGATCCTAAAATATACTTCTTTTTGTCCAATTGTGTTTGACCCCATATCCTTGAATTCTGCATGCTTCACCAAAATCTGTGAATTTTGGCTGCTCAGAAACTCGATTCCATATTTCCTCTGGTGACAATCAAGGGGGAGGAAAATCTTTTACTCGTACATCTTTTTTGAAATCAGTCTTGTTTCTTCTAAAGACATGGTTTCGTGGTAGGAATTTGCGGTGAAAATCGAACCACAAACTTTTTCCCCCAAATTCCAAAGTAAAAGCCTTTGTAAATTCCATGAAATGGGGACATCCCATTTTGCCGTGCGTACCCCAACCAGATAACATTCCATATGTAGGAAAGTCATTAATAGTCCACATCAAAGCAGCTCGCAAAGTAAAGTTTTTTTTGGGAGATATATCATAAGTCCATTCTCCAATCCACAACCTCAAATCATCAATTAAAGGTTGTAAATACACACCGATTCCGACTTTAGGACTTGACGGTCCTGGAATGAGGCAAGTCAAAAACATGTATGGTTTTGTCATGCACATCTCTGGAGGGAGGTTGTAAGGGGTTACAATAACTGGCCAACAAGAATATGCAATTGTAGATGCTTGTACATATGGAGTAAAACCATCAAAACATATTTCCAGTCTGACATTTCTAGGTTCTGCAGCAAAATCAGAATGTACACTATCAAAATGCTTTCATGCCTCAGCATAAGATGGATGTCGCATAGTGCCTGAACTTGTTTTATTTGTATGATGCCTTGTCATTTGACTTGCACTGTGCATTGAAGCAAACAATCTTCTTAACCTTGGTAGTATTGGCAAATAAATCATGGACTTCTCTACCATAGGTTTTTGTTTACGGTTAATGGCTTTACTATGAACTTGATATCTCAGACTCTTGCAGAACTTACATTCCTCCAGCGCCCCATCATTAGTACCAAACTCACTGTCATAAAATAACATGCAACCATTTATGCAACAATCAATATTTCTTACTTCTAAACCCAACTTCGACACCAACCTCTTTGCATCATAATAACTTGTAGGCGAGTTGTCTTTCGTAGGAGTCGCATCCAACATCATTTTTGCAAAGAGTTTCAAGCACTGATCAGGAACATTCCAATTTGACTTTGCGGCCAATAATCACACACAGATTGATAATTTTGAATCTGTCGACCCCTAAAATCTTTGCGCTTCCTCATTCGACAACTTTTCCCCATCAAAATCTTGAGGTTCATCGTATGTTACATTTACTCCAAAGGCATTGCCAACCATATCATCGATCAGATTAAATTGTTCCTCAAATTCCATATGTGATCTACTTCTTGGTGCGTATGTATTAGTAGTCTTTGCGTGTACATTACTCGGCAGTTCTTCTCCATTATATGTCCAAACCCAATAAGTTTTAATAAAACCCCTTCTCTTCAAATGGCGTTCCATTTCCTCTAGGTCATTAATTATAGGTCTACATTCACATTTAAGACAATAACATCTTACTCCTCCTTCTCTTAGACAACGGTCTTGAGCAAATGCACACGTGATAAACCATTTAACGCCTTCCTCAAAATTTGATATAAGTCCACGTCTTCCTAGTAACATTCTATCGTACATCCAACTACGATAGTAACGAAAATATTTTATACCGCACATTTGTACTTTCATTATCATTTTATTTAAAAATGTGATTTTAATATATGCGAATAGTATAATTTTTTACATATTGTTTTAAACATAACTATATTTCATAGTATATAAAATTGTACATTTCATAGCTACATAACATATATATACTTACTTAAATAAAAATATTAATTTATATATCTTTATTTATGATATATCTTTCATTTCTATAAAAATATAAATGTAAATATTACAATTATATTTTTAATATAAATAAAAAATAATTTTTTTAGTTTTGGTAAATCTACATAACATATTAATAAATTTTTTTCATATTAGCTATACACTTCTTTCAATCTAATTTTTTTTTCTTTTTTTTTTAAAGTTATTTTACATATGTTTTAAATTCTATTTTTGAAAATAAATTTGTTGTTTAAATTGTGTTTTTTAATAAATATACATAACATATTAATATAACTTTTTCATATTTATTATATACTTTTTTTAAACATGAATTTCTCTAAAAGTACTTTTTAACAAAAATACTTCTATTTAATAATTGTGTTTAATATACATACTTTTTTCTAAAAATGACTTTACAATCTTCTTAAATAAAAATATATATTTTTTAAATTTTGGTTTTTCTAATTTTTTATAAATGCTGTTTTTATTATACATTAAATATAATCTATAAAATTTTGTTTTCTATTTTTAAAAAAATATTAAATATAATTTATTGAATATAATCTTTAAAATATATTAAATATATTAAATATAACTTATAAATTCTTTTTTTTAATTCTTTTTTTAAAATATAAAAAATAACTTATGAAACTTAGAAAATATAAAATATAACTTATAAAATATAATATATATTATGTTTTTAATAAAAATAACATATTCGAGAAAAAATATGTTTTTACACAACATCAAAAACCAAACAACCAAATAAATAATCTTATAAAACCTAAATAATTTCATATATAATCTATCTATTCTATTTTTACACATCAACATCCAAACAACTTCCATATACAATTTTATTCATATAAATCTGAAAAATAAATGATTTAAATTACAAACATACCTCAATGAAGCAACAACAGAGTTTGTATCTTGAATCTTGATGAGCTCCTCTTGAATCTTTCAAATATTTTTCTTTTAACAACAAACATTAAAAGTTTAAAATTAGAAAATATTAAAATAAAATGTAAAACGAAAATAAAAATAAAAAAATAGAAAATAATGAGGAAGAAATGAATCATACTTTTGATTGAAAATGAAAAGTTGGTGTTAAAATGGTATGGTGTGGAGAAAATGATGAGCTCTCCTCTTGAAGAGAGAAAGCAGAAACGAAACGAAGAAGAAAAGAAGAACAATGAAATGAAATGTTGAGTTCTGGAGATTGGGGATAATATATAGTGAAGTTTGAGACGTGGTTATCACGTGGAAAATAAGCCACGTGCTTCCCACGCCGTAACATATTCTAGGTAATAAATATTTTAACGTTACAGTCTCAACGATATTAAAATTGGGCAGGAAAAAATAAATGCATTGATGCTAGAGACGTGGGAATCACGTCGGAAATTTGTCACAGGAAGTCCACGTCGGACCACTTGTAATAAATATGTCTCAGGTCAGACCAAAATAAATATGTCTCAACGGTAATTGTAACGCCTCAAATAATTATGATATTTATTTATTTAATTATTATGATTATGCGGTGTTTTAGTGCTTTGTGATGACCTTGTGACATTGATGAATTAAGTGGTTTTGTGGGGTAGCCTTAAGTTAAGGGAACATGGAGACCTTAGAATTATTAATTTAATTAGATTATTTTATTTGTAATAATATTTAAGTAATTTGAATAATTATAATATTATTTAAATTATTATTATTATTGATTAATTAAATAATTAGGAGGTCATTAAGGGTAAGAAGGTAATGTTGAGGGTTTAGTGGAGGATAATATGGTAAACAGAGATTAAGGCCCAAAATCCTTAGGTTTAACAAAAGAGAAAAGTAGGGATTGGGAGATCAGAATTTTTGGCAACCCTAAGGAGATTAGATATCTGAAGAGAGAGGAGGCTAGATTGAGGAATCAACCATAGGAACCCGAAAAACAAAGAATCTCTGCAAGAATTTTGAGGTATGGGTGGTAATCCGGGTTAATATGTTTGATATGGGTTTAAGGTAGAGGAAATTGTGTATTTTCGTGTCTGATGATTATATGCTGGTTTGTGATAAATTGATGCTTGTATGTATATGATTTTCTGTGATGAAATTCGTGTGATTTGCTGCAATGATGTTGAATGTGTGTAATTGATGCTGTGACGAACGTTGGATAACCAGATATGTAAATCGAACCTGACAATAACTAAATTCAGACTTAGTAATTAAGGGAAATTGATGTAGATGATGAAGTAAAGTGAATAACTTAGATCTGGGATGAATCGAAGTTGATTTAAGGCTATTTTTGGGAGATCGAAGGTGCTAGAACGAGAGACTTTGCGTTCAGATGTGAAATCTGAGTTTTGGAGGAGTCACAGGTAATCCGCGTATGGGAGAATGCAATACTCGTATGGAAGAAGGCGATACGCGTATGGGAGAAAGCAATATGCGTATGGGGACACTCCCAAGGTGATACGTATAGCGTACGCACCTGTTTCCAAGGGCTGATACGGCCCTCTGCTGGTACGCGTATGGTCTAGCTGTTACGTGTAAGGGAAGATCTGAAGGAAAATTGAGAGGAATACCATCTCTCCTAATACGCATAATGGAGGGTTCAATACGCATATGAGGTGGCGTAAAGGTTGGGCCATACGCGTATGAGGGTGGTCCATACGCGTATGGGTCGTGGCGTGTGCAGAATTTTCCGTTCTTGCGATTTCTGTCCCGATTTCGCTTGTGACGTGATTCCTTTAGGTTGTATGACTAAGATGAGATGATATAACACTAGTAATCTAGTAATGCCGATAAATAGGATAAAAATCGGGAATTTAAGTGATGAACTAACTATGACGCATTGTGAGTTGTAATGGTGAACTTTGACGAGTGTGACTTATTGTGATGTTATGATGTTATATCGATGATGAATTCATGAATGATGATGCAACCATGACGATTTTATGACGATGTTTATTATGACGATTGTGCATCATGCCTTCATGGCATAGTAGGACTTTGGTCTATTTTGGTGGCTTCAATCCCATTGTGTGGATTAAAGTGTTTTATGACGTGCTCCGGTTCTTGTGAAGAATCGATCCTATTAGTGGGGATCTTTGGAGTGTGATGGCCCAGTGTCCATCGATTATGACGATGTTGGTACCACATGCATGAGTCTGACGTTGCATTGCATACTATGTGGCATTGCATTACATTGATGTTATTGATGTGCTTTGATGTTGTGTGTGATTTATGATGATGTTACTTGTGCCTTATCTTTTACGCATTTCTTATATATAGATTTCGTGATTACTCACCCTGCCTGTTTGAATCTTGCCTCCACGTGGGTAACGTGCAGGTGATCAGGTTTAGCTCTTGGCGCATGAAGATATAGTTTTGAAGCATATTTTGATTTCTCCGTCGATTTAGAGGGTCTTGCTCTGATATACAACATCGGGTCGGGACGTTTGAGTCGAACGATTTTGTTCTTTTGTTTTGTGGACATGATGTTTTTCATGAGTTTTATTTTGAGGAGTTTTGAATTATAAAGGTGTTTTCTTTAAACTTGATTTTCCGCTGCGTGGTGTTTAAATAAATAAAAGATGGAAAAACCCGTGTGACGGGACAGGTGATTATTATGATGTTTTGTGACGATATGTGATGCTCTTTTTGGGATGTTACTCTGATTATTTGCCGTGTTATTTGTGTATTTTGTTGGGGTAGAAAAAGGGTGTTACATTAGTGGTATCAGAGCAGGTTGGTCCGTCTGGCCAAATTTTTACTTGATGTCAGTCCTTGTCAGTCGACGAGTGTGTGTACATTGTCGATGTTTTAGTTCTTCTAACCTTGTTGGTGGTGTGCATGATGGCTGGAAGAAATGATCGTGCGATTGCTGATGCTTTGGAATCGGTTGCTAATGTGGTGGCGCAAGTGAATCCAACTGAAGAAAAGAGAAGTGGAATTCCTCGAGCTAAAGCAAGGAGATATGACAGTGGCGGAGTATGCTGCGAAGTTTGAATCGCTAGTGAAGTTCTGTCCTCACTACAACCGTGCTGATGCTGAGATGTCCAAGTGTCTCAAGTTCGAGAATGGACTGAGACTA
This sequence comes from Lathyrus tuberosus, assembly GCA_022829125.1. Classification (NCBI taxonomy): domain Eukaryota; kingdom Viridiplantae; phylum Streptophyta; class Magnoliopsida; order Fabales; family Fabaceae; genus Lathyrus; species Lathyrus tuberosus. The sequence goes on from JALAZF010000530.1 coordinate 4,114,680, forward strand.
GAAATCAAGCAAGGTATTAGATACCAACAGATTCGTAGGTTTGCTGAGTTGGTTGACAAGAGCATAATCTACGATGAGGATAGCCGAGCTCGATCTGCCCACTACAAGCAGATGAGTGAGAAGAAAGGGCAGTATAGGGGTAATCCTTATACGACTTCAGCTGACAAGGGGAAGAAAAAGGCTTCAGAGGGGAAAAAGTCAAGTGGGGGAGAAGCTCCCACTTCTGGAAAGTGTTATAAGTGTGGCGAACAAGGTCACCGTGCCGATGTGTGCACCAATAATGTGGTGCAGTGCTATAGGTGTGGTAAGAAGGGGAATAAAGCTACTGATTGCAAAGATGATGGCCCAACCTATTTCAATTGTGGGGAGAAGGGTCAAATTATTACTCAATGTCAAAAGCTGAAGAAGACCGCTACTACCGCTCAGACCAGTGGCCGTGTGTTTGCTTTGAGTGGTGGCGAGGTGCCAGAGAAGGACAACCTGATTCGAGGTACTTGTTTTATTCATAATATCGAATTGGTTGCTATTATTGATACTGGTGCTACTCATTCTTTTATCTCGCTTGAATTTGCTAATAGATTGAGTTTGAAGTTATCTGATATGAATGGTAATATGGTAATAGAAACTCCAGCTAATGGTTCTGTTACTACTACTCTTGTGTGTTTAAGATGTCCAGTGACAATTTTTTAGAAGAGTTTTGTGATGGATTTGGTGTGCCTACCCTTGCACCAAATTGATGTAATCTTTAGAATGAACTGGTTGGAATTCAACCGTGTTCATATTAATTATTATAACAAGATGGTAGAGTTTCCTGAGATTGATGATAGTGGGGAGTTGATGTTCTTGTCTGCTAAGCAAGTAGACGAACTTCAAGAAGATGAAGCCTTGGTGTTTGCAATGTTTGCATCGTTGCAAATTGATCGTGAAGCTGCAAGTGTGGAGTTGGTAGTTTTTTGTGAATTTCCAGATGTGTTTCCAGATGACATCAGTGATTTGCCTCCAGAACGTGAAGTAGAGTTTGCAGTGGACTTAATACCGGGTACGAGTCCAGTGTCTATGGCTCCTTATCGAATGTCCGCTTCTGAGTTGAGTGAATTGAAGAAATAGTTGGAAGATTTACTTGAGAAGAGGTTTGTTCGACCAAGTGTTTCTCCGTGGGGTGCTCCTGTGCTGTTAATAAAGAAGAAAGATAGAAGTATGAGTTGTGTGTTGATTATCGGCAGTTGAATAAAGTGACTATTAATAATTAGTATCCACTACTGAGAATTGAAGATTTGATGGATCAGCTAGTAGGTGCTTGTGTATTCAGCAAGATTGATTTGAGACCGCGTTATCATCAGATTCGAGTTAAGCCTGATGATATTCTGAAGACGGCTTTCAGGACGAGGTTTGGGCACTATGAATACACTGTGATGCCGTTTGGTGTATCTAATGCACCCGATGTGTTCATGGAGTATATGAATCAGATCTTTCACGAATATTTGGATCAGTTTGTTGTAGTCTTCATTGATGATATTCTGATATATTCTAAATCGGAAGAAGAGCATGTTGAGCATTTGAGGACGGTGTTGCAAGTCTTGAAAGAGAAGAAGTTGTATGCAAAGTTGTCAAAGTGTGAGTTCTGTTTGAAGGAAGTGAGTTTTCTTGGCCACGTGATTTCAAGTGGTAGAATTGCTATTGATCCTTCGAAGATTGATGTTGTATTACAGTGGGAGACTCCGAAGTCTGCTACTGAGATACAAAGTTTTCTGGGATTGACGGGTTATTACCGCAAATTTATTGAAGGCTTTTCTAAGTTGGCATTACCTTTGACTCAGTTGACTCGAAAGGATCAGGATTTTGTGTGGGATGCAGCTTGTGAAGAGAGTTTTGTGGAATTAAAGAAGAGGTTGACTACTGCTCCAGTGTTGATTTTGCCCAACCTAAGTGAATCTTTTGTAGTGTACTGTGATGCATCGAAGATGGGCCTTGGAGGAGTATTAATGCAGAATGGTCAAGTTGTTGCTTATGCTTACAGGCAGTTGAGGGTTCATGAAGTGAATTATCCAACCCATGACTTAGAGTTGGCATCTGTGGTATTTGTGTTGAAAATTTGGAGGCATTATCTATTTGGCTCTAAATTCGAAGTGTTCAGCGATCATAAGAGTTTGAAGTACTTGCTTGATCAGAAAGAACTGAATATGAGGCAGAAGAGGTGGTTGGAATTGCTGAAGGATTTTGACTTTGATTTGAATTACCATCCAGGTAAAGCAAATGTAGTGGCTGATACATTGAGCAGAAAGTCATTGCATACGTCGATGCTTATGGTGAAAGAGTTGAAGTTACTTGAACAATTCCGAGATTTGAGTTCTGTGTGTGAAGCAACTCCTGACAGTGTGAAGTTGAGAATGTTAATGTTGACTAGCGGTATTCTGGAAGAGATCAGAATAGGACAACAATCTGACATGAAGTTAGTTGACCAGTTGACTTTGATCAACCAAGGTAACGGAGGAGATTTCCGAATTGACGAGAATGGTGTAATGATGTTCAGAGACAGAGTATGTGTCTCAGATGTTCCAGATATTAAGAAGAGCGTTCTTGAAGAAGGACACCGAAGTAGATTGAGTATTCACCCTGGTGCTACAAAGATGTACCAAGATTTGAAGAAGTTGTTTTGGTGGCCAGGGATCAAGAAGGAAATTGCAGAGTTTGTTTATGCATGTCTGACTTGTCAAAAGTCGAAGATTGAGCATCAAAAACCTTTAGGTATGATGCAGCCGTTGAGGATTCCCGAATGGAAATGGGATAGTATTTCCGTGGATTTCGTGGTGGGATTGCCGAAGACTATTAAGGGGAATGATTCGATTTGGGTGATTATGGATAGATTAACTAAATCGGCTCATTTCTTGCCAATGAAGATTAATCATTCCATGCATAAGTTAACTGAGATGTATATTGACGAAATTGTAAAGTTGCATGGTATACCTTCGAGTATTATATCGGATAGAGACCCGAGATTTACATCGAGGTTCTAGAAGAGTTTGCAAGAGGCTTTGGGTACCAAGTTGAGGATGAGTTCAGCATATCATCCACAGACGGACGGTCAGACGGAAAGGACTTTCCAATCTCTGCAGGATTTGCTGAGGGCATATGTGATGGATCATGGAGGATCTTGGGATAGACATTTTCCATTGATTGAGTTCACGTACAATAATAATTTTCATGCTAGTATTGGAATGGCACCCTATGAAGCTTTGTATAGGAGGCGGTGTAGGACTCCTTTGTGTTGGTATGAGTCAGGCGAGAGTCGTTACTCGTACCTGAGATTGTGCAAGAGACGACAGAGAAGATTAAGATGATACAAGAAAGGATGAAAGCTTCGCAGAGTCTCCAGATGAGTTACCGTGATAAGAGGAGGAAAGCACTTGAATTCCAAGAGGGAGATCACATGTTTTTAAGGGTGACGCTCGTGACTGGTGTGGGCCGAGTTTTGAAGTCTAGGAAGCTCACTCCACGTTTTGTTGGTCCTTACCAAATCTTGCAGAGAATAGGAGAGGTAGCCTATCGAGTTGCTTTACCGCCGACACTTGCAAATTTACATGACGTGTTCCATGTGTCTCAGTTGAGGAAGTACATTCCAGATCTGTCGCATGTGATTCAGATGGATGATGTACAAGTGAGGGATAATCTGACTGTAGAAGCATTGCCTGTGCGGATTGATGGTCGTGAAATAAAGCAATTGCGGGGTAAAGACATAACTTTGGTAAAGGTTATGTGGGGTGGACCAGTTGGAAAAAGTTGGACTTGGGAACACGAAGATCAGATGAAGGAGTCGTATCCGACTCTGTTTCCTTCAGGTAATTTTCGAGGGCAAAAATTCTTTTAAGTGGGGGAGAGTTGTAACGCCCCAAATAATTATGATATTTATTTATTTAATTATTATGATTATGCGGTGTTTTAGTGCTTTGTGATGACCTTGTGACGTTGATGAATTAAGTGGTTTTGTGGGGTAGCCTTGAGTTAATGGAACATGGAGACCTTAGAATTATTAATTTAATTAGATTATTTTATTAATAATAATATTAAAGTAATTTAAATAATTATAATATTATTTAAATTATTATTATTATTGATTAATTAAATAATTAGGAGGTCATTAAGGATAAGAAGGTAATGTTGAGCGATTAGTGGAGGATAATATGGTAAACAGAGATTAAGGCACAAAACCCTTAGGTTTAACAAAAGAGAAAAGTAGGGATTGGGAGATCAGAATTTTTGGCAACCTTAAGGAGATTAGAGATCTTAAGAGAGAGGAGGCTAGACTGAGGAATCAACCGTAGGAACCCGAAAAACGAAGAATCTCTGCAGGAATTTCGAGGTATGGGGGTAATCCGTGTTAATATGTTTGATATGGGTTTATGGTAAAGGAAATTGTGTATTTTCGTGTCTGATGATTATATGATGGTTTGTGACAAATTGATGCCTGTATGTATACGATTTTCTGTGTTGAAATTCGTGTGATTTGCTGCAATGATGTTGAATCTGTGTAATTGATGCTGTGACGAACGTTGGATAACCAGATCTGTAAATCGAACCTGACAATAACTAAATTCGGACTTAGTAATTAAGGGTAATTGATGTAGATGATGAAGTAAGATGAATAACTTAGATCTAGGATAAATCGAAGTTAATTTGAGGCTGTTTTTGGGAGATCGAAGGTGCTGGAAGGAGAGACTTTGCATTCAGATGCGAAATCTGAGTTTTGGAGGAGTCTCTGGTGATACGCGTATGGGAGAAGGCAATACGTGTATGGGAGAAGGCGATACGCGTATGGGAGAATGCAATACACGTATGGGGACACTCCCAAGGTGATACGCATAGCGTACACACCTGTTCCCAAGGGCGTATACGGCCCTCTGCTGGTACGCGTAACATACGCGTATGAGGATGATGGCAATGCGCGTATGGGGTGATGATGCGCGTATGGGATTGAGGGAAAGTGCCTTACGCGTATGGTGTAACGCCCCGATTTTGATTATTCCATTATTCTTGAGTCTTTTAATTTAATTGGGTGATAAATTATTTTATTTGTTAAATTGGTGTGTTAAATGTTATTTTACCATTTTCGAGAGTTTTCGGGGAAATTAGAATGGAGGGTATTTTAGTCTTTTCTCAATTAATTATAAGTTAGAAATTTTTGTGGAATTAGAATTGTGTGAGAAGAAAAATGAATTAAATTGATTTAGTGGAAAATGAGAGAAAAGAAATAGAAAAGAAAGAAAATAGAAAGAAAAGAGAAATAGAGAGAAATAGAAAAAGATAGAAAGAAAAAGGAGAGAAAGAAAGAAGAGGAAGAGAAAAGAAGAGGAAAGGAGGAAAAACTTAGAAATTCATCAAGATCAATCAATTAGCAAGCTTGGAATCCGGGTAAGGGTGTGAAACATTGTTATCTTATCAATGTATATGATTATGTATGAATTGTTGTTGTTGTTGATGAATTTTGTGAGTTTTAGGGTATAACCCATTTTTGAGAAATTGATTAGAAATTGATCCAAATGTATTAAAACTTATGTTGATTGTGTTCATAGTTGTTTATACATGATTGGTATGTATTGTTATACATCAAATTGGCATTTTTCTGAGTATTAGGTGAAGATTTGGATGATTGGGGAGTGGAAAACGCAGAACTTCGTTCTGCAGAATTTTTCTGGGTATGCTCTGGCCATACGCGTAAGGGGCATGTCCATACGCGTATGAGCCAAGGCAATACGCGTATCATTGGCTTATTTTTGGGTCAATACGCGTATGAATATTGGCATTACGCGTAACAGGGGCGAGCCATGGGCCAATACGCGTATGGGTTTTGGAACGAGGAATTTGTGAAGGAAATGGGTTCTGTCCGTACGCGTATGGACATGGGTGATACGCGTATGGACAGGAGGAATGTAAAAATGGGATTTTTCAAAATGTCGTTTTCGGTTTCGTCCGTAACTTTTGTTCCGAGTATCCGATTTTTACATTCTTGGTGTCGTTGGAAAGGTATTGAGCTGTACTTTCTTATTATGATGTTTTGAAAATTGTTAGCCGATTTAATTATGTCGGAAAGTCGAGAATAGTGCTATTTAGCGACTTTTACCGTTTTGACTGTGTGTTTGAATGTGAATCATACAATAGTGCATTGATGTGAATGTATATAGATTGTATGTGATTGTATGAGATGAATGCATGAATATATTGTGAATATGTATGCATTTCAAGAATGTCTTTTGAGTCATTTTGCATGTGAAGCATCATGATGTGCATTCTTGTGTTGTGCGATTCTAATGAGAATCCGTCGTAACGTCGTGTGCCCATGTGGGGTGTGAGCGATGATTACGAATGATTGTGTGCCCATGTGGGGTGTGAGCAATCGGATCGTGTGCCCGTGTGGGGTGTGAGCGATCGGGTCGTGTGCCCATGTGGGGTGTGAGCGATCCATAAACATTGTGTGCCCATGTGGGGTGTGAGCAATGGGTGAACATCGTAGGCCCGACGGGGAGTTACTTCGGTAACGAGCGATGGTTCCAGCAGAGTTCCTGAGAGAACTAGTGATGATTTAGTCGGTACCGCATTGCATTTGCATAGAGTCGTGAGTCGGTCTCTATGATTTGCATTTATCATCTTTATAATGATGTGTTGTTGAATGAACATAATTGTGTATGTTTATACGGAATGATTGAGAAATGTGAAAGTGTGCATGATGAATATACTTGTTATATATATATATATACATTGTGAGGTATATAGATGAAAATGTGATGAATTGTGGTGAGAATGTGTAATATGTGTATTTTTATGTTAAGATATATATAATTGTATGCATTGTTATTATGATAATATTTCTCACCCTTCTGCTGTTTTATGATGCTCTATGAGGCATTTCAGAGTAGGTATGCTGGAGGTCTTTTTGTGAAGCGTGTCTTCATTCTTTTGGTCGGTTGGCTCTGATATGTAGCACCGGGTAGCAAGGATGTATATTATTCTTTTGTGATACATTTGCATATGTATCTTGCTGATGAATTTGTGTATAAACATGATGTAGCTAGTGATTCATACTGGATGATGTACATATGTGTTGTTCTTCAATATTTTAGATGTTTCCGCTTTTATTCTAAATATTGAGATGTGGGTGTAAGGACAAAGTTCCTCTGTGGCAAGTTACCCCACTGTTGCATATCAATATAATGAGCAGGTGTTGTATGTAATAATTGTGTGTATGATGTGACATGCCTCTTTTATACCATGTTTTAATCGTACTCTGGCGAATTTTTATATTTTTTTATATATGTGCCTAAATGATTTATGTGATTATTTGGGGGTATAGAAAGGGGGTGTTACATTAAGTGGTATCAGAGCCTGGTTGAGTCAGTTGTGTCTGTCTTGTTGTTGTGTTGGTTGAACTGTTGTTTAACCTTGTTGTCATTTTTGGGAATAATCAGAAGATGGCTGGTAGAAACGACAATGCGATGGCTGCTGCTTTGGAAGCAATGGCTAGGGCGGTGCAAGGTGCACCTAACGTGAATGCTAATGACGAGTTCAGGAAGAATCAACCACCGGTTTTCAAAGGAAGATTTAATCCCGATGGAGCTCAATTGTGGTTGAAGGAGATTGAAAGAATCTTCAGAGTGATGGGCTGTGCGGAGGAGAATAAGGTGAGGCTTGGGTCTCACATGCTGAAGGAAGAAGCCGACGATTGGTGGGTCGGTATGCGTGAAGTTCTTGAGGTGGATGATGAAGAGGTAACTTGGAATTTATTTCGTACTGAATTTTTGAGGAAGTATTACCCTGAGAGTGTGAAGGGAAAGAAGGAGATGGAGTTTCTTGAACTGAAACAAGGTAGTATGTCTGTGGTGGACTATACTGCTAAATTTGTGGAGTTGGTTCAATTCCATCCTCATTATGCTGCGATTACTGCTGAGTTCTCAAAGTGTATTAAATATGAGAATGGTTTACGTCCTGAGATCAAACAAGTTGTGGGATATCAAAGGATAAGGAGGTTTGCGGATTTGACGGAATGTTGTAGAATCTTCGAAGAAGATAGTAAGGCTCGTTCTACACATTACAAAAGTTTGAATGAGAGGAAGGGGAAGCAACAAGCTAGAAGTGGACCTTATGTGACACCCGTTGATAAGGGTAAGCATAGGGGAAGCTTTGATAGGAGGTCTGGAGGAGGAGGTTCCGGTGTTGTTAGGTGTTACAAATGTGGTGATATAGGTCATAAATCTTTTGAGTGTGGGAAGCCTGTAGCGAAATGTTCTAATTGTGGTGGTCTTGGGCATGCTGCTACAGATTGTAGAAGAAATATGGTGAAGTGCTATAATTGTGGAGAAGTGGGTCACATTAGTACTAAGTGTACTAAGCCGAAACAAGCTCAAGCGGGCGGAAAGGTGTTTGCATTGGCGGGGACTCAAACTACGAATGCGGACCGTTTGATTAAAGGTACATGCTTTATTAATAGTACACCTTTAGTTGCTGTTATTGATACGGGAGCGACTCATTCGTTTATTTCGTCTGAGTGCGCGAAGCGTTTGAATCTTGCGTTAACTGTGATGGGTGCTGAAATGGTTATTGAGACTCCTGCTTCAGGGTCGGTAATTACATCTTTGGTGTGTATGAGTTGTCCTTTGACCATGTATGGTAAAGACTTTGTTATGGATTTAGTATGTTTGCCGTTGGTAGGATTGGACGTAATCTTGGGTATGAACTGGTTGCAATTTAACCGAGTTCATATAGATTGCTATCACAAGTTAGTAAGGTTTCCTTCTTTGGAAGATGATGAATTTGAGAGTTTCCTATCCACTAAAGAGTTGAAGAAACTTTTAGCGGACGAAGCTCAATTGTTTGGTTTGTTTGCATCATTGTCGGTGGAGAGTAAAGTTGAGCTTGATGTGTTCCCAGTGGTGTGCGAATTTCCAGAAGTGTTTCCGGAAGATATTACGGATGTACCGCCGGAAAGAGAAGTTGAATTTTCTATTGATCTAGTTCCGGGTACTAGACCGATTTCGATGGCGCCGTATCGTATGTCGGCATCGGAATTGGTAGAATTGAAAAAGCAATTGAATGACTTGTTGGACAAGAAATTTGTAAGGCCAAGTGTTTCTCCTTGGGGTGCTCCGGTATTGTTGGTAAAGAAGAAGGACGGGAGTATGCGGTTATGCATTGATTATCGACAGTTGAACAAGGTGACAATTAAGAACAAGTATCCGCTTCCAAGGATCGATGATTTGATGGACCAATTGGTTGGTGCGAATGTTTTTAGCAAGATTGATTTGAGATCAGGATACCACCAGATTCGTGTGAAAGGAGAGGATATTCAAAAGACGGCATTTAGGACATGGTATGGTCATTACGAATACTCTGTGATGCCATTCGGGATTTCTAACGCGCCGGGTGTGTTTATGGAATACATGAATCGTATTTTTCATGAACAGTTGGATCGTTTTGTGGTTGTGTTCATCGATGATATTTTGATTTACTCTAAGTCTCAAGAGGAGCATGAAGAGCATTTGAGAATTGTGTTGCAAATTTTGAAAGAGAAACAATTGTATGCTAAGTTGTCGAAGTGTGAATTTTGGTTGTCGGAAGTAAGTTTCCTTGGACATGTTATTTCCGGTAGTGGTATTAGTGTTGATCCATCCAAGATAGATGCGGTGATGCAATGGGAGGCTCCTAGGTCGGTTACGGAGATTCGAAGCTTTTTAGGCTTGGCGGGTTATTATCGGAGGTTTATTGAGGGATTTTCGAAATTGGCACTTCCTTTAACGCAATTGACTTGTAAAGGAAAGGCTTTCATTTGGGATATTCATTGTGAAGAGAGTTTCAATGAGTTAAAGAGAAGGTTGACAACGACTCCGATCTTGATTTTGCCTAATCCTAATGAACCATTTGTTGTGTATTGTGATGCTTCATTGACAGGTTTAGGTGGTGTTTTGATGCAAGATGGAAAAGTTGTGGCATATGCTTCTAGACAATTGAGAGTGCATGAAAAGAATTATCCTACACATGACTTGGAGTTAGCGGCGGTGGTGTTTGTTTTGAAAATATGGAGGCATTATCTTTATGGTGCGAGATTTGAAGTTTTTAGTGATCACAAAAGCTTAAGATATTTATTTGATCAGAAAGAATTGAACATGAGACAAAGGAGGTGGCTAGAACTTTTGAAGGATTATGATTTTGGTTTGAATTACCATCCGGGTAAGGCAAACGTGGTGGCTGATGCCTTAAGTCGGAGGTTGTTACATATGTCCGCATTGATGATGGAAGAATGGGAACTTTTGGAAGATTTCAGAGATTTGAGTTTGGTTTGTGAAATGACGCCGAGGAGTGTGCGACTTGGTATGTTACATGTTACGAATGATTTTCTTGCAACGGTTAGTGAAAAGCAAAAGTTGGACTTGAAATTCGTTGATTTGATGTTGAATGAGAATGAGGATTTCAAGGTTGATAATTATGGAGTTTTGAGATTCCGTGGTCGTATTTGTATTCCCGACGACGCGGAGTTGAAAAAGATGATTCTAGAGGAAGGACACCGAAGTAATTTGAGTATTCATCCGGGTGCGAATAAGATGTATCAAGATTTGAAGAAGATCTTTTGGTGGTCCGGTTTAAAGAGGGATGTGGCTCGATTTGTGTATGCATGCTTAACTTGTCAAAAGTCTAAGGTGGAACATCAAAAACCAAGTGGATTTATGCAACCGTTGGATATTCTGGAATGGAAATGGGATAGTATATCGATGGATTTTGTTACGGGATTGCCAAATACGCAAAGAGGTCATAATGCTATTTGGGTAATTGTTGATAGGCTTACTAAATCTGCTCACTTTATTCCAATTGATACTAGTTATCCTTTGGAGAAGTTAGCCGAGATTTATGTTCTTGTGGTTGTGAAGTTACATGGAGTTCCTAAGAGTATTTTATCGGATAGAGATCCAAGGTTTACATCGAGGTTTTGGGAGAGTTTACAAAAGGCTTTGGGTTCTAAGCTAAGATTGAGTTCGGCTTATCATCCGCAAACGGACGGTCAAACCGAGAGGACGATTCAATCGTTGGAGGATTTATTGCGTGCTTGTGTACTCGAGCAAGGTGGTGCTTGGGATGGTTATTTGGCGTTAATTGAATTCACTTACAATAACAGTTTTCATTCGAGTATAGGTATGGCACCATTTGAGGCTTTGTATGGCCGGAGATGTCGAACACCTTTGTGTTGGCATGAAACCGGCGAGAGGACGATAGTTGGACCGGAAATGGTACAACAAACAACGGAGAAAGTGAAGTTTATTCGGGAGAAGATGAAAGCTTCTCAAAGTAGACAAAAGAGCTATCATGACAAGAGAAGGAAGGATCTTGAGTTTCAAGAAGGTGACCATGTGTTTTTGAGAGTTACACCAGTTACTGGTGTGGGTCGTGCTTTGAAGTCGAAGAAGTTGACTTCTCGTTTTATTGGTCCGTATCAGATTACTTCACGAGTTGGTGTTGTGGCTTACCGTGTGGCGTTGCCTCCGAACCTTTCGAATTTGCATGACGTATTCCATGTTTCGCAACTTCGGAAATATGTTCCGGATCCGTCACATGTTATTCCTATGGACGAGGTTGAAGTGAGAGATAACCTTACGGTGGAAGCTTTACCGGTTAGGATTTTGGACCGCGAAGTTAAGAAACTAAGGGGCAAGGATATTGCGCTTGTGAAAGTAGCGTGGGGAGGCACTGCGGAAGGCAATATGACGTGGGAACTAGAGAGTGGGATGCGAGAGTCGTATCCAGAGTTATTTGAATCAGGTATTATTTTCGAGGACGAAAATTTCTAAGTGGGGGAGAGTTGTAACGCCCCGATTTTGATTATTCCATTATTCTTGAGTCTTTTAATTTAATTGGGTGATAAATTATTTTATTTGTTAAATTGGTGTGTTAAATGTTATTTTACCATTTTCGAGAGTTTTCGGGGAAATTAGAATGGAGGGTATTTTAGTCTTTTCTCAATTAATTATAAGTTAGAAATTTTTGTGGAATTAGAATTGTGTGAGAAGAAAAATGAATTAAATTGATTTAGTGGAAAATGAGAGAAAAGAAATAGAAAAGAAAGAAAATAGAAAGAAAAGAGAAATAGAGAGAAATAGAAAAAGATAGAAAGAAAAAGGAGAGAAAGAAAGAAGAGGAAGAGAAAAGAAGAGGAAAGGAGGAAAAACTTAGAAATTCATCAAGATCAATCAATTAGCAAGCTTGGAATCCGGGTAAGGGTGTGAAACATTGTTATCTTATCAATGTATATGATTATGTATGAATTGTTGTTGTTGTTGATGAATTTTGTGAGTTTTAGGGTATAACCCATTTTTGAGAAATTGATTAGAAATTGATCCAAATGTATTAAAACTTATGTTGATTGTGTTCATAGTTGTTTATACATGATTGGTATGTATTGTTATACATCAAATTGGCATTTTTCTGAGTATTAGGTGAAGATTTGGATGATTGGGGAGTGGAAAACGCAGAACTTCATTCTGCAGAATTTTTCTGGGTATGCTCTGGCCATACGCGTAAGGGGCATGTCCATACGCGTATGAGCCAAGGCAATACGCGTATCATTGGCTTATTTTTGGGTCAATACGCGTATGAATATTGGCATTACGCGTAACAGGGGCGAGCCATGGGCCAATACGCGCATGGGTTTTGGAACGAGGAATTTGTGAAGGAAATGGGTTTTGTCCGTACGCGTATGGACATGGGTGATACGCGTATGGATAGGAGGAATGTAAAAATGGGATTTTTCAAAATGTCGTTTTCGGTTTCGTCCGTAACTTTTGTTCCGAGTATCCGATTTTTACATTCTTGGTGTCATTGGAAGGTATTGAGCTGTACTTTCTTATTATGATGTTTTGAAAATCGTTAGCCGATTTAATTATGTCGGAAAGTCGAGAATAGTGCTATTTAGCGACTTTTACCGTTTTGACTGTGTGTTTGAATGTGAATCATACAATAGTGCATTGATGTGAATGTATATAGATTGTATGTGATTGTATGAGATGAATGCATGAATATATTGTGAATATGTATGCATTTCAAGAATGTCTTTTGAGTCATTTTGCATGTGAAGCATCATGATGTGCATTCTTGTGTTGTGCGATTCTAATGAGAATCCGTCGTAACGTCGTGTGCCCATGTGGGGTGTGAGCGATGATTACGAATGATTGTGTGCCCATGTGGGGTGTGAGCAATCGGATCGTGTGCCCGTGTGGGGTGTGAGCGATCGAGTCGTGTGCCCATATGGGGTGTGAGCGATCCATAAACATTGTGTGCCCATGTGGGGTGTGAGCAATGGGTGAACATCGTAGGCCCGACGGGGAGTTACTTCGGTAACGAGCGATGGTTCCAGCAGAGTTCCTGAGAGAACTAGTGATGATTTAGTCGGTACCGCATTGCATTTGCATAGAGTCGTGAGTCGGTCTCTATGATTTGCATTTATCATCTTTATAATGATGTGTTGTTGAATGAACATAATTGTGTATGTTTATACGGAATGATTGAGAAATGTGAAAGTGTGCATGATGAATATACTTGTTATATATATATATACATTGTGAGGTATATAGATGAAAATGTGATGAATTGTGGTGAGAATGTGTAATATGTGTATTTTTATGTTAAGATATATATAATTGTATGCATTGTTATTATGATAATATTTCTCACCCTTCTGCTGTTTTATGATGCTCTATGAGGCATTGCAGAGTAGGTATGCTGGAGGTCTTTTTGTGAAGCGTGTCTTCATTCTTTTGGTCGGTTGGCTCTGATATGTAGCACCGGGTAGCAAGGATGTATATTATTCTTTTGTGATACATTTGCATATGTATCTTGCTGATGAATTTGTGTATAAACATGATGTAGCTAGTGATTCATACTGGATGATGTACATATGTGTTGTTCTTCAATATTTTAGATGTTTCCGCTTTTATTCTAAATATTGAGATGTGGGTGTAAGGACAAAGTTCCTCTGTGGTAAGTTACCCCACTGTTGCATATCAATATAATGAGCAGGTGTTGTATGTAATAATTGTGTGTATGATGTGACATGCCTCTTTTATACCATGTTTTAATCGTACTCTGGCGAATTTTTATATTTTTTTATATATGTGCCTAAATGATTTATGTGATTATTTGGGGGTATAGAAAGGGGGTGTTACATTAAGTGGTATCAGAGCCTGGTTGAGTCAGTTGTGTCTGTCTTGTTGTTGTGTTGGTTGAACTGTTGTTTAACCTTGTTGTCATTTTTGGGAATAATCAGAAGATGGCTGGTAGAAACGACAATGCGATGGCTGCTGCTTTGGAAGCAATGGCTAGGGCGGTGCAAGGTGCACCTAACGTGAATGCTAATGACGAGTTCAGGAAGAATCAACCACCGGTTTTCAAAGGAAGATTTGATCCCGATGGAGCTCAATTGTGGTTGAAGGAGATTGAAAGAATCTTCAGAGTGATGGGCTGTGCGGAGGAGAATAAGGTGAGGCTTGGGTCTCACATGCTGAAGGAAGAAGCCGACGATTGGTGGGTCGGTATGCGTGAAGTTCTTGAGGTGGATGATGAAGAGGTAACTTGGAATTTATTTCGTACTGAATTTTTGAGGAAGTATTACCCTGAGAGTGTGAAGGGAAAGAAGGAGATGGAGTTTCTTGAACTGAAACAAGGTAGTATGTCTGTGGTGGACTATACTGCTAAATTTGTGGAGTTGGTTCAATTCCATCCTCATTATGCTGCGATTACTGCTGAGTTCTCAAAGTGTATTAAATCTGAGAATGGTTTACGTCCTGAGATCAAACAAGCTGTGGGATATCAAAGGATAAGGAGGTTTGCGGATTTGACGGAATGTTATAGAATCTTCGAAGAAGATAGTAAGGCTCGTTCTACACATTACAAAAGTTTGAATGAGAGGAAGGGGAAGCAACAAGCTAGAAGTGGACCTTATGTGACACCCGTTGATAAGGGTAAGCATAGGGGAAGCTTTGATAGGAGGTCTGGAGGAGGAGGTTCCGGTGTTGTTAGGTGTTACAAATGTGGTGATATAGGTCATAAATCTTTTGAGTGTGGGAAGCCTGTAGCGAAATGTTCTAATTGTGGTGGTCTTGGGCATGCTGCTACAGATTGTAGAAGAAATATGGTGAAGTGCTATAATTGTGGAGAAGTGGGTCACATTAGTACTAAGTGTACTAAGCCGAAACAAGCTCAAGCGGGCGGAAAGGTGTTTGCATTGGCGGGGACTCAAACTACGAATGCGGACCGTTTGATTAAAGGTACATGCTTTATTAATAGTACACCTTTAGTTGCTGTTATTGATACGGGAGCGACTCATTCGTTTATTTCGTCTGAGTGTGCGAAGCGTTTGAATCTTGCGTTAACTGTGATGGGTGCTGAAATGGTTATTGAGACTCCTGCTTCAGGGTCGGTAATTACATCTTTGGTGTGTATGAGTTGTCCTTTGACCATGTATGGTAAAGACTTTGTTATGGATTTAGTATGTTTGCCGTTGGTAGGATTGGACGTAATCTTGGGTATGAACTGGTTGCAATTTAACCGAGTTCATATAGATTGCTATCACAAGTTAGTAAGGTTTCCTTCTTTGGAAGATGATGAATTTGAGAGTTTCCTATCCACTAAAGAGTTGAAGAAACTTTTAGCGGACGAAGCTCAATTGTTTGGTTTGTTTGCATCATTGTCGGTGGAGAGTAAAGTTGAGCTTGATGTGTTCCCAGTGGTGTGCGAATTTCCAGAAGTGTTTCGCGGAAGATATTACGGATGTACCGCCGGAAAGAGAAGTTGAATTTTCTATTGATCTAGTTCCGGGTACTAGACCGATTTCGATGGCGCCGTATCGTATGTCGGCATCGGAATTGGTAGAATTGAAAAAGCAATTGAATGACTTGTTGGACAAGAAATTTGTAAGGCCAAGTGTTTCTCCTTGGGGTGCTCCGGTATTGTTGGTAAAGAAGAAGGACGGGAGTATGCGGTTATGCATTGATTATCGACAGTTGAACAAGGTGACAATTAAGAACAAGTATCCGCTTCCAAGGATCGATGATTTGATGGACCAATTGGTTGGTGCGAATGTTTTTAGCAAGATTGATTTGAGATCAGGATACCACCAGATTCGTGTGAAAGGAGAGGATATTCAAAAGACGGCATTTAGGACACGGTATGGTCATTACGAATACTCCGTGATGCCATTCGGGGTTTCTAACGCGCCGGGTGTGTTTATGGAATACATGAATCGTATTTTTCATGAACAGTTGGATCGTTTTGTGGTTGTGTTCATCGATGATATTTTGATTTACTCTAAGTCTCAAGAGGAGCATGAAGAGCATTTGAGAATTGTGTTGCAAGTTTTGAAAGAGAAACAATTGTATGCTAAGTTGTCGAAGTGTGAATTTTGGTTGTCGGAAGTAAGTTTCCTTGGACATGTTATTTCCGGTAGTGGTATTAGTGTTGATCCATCCAAGATAGATGCGGTGATGCAATGGGAGGCTCCTAGGTCGGTTACGGAGATTCGAAGCTTTTTAGGCTTGACGGGTTATTATCGGAGGTTTATTGAGGGATTTTCGAAATTGGCACTTCCTTTAACGCAATTGACTTGTAAAGGAAAGGCTTTCATTTGGGATATTCATTGTGAAGAGAGTTTCAATGAGTTAAAGAGAAGGTTGACAACGACTCCGATCTTGATTTTGCCTAATCCTAATGAACCATTTGTTGTGTATTGTGATGCTTCATTGACAGGTTTAGGTGGTGTTTTGATGCAAGATGGAAAAGTTGTGGCATATGCTTCTAGACAATTGAGAGTGCATGAAAAGAATTATCCTACACATGACTTGGAGTTAGCGGCGGTGGTGTTTGTTTTGAAAATATGGAGGCATTATCTTTATGGTGCGAGATTTGAAGTTTTTAGTGATCACAAAAGCTTAAGATATTTATTTGATCAGAAAGAATTGAACATGAGACAAAGGAGGTGGCTAGAACTTTTGAAGGATTATGATTTTGGTTTGAATTACCATCCGGGTAAGGCAAACGTGGTGGCCGATGCCTTAAGTCGGAGGTTGTTACATATGTCCGCATTGATGATGGAAGATTGGGAACTTTTGGAAGATTTCAGAGATTTGAGTTTGGTTTGTGAAATGACGCCGAGGAGTGTGCGACTTGGTATGTTACATGTTACGAATGATTTTCTTGCAACGGTTAGTGAAAAGCAAAAGTTGGACTTGAAATTCGTTGATTTGATGTTGAATGAGAATGAGGATTTCAAGGTTGATAATTATGGAGTTTTGAGATTCCGTGGTCGTATTTGTATTCCCGACGACGCGGAGTTGAAAAAGATGATTCTAGAGGAAGGACACCGAAGTAATTTGAGTATTCATCCGGGTGCGAATAAGATGTATCAAGATTTGAAGAAGATCTTTTGGTGGTCCGGTTTAAAGAGGGATGTGGCTCGATTTGTGTATGCATGCTTAACTTGTCAAAAGTCTAAGGTGGAACATCAAAAACCAAGTGGATTTATGCAACCGTTGGATATTCCGGAATGGAAATGGGATAGTATATCGATGGATTTTGTTACGGGATTGCCAAATACGCAAAGAGGTCATAATGCTATTTGGGTAATTGTTGATAGGCTTACTAAATCTGCTCACTTTATTCCAATTGATACTAGTTATCCTTTGGAGAAGTTAGCCGAGATTTATGTTCTTGTGGTTGTGAAGTTACATGGAGTTCCTAAGAGTATTGTATCGGATAGAGATCCAAGGTTTACATCGAGGTTTTGGGAGAGTTTACAAAAGGCTTTGGGTTCTAAGCTAAGATTGAGTTCGGCTTATCATCCGCAAACGGACGGTCAAACCGAGAGGACGATTCAATCGTTGGAGGATTTATTGCGTGCTTGTGTACTCGAGCAAGGTGGTGCTTGGGATGGTTATTTGGCGTTAATTGAATTCACTTACAATAACAGTTTTCATTCGAGTATAGGTATGGCACCATTTGAGGCTTTGTATGGCCGGAGATGTCGAACACCTTTGTGTTGGCATGAAACCGCGAGAGGACGATAGTTGGACCGGAAATGGTACAACAAACAACGGAGAAAGTGAAGTTTATTCGGGAGAAGATGAAAGCTTCTCAAAGTAGACAAAAAGAGCTATCATGACAAGAGAAGGAAGGATCTTGAGTTTCAAGAAGGTGACCATGTGTTTTTGAGAGTTACACCAGTTACTGGTGTGGGTCGTGCTTTGAAGTCGAAGAAGTTGACTTCTCGTTTTATTGGTCCGTATCAGATTACTTCACGAGTTGGTGTTGTGGCTTACCGTGTGGCGTTGCCTCCGAACCTTTCGAATTTGCATGACGTATTCCATGTTTCGTAACTTCGGAAATATGTTCGGATCCGTCACATGTTATTCCTATGGACGAGGTTGAAGTGAGAGATAACCTTACGGTGGAAGCTTTACCGGTTAGGATTTTGGACCGCGAAGTTAAGAAACTAAGGGGCAAGGATATTGCGCTTGTGAAAGTAGCGTGGGGAGGCGCTGCGGAAAGCAATATGACGTGGGAAGTAGAGAGTGGGATGCGAGAGTCGTATCCAGAGTTATTTGAATCAGGTATTATTTTCGAGGACGAAAATTTCTAAGTGGGGGGAGAGTTGTAACGCCCCGATTTTGATTATTCCATTATTCTTGAGTCTTTTAATTTAATTGGGTGATAAATTATTTTATTTGTTAAATTGGTGTGTTAAATGTTATTTTACCATTTTCGAGAGTTTTCGGGGAAATTAGAATGGAGGGTATTTTAGTCTTTTCTCAATTAATTATAAGTTAGAAATTTTTGTGGAATTAGAATTGTGTGAGAAAAAAAATGAATTAAATTGATTTAGTGGAAAATGAGAGAAAAGAAATAGAAAAGAAAGAAAAATAGAAAGAAAAGAGAAATAGAGAGAAATAGAAAAAGATAGAAAGAAAAAGGAGAGAAAGAAAGAAGAGGAAGAGAAAAGAAGAGGAAAGAGAGGAAAAACTTAGAAATTCATCAAGATCAATCAATTAGCAAGCTTGGAATCCGGGTAAGGGTGTGAAACATTGTTATCTTATCAATGTATATGATTATGTATGAATTGTTGTTGTTGTTGATGAATTTTGTGAGTTTTAGGGTATAACCCATTTTTGAGAAATTGATTAGAAATTGATCCAAATGTATTAAAACTTATGTTGATTGTGTTCATAGTTGTTTATACATGATTGGTATGTATTGTTATACATCAAATTGGCATTTTTCTGAGTATTAGGTGAAGATTTGGATGATTGGGGAGTGGAAAACGCAGAACTTCGTTCTGCAGAATTTTTCTGGGTATGCTCTGGCCATACGCGTAAGGGGCATGTCCATACGCGTATGAGCCAAGGCAATACGCGTATCATTGGCTTATTTTTGGGTCAATACGCGTATGAATATTGGCATTACGCGTAACAGGGGCGAGCCATGGGGCCAATACGCGTATGGGTTTTGGAACGAGGAATTTGTGAAGGAAATGGGTTCTGTCCGTACGCGTATGGACATGGGTGATACGCGTATGGACAGGAGGAATGTAAAAATGGGATTTTTCAAAATGTCGTTTTCGGTTTCGTCCGTAACTTTTGTTCCGAGTATCCGATTTTTACATTCTTGGTGTCGTTGGAAAGGTATTGAGCTGTATTTTCTTATTATGATGTTTTGAAAATTGTTAGCCGATTTAATTATGTCGGAAAGTCGGGAATAGTGCTATTTAGCGACTTTTACCGTTTTGACTGTGTGTTTGAATGTGAATCATACAATAGTGCATTGATGTGAATGTATATAGATTGTATGTGATTGTATGAGATGAATGCATGAATATATTGTGAATATGTATGCATTTCAAGAATGTCTTTTGAGTCATTTTGCATGTGAAGCATCATGATGTGCATTCTTGTGTTGTGCGATTCTAATGAGAATCCGTCGTAACGTCGTGTGCCCATGTGGGGTGTGAGCGATGATTACGAATGATTGTGTGCCCATGTGGGGTGGTGAGCAATCGGATCGTGTGCCCGTGTGGGGTGTGAGCGATCGGGGTCGTGTGCCCATGTGGGGTGTGAGCGATCCATAAACATTGTGTGCCCATGTGGGGTTGTGAGCAATGGGTGAACATCGTAGGCCCGACGGGGAGTTACTTCGGTAACGAGCGATGGTTCCAGCAGAGTTCCTGAGAGAACTAGTGATGATTGAGTCGGTACCGCATTGCATTTGCATAGAGTCGTGAGTCGGTCTCTATGATTTGCATTTATCATCTTTATAATGATGTGTTGTTGAATGAACATAATTGTGTATGTTTATATGGAATGATTGAGAAATGTGAAAGTGTGCATGATGAATATACTTGTTATATATATATATACATTGTGAGGTATATAGATGAAAATGTGATGAATTGTGGTGAGAATGTGTAATATGTGTATTTTTATGTTAAGATATATATAATTGTATGCATTGTTATTATGATAATATTTCTCACCCTTCTGCTGTTTTATGATGCTCTATGAGGCATTGCAGAGTAGGTATGCTGGAGGTCTTTTTGTGAAGCGTGTCTTCATTCTTTTGGTCGGTTGGCTCTGATATGTAGCACCGGGTAGCTAGGATGTATATTATTCTTTTGTGATACATTTGCATATGTATCTTGCTGATGAATTTGTGTATAAACATGATGTAGCTAGTGATTCATACTGGATGATGTACATATGTGTTGTTCTTCAATATTTTAGATGTTTCCGCTTTTATTCTAAATATTGAGATGTGGGTGTAAGGACAAAGTTCCTCTGTGGCAAGTTACCCCACTGTTGCATATCAATATAATGAGCAGGTGTTGTATGTAATAATTGTGTGTATGATGTGACATGCCTCTTTTATACCATGTTTTAATCGTACTCTGGCGAATTTTTATATTTTTTTTATTATGTGCCTAAATGATTTATGTGATTATTTGGGGGTATAGAAAGGGGGTGTTACATATGGGCTAGCCGTTACGCGTAAGGGAAGATCTGAAGGAAAATTGAGAAGAAGACCCTCTCTTCTAATACGAGTATTGGAGGGTTCAATACGCGTATGAGGTGGCGTGAAGGGTTTGGCCATACGCGTATAAGGGTGGTCCATACGCGTATGGGCCGTGACGTGTGCAGAATTTTCCGTTCTTGGGATTTCTGTCCCAATTTCGCTTGTGACGTGATTCCTTTGGGATGTATGACTAAGATGAGATGATATAACACTAGTAATCTAGTAATGACGATAAATAGGATAAAAATCAGGAATTTATGTGATGAACTAACTATGACGCATTGTGAGTTGTAATGGTGAACTTTGACGAGTGTGACTTGTTGTGATGTTATATTGATGATGAATTCATGAATGATGATGCAACCATGACGATTTTATGACGATGTTTATTATGACGATTGTGCATCATGCATTCATGGCATAGTAGGACTTTGGTCTATTTTGGTGGCTTCAATCCCATTGTGTGGATTGAAGTGTTTTATGACGTGCTCCGGTTCTTGTGTAGAATTGATCCTATTGGTGGGGATCTTTGGAGGGTGATGGCCCAGTGTCCATCGATTATGACTATGTTGGTACCACATGCATGAGTCTGACATTGCATTGCATACTATGTGGCATTGCATTACATTGATGTTATTGATGTGCTTTGATGTTGTGTGTGATTGATGATGATGTTACTTGTGCCTTATCTTTTACGCATATCTTATATATTGATTTCGTGATTACTCACCCTGTCTGTTTGAATGTTGTCTCCACGTGGGTAACGTGCAGGTGATCAGGTTTAGCTCTTGGCGCATGAAGATTTAGTTTTGAAGCATATTTTGATTTCTCCGTCGATTTAGAGGGTTTTGCACTGATATGTAACATCGGGTCGGGACGTTTGAGTCTAACGATTTCTTTCTTTTGTTTTGTGGGCATGATGTTTTTCATGAGTTTTATTTTGAGAAGTTTTGAATTATAAAGGTGTTTTCTTTAAACTTGATGTTCTGCTGTGTGGTGTTTAAATAAATTAAAGATGGAAAAACCCATGTGACGGGGACATGTGATTATTATGACGTATTGTGACGATATGTGATGCCCCTTTTTGGGATGTTACTCTGATTATTTGCCGTGTTATTTGTGTATTTTGTTGGGGTAGAAAAAGGGTGTTACAGTAATAAAATTTGTCAGGCCAAAATAAATTTATGGAAGATAGTGACGTGGAAATCACGTCGGAATATACTCACGTGTATTCCACATCGGAAAACCTGCAATAGTAAACGTCCTTGGTCAGACCCGTCATTTCACAGACAGAGATATTTCCTACTTTTTTTTTTAAATTTCATTTTCCCACGTGGATACCACGCCACAAATGAAATTTTGAAAAAAATCAAACTTTCCCCCACGTGAAACCTAATAGTTTGATTTTTAAGTTTTAATTTTTGTGTTGCGACGTGGGATTCATGTCACAACTATTTAAAAAAAAAACCTGCATCCACCATTTGCAAACCTAAATCTCATTTGTTTATTAATAAAATAATTTAGTGACTTGATATACACGCTGCAACCTCCATTATTTCCCACATGAATATCACGCCACTAAATCACGTAGGAAACTCCATATTTTCTTGTAGTGATCCCTTGTATTTCTTGTACCAACAATGCTTAGCCAGGTGACCTCACTTTTCACAGTTATAACACTGCACACTTTTTTTTCTCTACTTTGTCTTTCTTATAAGAATTTCCTTCTCCTCTTTTCAAGAATTCAGAAGTTCTATCATCGATCTTATATTGTGAGGGTTTGACCAAGACTTCTTACCCTGGGTCTTGTCGATTTTGCCTTTAACTTGTTGGAACCACCATTCTTTTCTCATAATTGAGCCTGTAGTGCTTGTATCGAGTTTGAAACTCCTTTCCTTTCAACAATCCTAATCTCATGCACCTCCAACGAACCAACCAAATCTTCCAGTTTTAGGGTTTAAAGATTGTTGGATTCTGGAATATCTACTATAATGTGATCAAAATGAGAGGTCAACGTACGCATTACCTTCTCAACTATCATCTTTTTAGTTAGGTTTTCATCACAACCCTTCATGAGATGGACGAGTTTCTGCTCCTTCAAAACATAGCTTGCAATATTTTCGTATTATCCCATCCACAACGCTTCATGTTGTCGTCGCAAAGTTTGCAACTTGGATAACCTTGACTTTATTGCCTTCTTCATAATACGTGATAAGAATATTCCATGCCTCATTTGCGAATTCAACATGAACGATTCTGCCGAAATTAGCTGCATGAACCACCAATTGAATGTAAAATGCTTCCTTGCAATCCTTCTTCTTGGCATCCTTGTGAACGGTTCTCTGTGCATTGATAATAGAGATTGCATTTGTTTTCTCCAAAGAAGTTAATTATTGTCGTCAAGAGTTGGAAGGGAGTTTGGTAAATTTCTGTTTCCATTCATCTTTGCAGTGATTGATCAACAATAACCCACGATCCCAGAAACACGATCTCTGACACGTGACTCTTGAAAACACGATCAAGAATCTAACCGGAGCTCTAGATATCAATTTGTTAGTGCGTGAGACACTTTTAGTAAGGAGAGAAAAAGAGAGAATAAAGAAATAAAAATTGATATTATTCAATGAATAAAACTGAATTACAAAGTGTCTATTTAGATACACATAAGTGACTTGACTACTAAGTAATAACAAACTAAATAACAAACTCTAAACCCTATATCACTTTAGACTTGAACCACATAATTCAACATGAATTATATTTAATATCTCAACAATATTTTCATTGAAATTAGTTAAATCTATTGCTGTAAAAAATAATGGTGTTTTATTACTTTTCCATTTGATTTATTTCTATAATTTTTTTGTGCCATTCCTGATAATAATATCTTGTTAAGGTTGGTGGTTTTTAAATAAAAAATAAAAAGTTAAATATATTTTTAATCTTTATAAATATTTCAATTTTTCAAAAAAAGAAATGTTGTATCGGACATTGTTCATTAAAAAAATGTTTGATAAGAAACCACAAATTGCAGGGAGAAAACACTTTTTTTAAGAAAGAACAAAATTAGTTTTTTATTAATGAGATTAAAATCAATGAATGATAATCATGTAATTGTAATATTTCAATTTTCCAAAATAAAAATGTTGTATCGGATATTGTTCATAAAAAAAGTGTTTGATAAGATATAACAAGTGGTAGGGAGAAAACACTTTTATTTTTTTTGTTTTTTTATGAAAGAACAAAAATTAGTTTCTCATTAATGATAAGAAAAACAATGGATGATAATTAAGTGATTGTAATTGTTAGTTCTGTATTGGCAGCAATTTTGCTAAAACAAAGTGGTTCATCAAGATGTCTTACTTGATGTCTTGACATGTTGTTTCTAACATTCTGCAGATGGTGTTTCTTAGTATTGCAGGATTTTGTGTATGATGTCAAACACGATGTCCTAACATCTATTGACAGAACATTCTGTTGAGGATGTTATGATTTATTTGTTGCACTCTTTTTACAATCTGTTGTGTTTTTATTCAGTAACTGCGTGCGAAAATCTTGGAGTATCTTTAAATTGAAGCAAGCAATTTCTGTGATATTTTGAAGAATAGGTTGTTGCTATTTTCTTGCAAAAAGATATGGAGAATAATTAGCTTTAATTATTAATTGAATCAAAGATCTGCTACCGCCCAAGCCCAAGGAGTTTATTACTATTTAAAGATGTTCAACCCTAATTGTTGTATAAAAAAAAGAATAAGTCATTGAAAGCTGTGTTCAAGTTTTAGGGTTTAAGCATTGTATTGTTTCTGTGAGCCATTCATTCATCTGTTAGATGCTTGAATTGGACTGATTAGTTGAGTTGTATTTTGTCCACTCTAAGCTTTTAAGTACGAGTGCTTTGTTCTTGATTGAAGCTTTTAAGCAAGATCAAGTTTTGTATTTGAAGTGTGTTCTTCTCTTTAGTATTGTTCTGTAGTTATCACTGCATGTGATTGAGGGGGAGTGAGAGGTGTCTCTTATCTAAGTGTCTTAGATAGAAATCTCACAGGTAGAGATTAGGCGAGAAGATTGTAAACTGGAGTGTGTTTACTGAGAGTCTTCAAACTAATTCTGTTTAGTGGATTTTCTTCCTGGCTTGGTAGCCCCCAGACGTAGGTGTGATTGCACAGAACTGGGTTACCAATTGCTTGTGTCTCTTTGCTATTGTTTACTGTTTTTATCGTGTTCATAAAGTGATCATTGTTCAGATATTAGTGTCGTGACATCTCCTTCGACATCTTATATCTGATACCAGAATTTTAGTAATGTAATGAGTACATTTTTGTTTGGAAATCTTCTTCAAAAATACATTTTTTTAATGATTTTTTAGCAACTAACTACCACTTTGATTCTCATGAGTCAACAATATCACTCATGTTTGTTTCATTTAATTTTTTAAAAGGAGGATTTATGTGGGAGTGTGAGCATGTCAATCATTCTTCAACAAATACTAATATATATTCTTTCTTTCATTCTTTAATTTTGTGTGGTTGATAACTAGCTAGTCGAGCTTACTATGTAGGATCTATTCCTTTTATTTGTTTGAATAATCTTTTTTATAAAAGCTTTATAATTTGTTCTTTCATCTAAAAATTAGAGAAAATTGACCTTTCATTTCCTTCACATGACATTTTAAAAAGTTAAACCTTCTTTATCATAAAATAAAAACTCTACTTAAAAATTTATCATTCTCATTGAACTATGAAAGACAAGGACTAATTTCTTTTCATAAAGAAAATGACACATTTCTTTAATTAGAATTTTTTTTAATTAATAAAATAATTACACATTTCTTTTCATAAAGAAAATGACACATTTCTTATATCTTATATATAAAAAAAACACATTGCTATTGGCTAGTGTGAAGAATTATTTTGTTTCAAATGCTTCAGATTTGTTTTTAATTATTAATTTCAAAATTTAGGATACTTTTATAAAATTTTATTTTGGACTGATATTTTATATTTGTTAAATTAATTATAATTTTCATCTTCTATTTTATCTTATTCATATAATTAATCTCTCTATTTCAATTTTTTTAAGATAAATATTCCCATAATTTATAGTTATGATAAACTATTGATAATAAATATATTTATTCACATATTTCAAATAATACATAGATAAATTTTTATTTATTAACGATAATATTTTTTATTTTAAATAAGACATAAATAAATATTTACTTTGTTTTAAATAATACATAAAAAAATAACAACTTGGTTCTGTTTTTTATAAAGAAATAGAATTAAAGAGATACGAGAGTGTTAGAAAAAGACTTTTAAAATTTGTTTTGTAATATTTTCATGGTCACAAAAGAAATCGTAAAATAAAAGTATTTTTAAAATATTGTTGAAATTCATAAAAAATCCGCTAAAATACATTTGATATTTTTAATTAAAACTATTTATTTTGACTCCATATGTTGTGTAACATATGTATGATTTATTACATTAAGGAATATAACTCAAATTCTCCATCAATATGGTGGCGAAAACAAAGTTAACAGTGTTGTGAAAATACATTTAAAGGATCAAATTCTCTAAGCCATAGGGGTGTATACCAAATTTTTGTGATAATTGTTACCTCAAATTGAAGTGTGTAAAAAATTAACCTAAAACAATAAAGGGTTGTTATCTAACTTAAATAAAAAATAAAACAATAAAGTAAAAATTGTTAACTACAGTAAAAAAAATTCATTTTTTTACCGATAGCATTGAGGAACTCACAACTTTTAACATGTGTTGCTTAGAATTATTGTTGAAGGTGATTTTTTCGAAGCATTTTTTCCCACAACAAAAAAAAACAATTGTCTTCTATTCTGAGATGGTTCTGATAATTGTATAGATAAACCGCTGCCAACCTTTATTTGTGAGTGAATTTGGCCTTTTCATTCTGAGCTTAGAAATAAAATTAGTTCAAAAGTATTTAAAAGTATTTGTAAAAGTGATTTTTAAAATGAATTGAAAATTGACCTATCCTGTAAAAGAAAATCTTAATAAAATTAACTCTTAAAAAATATTATTCCAAATAATAACTAAAAATAAGGTTTTTAAAAGTGTCAAAGGTAGATTCTTTTAAAACATAAAATTCACTTGTAGTGCCCATTTTTCAAGATTAATGTTGGATGGAAAACGACTACCTATATCATTGGCAACTTTAACTAAGATAAATGAGATTCTTGCAAAAATAAAACCATAATTACATCTGACGAACAAGGTTACAACTTGTACACAAGAAAAGAGTAGAGTTTTTTGACATATTTTCCTTTCTGACTAAAGATTATAACTTTTACAGGAGGAAATAATGTAGTGTTCAAAGAACGGAAAATTTAATGCTTGTGGGACATGGATAGCATGCAGATGCAGGGTATGCATTTACTTGGTTTTCAACGAAGTTACAAAGTTCAACCGCATACTCTTTATCAAATTCATTGGCTAAAGCTTTTACCCATAATTTTTCCACCAACATACACTTTGGCATGAAAGGGTCTGAGAAAAAAAAAACATAAATCAAAACATACCTATAATTTATTACCTTTTTTCTCTTAGCATAAAAGGTATGACAATTCAACAAGAAAATAACAAAAAAACAAGAACAACACGCCTATAAAGCACTGACACTTTTAGAAGTAGGTGTGTCGCAGTGTCCGACACGCGTCGGAGTCTGACAATTGTATCACACTTATTAGAGTTGCAGCGGATTTTTTAAGCTTCTAATAATGATATGAAATATCACCCTCACTAAAGTTGAATATGAAATAATGTAGCTAGAACAATAAACTTGTATGAAGAAATAAAATGTCTAAAGAAGAAGGATTGAATTTATAAGAGAAAACTACTTTGTATATATATATATATATATATATATATTGTATTGCTTATATTATGAGAGTTTTTTAATACACCACCCAAGTTTCTTAGGCACCACGTGACATTTCGTTTTTGCCAATGTTTTAAAAACCAGACCGAACCGGCCGGTTCAACCGGGACCCGGAGATGAATCCGGTTGGGTCAACCTTTCAAAATCGCTAGTGGGTCAAAACCGTGGTTAAACTGGAAAAACCGGATTGAACCGTCTAAAATAATTCGAACCAAAGAACCGGAGCTGGTTTTGTAAAACCGCCCGGTTCAAAAAAATTCATCAAATTGACCATTTTAAAATTTTTTTTTAAATTTTAGGCACCACGTTTCTTAGGCACCACGTGACATTTCGTTTTTGCCAATGTTTTAAAAACCAGACCGAACCGGCCGGTTCAACCGGTTAGACCGGGACCCGGAGATGAATTCGGTTGGGTCAACCTTTCAAAATCGCTAGTGGGTCAAAACCGTGGTTAAACTGGAAAAACCGGATTGAACCGTCTAAAATAATTCGAACCAAAGAACCGGAGCTGGTTTTGTAAAACCGCCCGGTTCAAAAAAATTCATCAAATTGACCATTTTTAAATTTTTTTTTAAATTTTAGTATGTTAATATCAAAACTTAACATACATTCCCCAATCACAAAAACGAATTTCGTGTGTTTTTTACAACCATTCAAACTTTTAAGTTTTGTCACTCCATTATAACACACTCCATCATCATTATGCCGTCTCTTTCAAACATAGTCACGATGTCCATTTTTAAATATTGTTTGTTGTTGTTTATTAAGACTTGTTTGTCATAGTTTAAAGGGTTAAATATACAAAACCCCCTTGCAATGTTAGCGAATTTTGCTTTCCCCCCTGCCTTTTGGCAACGGTTTTTTCAAAAAAACCGTTGCCAAAACCTGCCTTTGGCAACGGTGGGGGGGAGGGGGGGGGGGGGATAAAGCA